>OX359246.1:71059507-71442239 GCA_947179485.1 Allacma fusca | reverse complement strand
TTACAATTTGAGTTTCCTGGGAGATCAAAATGCTGTCTATCTCTGAGGGTTGAACAATATAATTTTTTATTTATTTATTTAAAACCCCGGTCATAAGATGATTAGTCCTGAGGAGGGAGTGATGGTATAGTCTTGAGGAGATGATACCTTCTAGGTGATAAAAAGTCGTGTCAAAATATTTGTAGAGCAAATAAATACCCTTTGAATAAGCTAATAGTACCGACCGAGATGTGCCTAGTAAAACCAAAGTTACTACGGTTTCTTGAATGTACTTCGAGGCTTCTTCAAAATTTGGGGACTTTGGAAATTGTATTTTGTTTCACTTATTTAGAAAATCTTTCATAAGACGATTAGCCTGGGATTGGGGTCTATGGTCTATGGCTGAGATGAATTCTTCTAGACGAAAAAACTCATGTCAAAATACTTTTACAAAATTTATAATTTCTACGAAACTTGTCGGTCAAAATCTAAAAACCTTTCAATTGGATTCAAAATTTGAGTCGAGGTTACTATGGCAGTTAGAATTAGTGGTCGGACCAATTCAATTCAGAATTGGAAATTTTCGATTCGATTCGATTCAAATCGATTCAGTAGTATTCAGGGTTGGTTTGGTATAAACCACAAGGTTTTTTAAATAAAAACCAATGGTTTAAACCAAGGTACACAACACCTGAAATTTTAACATTTTCAATCCAAAATGCTTATATTTCGTCGTGCACATAACTTGCATTTTGCATTCAACCCACTTTAATTGTACTCACCTCCTTTATTACCTTGTTTTTATTTCATCCTTGTCGTGAACTTATTTACTTACAACACAAGTAACCGTCGCCAAATGCAACTCTTAGAACCAATAGATACCCTTAGAATCACTTATGATGAATGCATGCCATAAATGTGTCATTCATCTAATTTAGCATCGACTTTCGAAAATACAAATTTCGTATGGGATTTATCGTTGGAAAATTTTAGTTAGACACGGGAGACCACTTATTAACGAGTTAGAATTTAAACATTCTGAGCGATTTCCCGCGCAAACCAGGGCGAGATGGCCCGAACTTTTGTTCTTGCTGGGACATTGGGCCAGGTTACACAAAATTTAATTTGGATCCGGAGTGGGCGTATGGCGAGGGTTTGTTATTTGTTAGCACATTATTTAATAAAAATTTTCAGGAAGAAAACAGGACATTGTGTGGTTAAACTTCAGTAAAGTGAAGTAAATAATAGTATCTTCTGGTCTTGTACGTTTAGAAATTCGGAAGCGTTTGTAAAATGAAAAAGCTGCCAAACTTGTGTTTATTCTGCAAACTAATTGGTTACATGTCTACTGCCACCCAAGCAACTGCCACAAGGACAACTGCCACGCGGAGAACTGCCACAAGGACAACTGCCACAATAATTATTGCCACCCGCTTCGAAAACCCTGAACGTACCAACTGCCACATTACCTACTGCCACTTTACCATCTGCCACCTGAAACCATATGTATACTGAAGCTCCGGAAATGCAGTGTAAGCTCCGAAAATGCAGTGTAAGCTCCGAAAATGCAGTGTAAGCTCCGAAAATGCAGTGTAAGCTCCGGAAATGATAGTAAGCTCCGAAAATGCAGTGTAAGCTCCGGAAATGATAGTAAGCTCCGACAATGTAGTGTAAGCTTCGAAAATGCAGTGTAAGCTCCGAAAATGTAGTGTAAGCTCCGAAAATGCAGTGTAAGCTCCGAAAATGTAGTGTAAGCTTCGAAAATGTAGTGTAAGCTCCGGAAATGATAGTAAGCTCCGAAAATGCAGTGTAAGCTCCGAAAATGTAGTGTAAGCTTCGAAAATGTAGTGTAAGCTTCGAAAATGCAGTGTAAGCTCCGAAAATGCAGTGTAAGCTCCGAAAATGCAGTGTAAGCTTCGAAAATGAAGTGTAAGCTCCGAAAATGCAGTGTAAGCTCCGAAAATGATAGTAAGCCTGCCCAAGTGGCAGCAGGTAAGTGTGGCAGATGGTAAAAGTGGCAGTTGCTCAAGTGGCAGTAGGTAATGTGGCAGATGGTAAAGTGGCAGTTTATTGTGGCAGTTGTCCTTGTGGCAGTTCTCCGCGTGGCAGTTGCTCTTGTGGCAGTTGCTTGGGTGGCAGTGGACCGGACACGGTCAAAATTATATCAAAATTATTAAATATTTAATGATTTATAATACTTACTGAGTTTGGGAAATAAGTAAATTTGTTCAAATTTACATGTTTTTTGCATGTTAATGAATGTTTTGGATTGAAAATTTATTTAAACCAAAAAAACCTGGTTTAAACCAAAAAACCCGGTTTAAACCAAAAAAAACCTGGTTTAAACCAAAAAAACCCGGTTTAAACCAAAAAAAACCTGGTTGTTTGGTTTTTTTGAAAAAAACCCAAAAAAAACCCAACCCTGGTAGTATTTCGATTTGATTTGCAGCAAAGCCAAATCGAATGATTCGATTTGGGCATTGAACTGTGTTCGTGGTAGACTTTGTCTGGATGAAATGAGTTGAATTATGAAGTAGGCAATGAGCAAAGATTTAGAATTATTTTAAATCTCAACAATGTTCAAAACAATATTTATTTGTAAGAGAACTTGGACATAGCAACAGCCCAAACGCTTGGAAGAATAGTCTCTTTTTGATGGAAATTCGAGCTCTTATATAGGTTGAGTTTTGAGGTTACACGATAGATATTTTTAGAAGTAATTTGGATAATTTTCTGGGTGAGACAGGGAAAAGGTACCCGAGAGGGCCATTAAACCTGTCCATCTTTTTAAGGGTTTCGTTTACATTTCCTTTTCACAATAGTCAGCACAACACAAATGACAGTTGATCGAGATGCATAGCACAAAAAGTTCCATGATTAAATAAAATGCGACAAAACTGAACCTTAATTAGGTAGTCAGGATAGTAAGGCCTTGCAACGATTTAAATAAATTGATAAGGAGGAACAATCCTAAGGAAGTTCACTTAAGCAATAATAATATTAATGTACATATATACCCCACACTACTGATGGGGAGTTGACTGTGCACTTGAGACAAGACTCACAGTCACTCAATTTTTCAGTTACTATAAATAAACGCTAATTTTACATAAACAGATTTAGCTGATAATATTGGGACTGACCCACTACTTGGTGGCATAAAAAAAATGATTAAATGGAATATGAGAACTGTTCACAGGCGTGAACAAACTGAATCGATTCATATTTTGTGAATTGCAATTCAAACAATTCAGCAAAACCGTTTCGGCTGCGCAAGGGGACTTTTTTTTCCGTATATTCAAAGTCCAAATACTACGTATAGCACAACGTTTGCTATTTTAGCGTAGCTTTTACTATACCCTTTATAATATGCATACGACACTCCAGTAACATAAGGAAAATTTTGTACTTGAATCGTTCGATTTACGATTCAATTCAATTCACGGAGTGAATTGAATCGAATTGAATTGCTTTGGGGCAAATTGAATCAAATTGAATCGATCCGACCACTAACGGCTGCCAGAGCAAGCTGTAGATCCGTTAGCATACGTGCGCCATACATGCTAGCCAATCTATATTCCGTCTAGGCAATTTAGTTTCTGTTTGGCCTAACCTACTCTAAAGCCCATCATGTTCCATTATTTGGCAACTTCCCTATATCTTCCCTGTATGCCCATCACTTTGTGGAGCCCATCCTAGACGCTAGCCTAAATTTTAACTCCGTTGTAAGCCAGCCTAGCATTTGTGTCTAGATTCCATCCTAGATCTAGGCTGGAGGCCCATCTTTGGTTCTCATATGTACCGAAGTTTTCCTGTTTAAAAAAAATGACGTTTTTAGAAAGTGAAACTTTCTTATGCACGAGTGTATTCCGTCCGTCCGTCCGTCCGTCACTACAAAATCTTGTGGTAGCCATATCTTTACAACGGAATGACGTAGGGACGTGTGACCTTCACCAAAACATCGGTCATAAAATCTAGTTACTGTTCACACTAATACCTGAAAAGTTTCGGAACCCCTGCACACTAATCGTAGTTACAGCTCTTGAAACCTTTGCCAATACATGCACAGCTGCTGGTGCAAACCTGATAATTAACTGCTTTTTGAACATAATCCCACGGATCCTGGCTGAATGTCTCGGAAAAATTATGACGAAGATCAAGTAAGCCCTCACTACTATTCAAGACAAAATCGTGTGTAGTCCTAGTCCTATCCCTTATACCGAGTTGACACCTAAGTACAGTGCAAGTAATTACATTTAAACATTCATGTCTGATTTTAGGAGATTCGAAAACAGGGTACTTTGTGTCCATGCTGTGAACATCATTTGTAGAGGCATACAAACAACCCAGTTAGAAATTCAGCTCATCAACTATGTCTACCCCGACATGAATTATTTGATTAAACTAGGAACACTAGTACTGACCATTATAGGGATTTTCACAGGAATTCGGATCTTTCACGAAAATCCTGGGTTAACAATTCTAGCATTTGTTATGGGCATGCATGCAATGATGCTTTTTATTTTCGTTTTCGGGGATCAGATACCTGAAGGTGTTGATTCGGTAAAAAATGCATTGATTCGATTGTTCGGACGTCAAAATTGCGTTGAAGCCAATTGCGCTAAAAGGAATTTAAGATCTATTCCACCATGTGGAATTAAAGCTGGTTGATTTTATTTTTTAGACCGGATGTCTAGCCCAACTTATATGGATTTTTTTATTAACTATGTTGTTGCTTTACTGATCACGTTCCATTAAAATGTAAATTCAATAGTTTACACTACACTGTATTTTAGAAATATTATATTCATAAACTCTATGGTTCATCGTTTGAACAAAATAATAAATATTATTTTACATAAAAAATCTAAATCTGAAATTAAATTTAAACCTCTTTTATACTATGTATTAATGTTTAAAGGTGCATACATTTTCAATATTTCTCTAAACAATCAAATGGTAAATGTTCATCACTGTAAAAAAAATTACACACAGTAACTATCAGCAGTCAAAACAGTCCGACTGTGCATACAACTGTGTTTTATAACACTGCTATGCCTAACAGGTTCTAATTGTTCCAATAATGCTAAACAATAGCCAGCATTTTGTAATTACAAAGAAAGAATCTTAAATCCCATAAGGAAACTTTATTTTCAAATTTCACGAAAAAAATAAAAATGCATCAAAGCTAATTAATATCCGTTATAACATAACATTAGCATGTTTTCAAACTTGATTTGGGCCATCTCGCTCATGTTTCCGGTGGAAACCGGATTTACGTTAGAAATTTTTAAAAAAGATATAAGGGTCCCCGTCTGCTTTAAAATTTTATATCCTGTAAGAGTTCAAAATTTCATATTCCCATTTTCAAATTTCGCGAAAAAAATAAAAATGTTAACAATGCGTAACAGCTCATTAATATGTCAAACAACATTATATTAGTACATGTTACCAAACCACACCAGTAGGATAATATTAGTGGAAATCCGAAAAATTTCATTCCGATCCCGAGTGGGCATGGGGCGTGGGTTACTTGTAAGTGTCATATTCATTTACCGAATCTGATAATTATTACTGCTGACGGAATGCTGATGACTGGTAGATACAAAAATGAAACTGTATCATTTAAGCTGGGCCAGTTTTTATACATTTCTCTAGCGAACTAAGCCAGCTCAATCAGTAAACCATGTCGGAAACTGGAGCACTCGTATTTTTGTGCGCGGTAAGATTTGTTTAATTTGTTTTCTTTATTTGAAAAAAATTATTATCGTTTATATTATAAAGTATAATAATAATAAATTCTTATTTCTATAAACTTTACATTAGGAAAATGTTTTGGTATAATAAATAAACCTAGCTCATGTTACTGGGTTCACAACTTCACTAATTGACTTGGAACGTTCATATAGACTTCAAAGAATCCCAGTGAAATTTTTCACAAGCCCAATACTTTGAAATATTTTTATAATGGCCGGATATGCCATGAAAAATTGGGGCGCTAAGAAATTCTTCTATCTTCCGATCTTTCTGTTTCACTCTTGAATCTGAATTCCTACAAACCTTGCTGGCATTGCCTAAGGCTCATTTCGGCAAATTTCAACGCATTGATCAACAGCTCTACGGAAAGTTCATAGCATGTAAAATAATCGAGCGTTAAAAGATGTTTGTGAAAAAATTCTTCGTAGAAGTAAACACTTGTTGAATTACTTATGGGTCCGATTATTGTGGGAATGTGAGAAGATTTTACTCAAGAAAAAAATATTTCTGGTAGGGGATATTTTAAAGAGAAGGTATTCTTGTTTGCGAACAGGGATTTTTAAATTCGTCTTCACCTTTTTTTGTCCAGCGGTTTTTTAATTTCTTGGCGTATTTCTGGGAAATTTCTTATAGGTACACTCAGGGATTTTTCATTTGGTGGACCTTATTTGGCTGGGACTGGACGTCTTGTAGGGAAATAGTTTTTACCAACAGGGATTTTGAAAATCGTTGACCTTTTCGTTAGCAGGGATTTTTTAAATCATTAAATCCTTGATGACCTCCCTACAGAGACATAAGATTCATCAGGGATATTCAGAAACGATCTTCCAGGAAGATTTACAAGAATCAAAATCATGGAACTACACAATCAAAAATATCTGACTTTGCTTCACGTCCGTGACCCCAATGACCGCAAAAATTGACGGATATCATTGGCACAAATCTTCAAAGGGAATCAAATATTTAATGAGTTGATCGCTTATCTGGGCTAGGGAAAAACCGCTTTGGGCACCCTGAACATGCCAACTAGTATGTACATTCCTCCATGTAATTCTGTTCAACTAGATAATTGCCTTTCTGACCATGTCTATACATGTAATGTAGTCTTACGTTTTCTAATTGTAATAAATCAACGTGCAAAAAAAAAAAACATCCAAAGCCCCACGTAGTCCCAAAAATGCTACAAATAATATTAGTATGCAGGCCCTTACATAATCGCGACAACAAAAACGATGTCATACAAGAAATGAATGTGTTACATAAACGTATGAAATTAAAGCTGAGTTTTGATATATATAATTATGTATATTCTTTTATCATACTATTACAGAAAGCTAGTGAACCCCAATGGTGTTTGTAAATTTTGCCTCCCCTGAAAGTTGAAAGTTTATTTTGCAAGGAGATGATACGAAACAAAAAGAGCAAATGTCTCATCGTGCCCCTCTTGCTAAAAGTTTTAAAATGATTATACTTTGGTACCTAACAATGTATGTAGTGTTCTAAAGTTCAGACAAGGTTGGTCACAACAATACCATGAATGATAAATAGGAAAAACTGTCCAAGTACGTATGTACACACACGCGTTCCCAAGTGGAGGATGGAATTCAGGCAATGTCTTTCTTCAACTTTTGCAGGGATTCTGTAGAGCACAAAAAGGTTCCGTTCTTTCTTTTATTTGCATTGGGTGGCCAAATCAAAGGAAGATGACACGTTCCTGCGTATATCCTGGAAATGAACCCCTTAATTTCTAGAATCCTCATGTACCGTTTTTATAGATAGCTAAGATTACTACCAACTGTACGTCTAAGGCGTAACATTCAAGACTGCAATTAGGTGTGAAGTTATTGTGTACTATAAATTAAAATTTCTGCAAATAATTCTAATGATGGAATCTACGCAGCAGGAAACTATTTGTTTGCACGTCAAAGGGCAGAGCTGCTTTCAGGTATCAAAAATTCAGGATCCGCACCTGAACCCGAACCGTTCCTGCCGGACATTCCAGGTAAAAATTGTCTTCGGCCCGAACTTGCTCAGTCGGATCCGAGCAAATACTTTACTAGTCAAGTATTTTTCGTCGGGTATTACTAGGATACCCGTAATATGAAAAATTACCTGAGGTTCGGATCTGCTATAAACCCGACCCGAACATGAAACCGCAAATTGACTTTCAGGTATTTCAAGCCGCCAATTAGTGTTTCTGTCGGTGCAAAGATTGGGAATGACCGAAATTGCAATTATAATTTACAATGCAAGTACCACTAATGCCATAACTGGTACTTGCTAAAATGTGGCAATTAGTTCATAAGTTACTTGCAATTGGTAAGGCAATTGAAAAAACCTTTGGTTATAACTGCACCGATAAGTACAATTGCAAGTGCAATTGCAATTTGTAAATATTCCAAGTTAACTGATACAGTATAAATCGTTGGCGAAGAGGCAAAATAATCTGTGCATTTTTGATTGGTAGCAAAATGATATACATGCTGTGTCACTAAATTAAAGTGTATTAAATAAAATGATCTAGATGCAATACATGAAACAGAGATGCAAAAATTAAACAGCCTTCCTCATCAGCCTATATGTATCAAATAATTATAGCAAATTTATGTTTGATACACATTTATACCGTCAGGACTAAATTTTCATATCGACTCCACTGATATCATAGCTGTTGGTTATGTATTTTTCGGAACTTTATGAAGCTTTTGCATGACATTCGATTATTTAAAAAATAAACTGTCACATTGTATTTACTAAATGTAGCCCGTTGTTTCAATAATTACTAATTAAATTTTACCAGTAAAAATTTTTGTTGAAAGTTAAGTCATGGCAGAGTTATGTCTGACCATGCACTTTCAGTAATGTTCCGTTGAGTAATAATAAGTATTGATTACATCTCTGTGTGATTGTGAGATGCTCGGGCAGTAGCTCAGTGTCAGCACTCCGTGACAGGAAGTGCACACACAGCAGATACCATAGTTAAGATGTAAAGGGGATTTCACACCTTGTGTTGAAATCCGGGCATGATGTTATTGGGTAATAAACATTTAACCTTTACTTATGATTATGAAATAGTCAAGAATGTATGTATGCACTACATTAGGGTGATTATGAAATTATGACCGTTGGTCAATAATATAATAATACCATGACATTTCTGTACCTTATAAATATGTGTTTAGTTGTTAATAAAGAACAGTCGAAGAACTGATATTGTGAAGGTATAAGCTTCGGTTTTCAGTCTCTTTTATTTCAATACGTTATCAACACGCTCAAACTTGCCTGTGAATAGATTAGAAATTTATCACAGTACAAGTTCTGAGTTCATCAAGTCACTGAAACAGAAAAGTTTTTTTTGGAAAATATTTTCAAGTTAGTGAAGGAACAGTCTCGAAAAGTACAGTAATTTCAGACTACGGGGGGAAAAAGTTTAGAAGTGCGAGGAGAAACAGTCTATCAAAGTTTTTTTTCTAAAGTGTGAGTATTCGTTTAAACTACAGTCAATTATTTTTTATGTATAACTGAGAAGGTTATCATTATTAATATTGACTCCGTGAATTCATCACAATCAGTGTGTGGAAAAAGACTACAAGCCTACTCTCCCACAACACCCCAACCTCGACCTTTAAGAAACCAACCTTTATTACGAAAAATTCCTGAAAAATTACTAGCTTCCGAGAAGGTTGCAGTTAAGGTTCAGAATTTGGAAAGTTGTGGTTGTCAAAGTGAACTCAACATTTTTTTGTTAAGCGTTCTACAAATTCGAGAAGAATTTGAGAATTAATAACATTATATGTCCGGACAAGGATCTAATCCGAATAGTCCATCCCAAGTGAAAAAGCAAGCTCAAGCTCAAGCTCAGAATCAAGGAGCAGCAGCTAACGCTATTCCAGTCATGGCAAATCAAACTGTACATCGTACGTACAAATTGGATTCGTCAAAATACCAGAAGCTGGCGGGGGCACATAACTACCTCGACTGGCGCAGGGCTCTCCACGCAGTTTTTTGTGGAGCAGATATGCAAGATGTAGTATATGGAACTACTCCTTATCCTTCAACCGGATCAGATGAAGATAAGAAAGAATGGCAACGCACGGATATGGCAGCTTATGGAATTATCCTTATGGCCTTGGATAATAAAGCAACTATCCTCACGCGGTCTTGCAGAACTTCCGCTGAAATGTGGAACAAGCTGAAATCAGCTTATGGAGCGTCAAATTCCTTATCATTGGAAGACCTCAAGGATCAATTCCGGGAATTAAAAGTCACCCCGGATTGTAATGCAATGGAAGTTTTGGAAAAACTTCAGGATTTGCAAGGCTTAATTAACAGCCAACTGAAACCCGGGAAGGGTCCCCTAGACGAAGACGATGTCATCAGCCAATGCATCCATGCAATGAAGGGCGGATACTATGAAAGTTTCGTCACCATGTGGAGGGGGCAACCTGAGGTTGAACGGACCATGGGAAATTTTCAATCCCAGTTACGTCTGTTTATCACACATAAACAGTCTGATGCACCATCAGAACGTGCAATGTTCGCCGGGCACCCAAAGGCACAGGGAGGGAATCCCAAAGCCAATGGGAACAATGCCAACAATGGGAAGGCGAAGAAGAAACCAGGCACCTGCCACAACTGTGGGAAGAAAGGGCACTGGAAAGCAGAATGCCGCTCAGAGAAAAAAGAGCGTAAGGAGCAAGCCCCGAAAGAGCAAAAGCAGGAGGGCAATAAGGATGAGAAATCCCAAAAGCCCAAGCAACCTCAAGAAATTAGAGCCTGTATGTTAAGGCCTATTTACACTCCCGGGAAGACAATTACCCTCAGCTCAACACACTTCAAGCCCTCAACAGGAAGAATTAGGCGCTCCGCATTCCAATGGGTATGCGACACAGGGGCCTCAGTTCATTTGTGCGGCCAAAAGGACTGGTTCTCAACTTTTGAAGAATTTGCTGAACCTTGGAAGCTCATGGCGGTAAGCGACAGGCCTGTGGATTGCCCGGGAAGGGGAACCATAGTGCTTGAAGCAAAAGTCCGTGGTCGCTGGGAACCTCTGGTTTTGGATGATGTCATCTATTACCCAGGAGGAATAAATCTGTTCTCCGTCGGAACCTACAACAGGTTGGGATACAGATACATGATGGATGGTACACAGTCTGTGTTTATCAACAAGGCTACGGGAGAGGAAACTATCAATGCAACTGAAGTGCATGATAAGATTCACATTATGAACTTCCGACTACCAACAAGTTTTCCCAGGGCACTCGCAGTCATCGGTATTTCAAGGCCAATAAGTCAACGCTGGCATGAAAGGATGGGCCACATGAACTTTGAGTTCCTCCACAAAACCTTCAAAGATGGCGCGGCACACCTCAGAGAGGACGACCGCATAGAGAAGAAGTATAAGTGTGAGATATGTGCCATCACCAAGATGAACAATGAGTCATTCAAAACTCAAACCCATGACAAGCAGTATGAGACAGGAGAACTGTTACATGCTGACCTTGTACATGCAGCAGCTACTTCCAACCAGAGATGCAAGTATTATTTACTTGTGAAAGATCATGCCTCAAACTACAGGCTGGGATACTTTCAAGTGGATAAAACAGCTGATTGTACAGTCATCAACCTCATTGATGCAGTGAACTTTATTTCCACTCAGACAAAAAATCCCGTGAGGCGATTTAAGTCTGATAATGGGACGGAATTTAAAAACTCCAAATGGGCCACATTCTGCTCACAGAGAGGAATTGCTCATGATTTTACCCCTGCTTACAATCCTCAATCAAATGGAAAGATTGAACGGGAGGTCCAGACCATCACCAAAATGGCTCGGGCAATGTTAGTGGAAGCAGGTCTTGGAGAGAATCACTGGCAAGATGCAGTAGCTATGGCTGTGTACTTACTCAACCGAGTTTTAAGTACAACCAACACAAAAATGTCACCTATAGAGATGGTGACTGGAAAGAAACCGAATCTTTCCCATCTAAGAATTTTTGGATGCCCTGCCATCAGCGGCAAGCAAAAGGATCCGGCAAAATGGGGCAAACAAGGACGCAAGGGTCTTTATGTAGCAAATGTCCCAGACACAAAGCAGTATAAAATGTGGGATACAGTAAAAAATGAATATTTTTACACCCGACATGCACTCTTTTATGAGGAAGTAATGACAACTGATGCAGGAGTGGGAAAAAATCCTGGAAAGATTTTTCTCAACCAACTCCCGGAAAGCTCAGTTCAGGAGGTTGAAACCATCTCATCAGATGAAGAACCTGAGGACATCACAATTGTGAAGCAAGTTCAATTTGTGCCAAATCCTCTTCATACTCCTCAAATGCCGGCCCAAATTCCAGCTCCTCCGAGCCCCCAGCCCGTGTTCACTCCGCGACTGACATCCACTCCCGTAAAAAGGACGACGATTCATCCGGCAGGAATTTCTAAAAAGTATAAGGAGACATTAAAGGCGAGAAGCCCTTCGCTCCTTGATACTTTAGCTCCGGAGGAACCACCCAGACCAGAATCACCCATCCCAGGGTGTAGTACTCGACCATCAGCCCCGGCTCAAGTACAAACTGATGATCCAGCAGTCGAATCAGATAGTGATGCACTAGTTATTGACGCTGGAAGTGGCAGTCTTGACTCGGAAACAGATTCTGATGAAGAATTTCAGTCAGCAAACCTAGACTCCACACAGAGTATTCCTCAAGTTTCATGGAATGACCAGTTGGAACAATCAATTGAGGAAGAATTAGCTGATGCCTCCAGGGATACAGTAGTAATTCCACAAGTACAATCTCCTCCTCCAACTCCAGGACGGAGCAGCAGAGACACTCAGCCTCAAACAGCTCTCAGACGAACGACCAGGACTACAGCAGGAATACCCGGACCCAAATTTCAGGCCGGATTTTATGTCGGAGTGAATTGTTTTCATGCAGTTGGAAATTGCCCTCCGGAAAAAATTCCTGACAATTACAAAGTTCCACAATCATTCAAAGACGTACGCCGTAATCGGTTTAAATTTGAGTGGGAGGAAGCTATGGACCAAGAACATTGCAGCCTCATTGAAAACAGGACTTGGAAATTAGTCAAACGTCCCCACAATGCAAAACTACTCAGAAATCGGTGGATTTTTGTAGAGAAAAAGTTACCTGACGGGGGGATTCGCAGAAAAGCTCGCTTAGTCGTCAAAGGATATGGTCAGCGACCTGAGATAGATTTTCATGAAACTTTCGCACCTGTTGTGAGATACGAAACAGTGCGAGCAGTATTTTTTGCCATAGCTCAACAGAACTTACAAGTTATTCAATTTGATGTGAGTACAGCTTTCCTGAACGCTCCCCTAGACGAGGAGGTTTATATGGAACAGCCGGAAGGCTATGAAGTTTCAGGAGGGTATGTCTGTAAACTCGAGAAGGGTTTATATGGACTGAAACAAAGCCCTCGGAACTGGCACAAACTCATAAAGGCAAAACTCATCTCCCTTGGATTTGTAAAGTCAGCCTATGACTCCTGCCTCTTCACCTACAACAGTGGAAACACACGAATGATACTCGCACTGTATGTAGACGATGGTCTCCTTGCGGGAAACAGTAAATCCTCAATGGACCTTATAATGAAAGAATTACGAGCCACCTATAAGATGACGTCAACAGAAGACGTGAGGAAATTCTTGGGAATGGAAGTCATCATCACGGACACACAAGTTATGCTACATCAAGAAACGTACATAATGGAAGTTGCAAAACGGTTTAGTATGGAGAAGTGTGAAACTTCCAGCATACCAATGGCCGCTAATCCGGATTTAGATGTAGACATGTTCTCAAAAGATCATGACCCATCACTACCATACCAGGAGTTAGTAGGAGCTCTACTATTCATATCAAGATGTACCAGACCGGACATTTCCTTTGCCGTGGGTAAACTGTCCCGCTACTTTCAATGTTACGAGAGAAAACACTGGGAGGCAGCCAAAAGGGTATTGCGGTACCTAGTAACTACTAAAAAGCTAGGACTCTGTTACACTCGCTTGGCGGAAACGAGTTTTAAAGGATACAGTGATTCCGATTATGCTGGGGATAAAAAGACTCGGAAGTCTACCTCAGGCATTATCTTCACTCTTAATGACTCACCTCTGCACTGGAAAAGTCAGAGGCAAACTCTCATCGCTCACTCCTCCACGGAAGCTGAGTACGTTGCATTGAGCGAAGCTAGCAAAATGGGGGAATGGCTCAGGAACCTGTTAGCTGACATTGACATATACAATGTCACCCTGCCATTCACAATTTTTACTGATAATCAGAGCAGTATGAAATTAGCGGCAAATCCGGAATTTCATGACCGGACGAAGCACATTGATGTGCGACACCACTACATCCGATGGTTAGTGGAAACGGGGCAAGTAGAGATCAAATACTTACAAACTGGAAGGTTAGTGGCCGACATACTAACGAAGCCACTGGGTCGGCAACAATTCGAGCCCAAAATGGAATTACTCTCCCTCACTCGGAAACTGACGGTAGACGTAAAGGAACCTGACCAGCCTCAAACCAGCTCACAAGCAGTAAAGAGGGTATGTGCACTGTCATCACTGTGGAACGTGATACTGTTCATGCTTTTCTTTCCTCTGGTATTTTGCCAAAAATTCCAGGAGGGTAATGCTGTGATTTGGAGACGGAGCCTCACCCCAGCCATTGAAGGCTATAACTCTGTAGCTATGAGAATTAGCTTAATTTCGCCATGCAAATTTCTCCCGACGGAAGGCCTGACCACAATGGCCGCGGAGAGAATAATGAAGCAATGCGAGAATCAATATGAGAAATTATTCTTGGAAGAATTGCGGATGGCATGTCCACCAAAGGACACTCGGCTTCAGAGGGAAAAACGGGAACTCCTTACCCTAATATTTTTAATAATAGTGGTATGTACGGCAAGCGCCGGGATCGGCATTGGACTTTATGCATTACACAAGATCGATAAATTGGAAATCACTCAGTTGGAAATTGAGAGAACTATGGATGACCTGGAGGAAAAAGTAAAGATCAACAGCGTCAACTTGGCCAAATTAAAGTTCGAGGTGGATAAAATGGCTCAGACGATTAACAATTTAATCAATGACGTTCATTTATTCCAAGAAAAAGTGATTGAGATTAATTATCTTGTATCCTACATAACTTCAAGATTGTTAGTAGGACGGGGGGTAGTACAAGAAACAAGACGGCTCTGGAATAAAAAGAAGATGGACAATAACTTCTTTGACTTCATGAACGTCTCCCTCCCGTGCGGTCAGGAATGCCCCATCGAATACGCAGAATTCCGTAGATGTTCGTTGGATCGAGAAGATTCCGAACTGGAACTACTTTTTGCGGTACCTGTTATGAGTAACATGACAGTTTTAGAGGCCGACCCCTTCTTCCTAATGCTTAAGGATAAGGATCAGACATGTAAATTGGAATACATTGGCCCTGAAAATGCTCTCCTCTCACCTGAAGAGGACTGTCTCCGAGCTGTAGATATGAGGAGGGAATCCTCAACTCAGCTGTTTGCCTCCCGCTCAACTGAGTGTATGGATCTGGAAACGGCCAAGGACGAGGGCAAATATTATAAGACCCTGCGTTGCCTTCCGAGCAAACCTGGAGATGAGAAAGAATTTGTTCAAGTTAAGACACATAACAACAAATTCTATATATACTGCCCTGGAAGGGAGTATGTCAGAGGAGGCGACAAGAATAAAGTGAAATGCCCAAGCAAGGTGTTCACTTTGCCCCTCACAGCTACTTTTTCAATAGACAATTTAACTTATCGAGGAGATATTTTAAACTTGATCTATAATGAGAAAGAGGACCCTTTGCTCCACGAGAAGATTGAGTGGCATCTCTCCCCGGTCGTTAAATGGGATGATTTGAACGAGACGTTCCCTATACTGGAGCCCTTGGACAAAAATCACTGGACCCGTCAAACTGGAGACGAGATGTATGGTGCTGGATCCTGGATGCTGATAAGCTTGGTACTATTTCTGGCTGGAATCATCGGCGCTTTTATAGGATACAAAAAATGCAAGAAGGTGCTGAAGCCACGAAAATTGAGGAGGGCCAAGAGAAGACATCCCAAGGTTGAATCTACACCGGAAACTGAAATGATCGAGCTGGAGCAGATTGGGGACGAGGACATCAGTGAAGACGTCCCGTCAGCAGCGAAGAAATTTCATCATGTTGAAGAAATTTCCATAGGTTAAGAATTACTTAATATTTTGGGTTCTTTAATAATTCTGTGTATGTTTTAATCAATTTTATTTTACAGCAACTTACATTAAGGAGGGTGTTGAAAGTTAAGTCATGGCAGAGTTATGTCTGACCATGCACTTTCAGTAATGTTCCGTTGAGTAATAATAAGTATTGATTACATCTCTGTGTGATTGTGAGATGCTCGGGCAGTAGCTCAGTGTCAGCACTCCGTGACAGGAAGTGCACACACAGCAGATACCATAGTTAAGATGTAAAGGGGATTTCACACCTTGTGTTGAAATCCGGGCATGATGTTATTGGGTAATAAACATTTAACCTTTACTTATGATTATGAAATAGTCAAGAATGTATGTATGCACTACATTAGGGTGATTATGAAATTATGACCGTTGGTCAATAATATAATAATACCATGACATTTCTGTACCTTATAAATATGTGTTTAGTTGTTAATAAAGAACAGTCGAAGAACTGATATTGTGAAGGTATAAGCTTCGGTTTTCAGTCTCTTTTATTTCAATAATTTTTCTTTACAGTCGCTAAATTAATCACATCTTTAAACAGTAAATTATCCTTTAAGAATGTTTTTGAAAGTGATATAAAATTGAAGGGGAAGTTTAAGCTGAAAATTCGACTAGTGGTTTAAAACCAAATTAGCAAATCCGATATGTGGTGAGTATTTTGAACTTTATTCAAGATCTCTGGAAGATTTGGTAACACCAAGTAAAACCTATCATTTTAATTATTTTTTACATTTAAATTGGTTTCAATGGAAACCATTTTATTATAAATAGCAAGCTTTCGAAAAACAACTGTGTTGATCATCGTGTTATATAACTAAATTATTATATACTACTATATAATTAAATTATTATATATTACTATATAACTAAATTATTATATATTACTATATAACTAAATTATTATATATTACTAAATAACTAAATTATTACAGTAAAACCTGTATATAGTGGTTTCTCTAGGGAACCTAATATTTGACCATTATGTACAGTGACCACTATACTCAGTATAGTGGTCATGGACCACTATGTAGGGTATATATGTATATTAAATGATTATTTTAATGCGTTTAAGAAAACATAATTGAAACGGTCGCATTTTTTTGACATAATCACTAATTTTTGACCGTTTAAAATTTTTCAACGTGTGGTAGCAAGATATTCTGCATAACGATAATTCTATATAGTAATTCTAAATATTGTTTTTGAATACTACGTGAAATAGCTACCAACTATCGTAAAATTACTTTATTATTGACGCTGGCAGATTCTCCGCAAACATTATTTAAACAAATATAATGTTTCTTCTTCCAAGATTCAATACAACCATTGCTTGCTGGCTATCCTGCCTAATACTTTCACTTTGAAACTTTCCAATAATTCTAATATTCTCTATTTTTTTGAAACGGAATTCAAAGTGTTTTTGAACTGTGCGTGGTATGGAGGTATGGTACCGGGAATATGCTTTATTTAAGAAACCGTAATCTAGAATTATCTTAGAAATCTACAGAAATTATGAGCGACGATTTCGTGTGCACATCCCTATATTACTGGCCACTTTGTGTGTTAATTTAAAGTGTGGCGCGCTCACGCTCATTTCACTATATAGCAAGCCGATATGTAGTATACTCTTTCACTATATAGCCAAGCAAGCCGGTGGTATATACAGCAAGCAAGCAATCCGAGAAGAGAAGCACAGAGAGCTGAGCGAGCTAAAAAAGCTCTCCTCTGCGACAGAAGTTCAGCTCGCTGTTCTTAGCTATATACCAACAGTTTGCAGTCTACTGGAAGCGGAAGCTCAATAGAGCGCACAATAAAAAGTAATTTATTTTAGATTAGCGCTTAAAAACATTAATCATATTTATTATAAACATTAGACATAAATCATCAAATGTGGATTAAATTAAGTTTGGTTATGAGAAAAACTACGTTCGGTCACAGCACTGAAGAATTTGAGGAGAGGAGAATTTTAGTGACTGAATTTTGTACACATATATGTGGGATTCCTATTATGAAAAACCAAATGGAATTCAAAGTACGTATTGTTACAAATTTTTATATTTACGCCAGTTAAATTCTCAAACTGTATTGCAGAAGCTATTTGCTCACTATTTTTTAATTACAAGCCTTAACATTCATACATTTAGTCTTTATATCACCTAAAAATATCATTAGGCAGTAAAGATTGATTTTTAGGAACCATGAATATTAGTGACTATATCACGTGAAAATTGTTGCGCTAATATGAATTCCTTTTATTTTTCCTATTTTAAATAATTAGTGCGTAGTGTCGGAGACTACAGCTACATTATTACTGTGCAATCGAGCTATATACAAATTATAATAAAATTATAAAAAATCATATTTGATCAGCACAACGTGCTGACCCACTAAGGGGCGACGCACCATACAGTGCTGCAACAGCAAGATTTAATAACAACGGCATATTGGTATTAAATTAATCAAGCTAAATTCCATGTATATAGCCAAATATTGAGTTTGTGAGAGAACATCGGTGAGCCGGGGTGTTGTACCATAATTTTTTGATGATGTAATGTCAACTAGCTATATGAAACGAATTGTTAGTCTTAAAATTAAAAGTTCACATGTCTTATATGAGATTACTTTGCCCGGCGAAGCGGGCAATTAACATTAAGCCTTCTTGACATGCCTTGATACGGGATCTATAGCCATTTACTGTTTTGTGTACTATCACAATTCTCAAGTAATTGCCCCTGTGAAGCACAGGGCTTTTACTAGTTGTTTTTAATGCTGACCACTGTATTCAGAGTTCGAAGCATGCATTTCGTAATGAATGGAATTAGCCCGGGTCCATTATTGACGGGGGACCACCATAGAGAAAACCACTGTATACAGGGTTAACGTGTAATGTTAAAACATAGGCCGCATGACGGGGACACATGATACTGGCCACTGTGAACAGGAGACCACTGTATAGGCGGTCACTATATACTGGTTTTACTGTATATGTATATGTAAATTATGCTAAATTACGAAAATTAAATATCTTTTACATCGTAACAATTTTTTACAAAAAACTGAAACATTATAATAATGTTTTACAATTTCTTTTTAACTTATTGTTAAAGAATAATATTGTATTTACTTTTGGAATAATGGATTTTTTTAATAAAATACTATTTATAATATATAATTTTATATCGTCGGTGAAGAGGCAAAATGATCTAGGTGCATGATCGATTAGAATCAAAATGATCTACTTGCAGTTTCACTAAAGGCAAAATGATCTACTTGCATTGAATTTTAAAAGCAAAATGATCTAGATGCAGCTTTTCCTAAAAGCAAAATGATCTAGATACAAATTATAATAAAAACAATATAAATAAACACATTCTAATGCCGGTGTACAAATATGCGAGGTATTAAAAATCTTTTATATATGCATTCAATTCCCCAATGACCCCATTTCTTTTTTTCAGTAACATTGAAAAAAATATGTGGTCAATTATGATTTAACATTTGAAAATATTTCCGAATGTTATGATAATGGTGATGATCGTAAAATACGATTTGAAGAAACTCCAGGTTGAGAATTATTAAAGGGAAAACCAATTCAATGTGCACATTAACACATGAGCACAAGACCTGTAAACTCTGATTTTGAATCTTCTTTTAATTCGGCAATTTTAAAATAAATAAATATTGCAGTTTTCATAACTAAAAATATGCATTATAAAAATATTAGATGCAATAAGTCAAATTACCATTAGTTGCCGGAATGATCCTTAGTAATAGCAAACCCTTCAGACAATATTAACTCACAACCCTAGGTCAATCACAGTTAGCCCTTATAAGCCACGTCTAGATGATATTTTGCTCACACAAAAAATTAGACCAGCACTTAGATCATTTTGCTTTTATGGATAATTGCATGTAGATCAGTTTGCTTTTAAAGAGGCTTGTACCCAGTTCATTTTGCCTTTAGGTAAAACGTTATGTAGATCATTTTGATTCTAATCGATTATGTACCTAGATCATTTTGCCTCTTCACCGACGATATAATATAATTTAAAAATAATAATATATTTTTAACATTTTTATGATCATCAATCAATAAGCATCAAATAACAGGAAGGCATTCAAGTCAGCAGCTTCAAAATTAAATCCCAAATGATGTCTTTATTTATATGCAGTGGATAAGTGCGCAGTATTTTCAAACTCAGAGTGAAACTTTCGCAAGACACTGACGTTTTCAAATTATAATTTAATCTTTCTACGAATTTTGAAAACCGAGCTTGCAATGTTATCTCGTAGGGATTTATACTTCATCAGTAAAGCATTTGATATAACATCTCAATTAAATTTGCTTTCCATTAGTTTCGACGGGGAAACGGGTGTAATACAATTTCAAACAAGTGCAACAAAATTAAGGCTGTATAAAATTCAATCGGCCCTTTTCATCACAATACTGTCACAAAAATTGTTTTGTTTCTGCCAGCCGCTTACTGACAAACGTCAGTTCAAACTCGATGGGTGCATTCTAAACTCAATGCACGTTTGCGTCGGGTTTATGTGCTTCTACGTACATGTCTTCATACTATTGTTGAAAGGGAAGAAAATGCTGGAGTCATTACATTCATGCACAAGGAGAAATTGGTTCCAGAATTAGTATAAGGTATTTTGGATTTGTTTTCTGTAGGTATAAAATTACGCAAATATTAAGGGGCAGTTAATAATTTTAAAAAACTCGGTTTGCTTTGAGGATTTAAGACTACAAATATTGCAGGGATCTACAATTGGAAGGAGTGGTTCATTTCCCTCTCTAAGCGCTCCTTGCAGGAGCTAATGATCATATCTGTATTCCTGAGGTGTGGAAAATACATGAAATTTATTATTAAAATACAAAATACAAATACATTTCCAGAAACATTAAAATATAAACATAAAATACAGATACTAGGAACAACTTAGTTAAGATACAAAATAAAATACAAATATTCGTAGGAATTTTTCCAAAATACAAGATAAAATACTTTGCGTCCAACAAAAACGAAAATACGAAATAAAAATACCGTATTTGAAATGCAAAATACATATTGAAAATACTTTCAAATTTATCTCAAAGTATACGTCTGAGATGTAACTGTATTCTCTCAAGCACAATATCTTGGACAATTTAAAGAAATAATTAGGTATCCGAAAATTATTCGGGAAACGTAAGGTAACAGGCGCGTGATTAGAGTTTAGAACTGTTCATCTGTGTAGATCAAAGTAAATCCCATGACCCTAGATACAATATTTTTCCTTAAAACGAATAATCTTATAACTCCTGGGTAACTTATCGCTGCTTTAATGTTGGCGTCACTAATTTTTTTATACCCCACATACTATGAATATAATGTTATTATCCAATAAGTAAGCATTGCAACAAACCAAAACCTTTGAAGAATTGGTTTCAAAATGTTTCAAATTAGTGCTTTTATCTTTAAAATATTTGTTTGAACATGTGAAACAGACAACTTTGGCAGTTGACAGGGCTATGTATGTATTTTGAAATTGTATTTTGTATTTGGAATACGAGATGGATAACGCTCCAAGATAAATAAATACAAAATATCATAACGTTCGTTGATTTTGAAAATACGAAATACAAAATACAGTAGAAATATTGGTGCTGACAAAATACGAAATACAAAATATCTTGAAACATTTACGGCGAGAAAAATACCAAATACAAGATACGGAATGTATTTCAAATACTATTTTAGATACAATATTTCAAAATATTCCACACCTCTGCTGTATTCACATCCACTGCATGTCTTACTTTAATATTGAAATGCACTGGATTGTAATATAAATTTTTTACTGAACTCACTTATACATACGGAGAACATTTCGGAACCCTTTCACACTCATCCTTGCTACCGCTCTGGATAGTTTTGTATCGTATACCCAAAAGCATTGAATGTTTAAAACGCCGATTATTCCATTTCATCGGCAGTCGAAATTGTATTGAAGCCAAATGTTCTAAAAGGTCTTTAAGGTCCATTACAAAATGTGGAATTAAAGCCGGGGTCAAAGTTTTTTATGTATGTTCGCACATTTTCCGAATATTTGTATGGAATATACATATGTAGCCTGCATGTTTCTACTAAAAAATATATGATATATGAATGCTACGAATACTGAATGTACGAGTATGTATGTATTAAAGGCCGGGTGATTTAGATATGTATGTACTGTGTGTGTCCAGCGTGTGTTCTGTGTCGATTGGTATATTCGCATTTGTTATTTCCTTTCTGCAGTGCAAACGATTTCTACACGTTCTGGCTTTAAACGAAGTAACTACATTCACGCCGAAGCCATGCTAATTAGTTTTTATAAAGGTTCAGAAGGTTCAACATACACTTTTATAGGCACGTGTGCATATATTTATGCATGAATTTATTTATATGCTGTATATCGTCGGCTAAACTTCCTAACCGGCTAAAATAAAAAATTCTTAGAATGCAGACAGGGTATATAGCGCTGTCGCTCAAAACTTAAACCAGCCATAATTCCCCCATTTCCCTCAACTTGACCACACCTTCCGCTCCCCTTACACTAATCCCCGTACTACCCATCTACTAATAATAATCCCAATATTTCCCCTCCACATCCCCTCCACATCCCCTCCACTTACTGGATATACTGCAAAGAAGAATTCTGGCCGGGTTTACTTTAGAGTTTCTAGAGGGTGCTCTATAGCCGGTTTTCATTTTAGGCATTTTAAATTATAGCCGGTTAGGAAGTTACGACGATATATGTATGACTACATTTCTAGAAAAATTTATGTATGCAAAATGTATGCTCTTTATAAACTATAAAATGTATGTAGGACTTAGGGTACGCAATTTTTTTGCCCGGCTTTGCCGGGGTTTTTATGTTTTGGACCAATTGTCCTTACCAACCTTCGTGGATTTTGTGATTGACCAAGTTGTTGGGTTACTCATAACATTTCCCTAACGGTCCCTAAACGTGCGTAACAGCGACAATTACGGACGGAATTACTACAAAAGTATTTAATTACAACTATAGACATTAACCTACGCGTTACAATCTTGTTCTTTCTAAATAGTACAGGGTCATCGAACTAGGAGTGGGACTGTTCCGGAATGTTCCAGGATTTCTTGGAATGGTCAGGTCCTTGCGCCTGGACCGGACCATTTTATCTGTTATCAGTGTAGGACCAGGACCATAAGGTCGTGTAGAATGCTGGACCGTAACCATCTGGTAAGTGCAATTTGCTGGAACAGGAACACATGTTCTGTTCCTCAAAAGCTCTAAGTTCTGTTGTGATATACAAGGGATTTAAAATGGAAAGTCCGTTTTCTCCTACTCCGACCTCTAAAGACTCACTTGCTACGTGACGTTAAAGATTTTCATTCAAATGAAGTTGACACTGAGTTGATCATAAAACTGTTCAATAAAAACAGATTTTCCCATTAACAAAATTCGTAGAAATATTTCATTGGTGTATCTATTGAAACTATCATGCCAATTAATACTGACAATAGATACAGTGTTGCCTCAATTCAAAAATGTACATATGTGCAAAATAACAAAGTCAATGTTTTTATGTTGCATTGTAAAGTAGATTTAGGATCATCAGCTAAAACGATTCCAATTAAGACAAGAAAATAATAAAATAGATAAATACAATGAACTAATATTTATCATAAATATACATACGTGAAAGCAATAATTAACCTCTACTCCACTTCAAAATATGTATCCCACATATCTGTACTAAATTCTATTCTAGTAGGATTGTCGGGTACTTTGTAGTTTCTGGCCCGCTCTAAACTCGAACTGAAAAATAAATACAGGCCCAAGCCCGATCTTAACCCGGTTTCATTGTTTTATTGCAGCCTGAACCCGGTCGGAGCCCGACGTAAGTTCGAATTTACAGCCCGAACCCTACCAAAGCCCGGATGGGCTGGGTTCGGGCCGGCCCGAATCCAAAAACCCGCTTCCGGGCCCCAGCTCTACTTGCAAACTACTAATAAACTTAATTCTTTAATATTTTTGAATATCGGGTATTGTATTACCCGGGTGAAATGCCCGGACGTTATTAGCACGAAGATAACCTGACGCCTAACCAACATTTAAACATATTGCTGCAGTGAAAATCACGAATTTTTAAATATTTTTGAATATCGGGTATTGTATTACCCGGTTCCAGTACTCGCCGAATATTTGCATTAACAGTAAAGCAACAGACTATAAGCCATAAGTGGGTGTGCATTTTGTTTGGTCCTAATTGGCCAACACAAACGGCAGTAAGCGACATTTAAACATGCTAACCTAGGCCTGGTATCCTGTTACCCGAATGGGCCCTAAAAATTAATTTAAGCTCCTGGTATTATATGGAAACGATTCGCGTCGTTGGTTTTGCCTTAAACACAGTATTTTACAGAAAACACAGAAATAACCCGAGGGGACACTTGTGTGACGTCACAGGGTCATCACAGGACGTCGCTTATGGGAATCCTACACGAGATTACACATGTCTGTCTATGACGGTTAGAATGAGGTACTGGGTATGTTTATTGGGTATAAGCTTGATTCTTGAGTATCTACATCCAGTATTACATTTCTCCTAAAATTTATATAATAGTATGGAATTATAACGGGGCTAATGTCAAGTTTAAAACGTACGGTTAAGACATCCGCAATAATTATGAGCGCGCAGGAACAAGTTTTAATACTTAACCCTTAGTAACCTAGCCTATTTATTCGATCAGGCTTCTGTTGTATTTGTGGACGGGAGGGAACTTGTTTAATTTTAAGTGGAATATTTAACCAATACTTTCGTAACTAATTGTAAGTCTCATTTGACATATTCAGTTGTTACTGGCTATCCCGATTGAGAAACTATAACAGACTCACAGACTAAACGTTTGAATAATTACATTTAAAATTTATGACAGTTTTTAATAATTATTATAAAAACTGTCATACATTTTTAAGTGATTTCTGTACCTAAAAACAGATCCTAGTAAACGACAGCCTTTATAGTAGTGATAACTAAAAGAGTACACGTGTCGTCTAAATGACGGATAAAATTAAGGATTATAATAAAATTCAGTAAGAGACACATCATACTTAAATAACTACAGTTATCCACACCGAAAAAGTATGACATTTTTTGAAACACATGAGGAAACTTTCTTATAAAGTTGACGTTTCTAGAAATTTATTTCAACCAGCATCTCAAAAAGCCTATGAATTTTAAAGCACCATTTGTAACCGATGAGCGAAAGCCTCTATAAGCGTTAATACAACTTAACTGACGAGTTAAAAATCTTATTTTGGACAGATTCCTGTCGTATTTATGGGCGTGAAGAATCTCGTAGTTTAATTACTGCTAGAATATTTAGAAATGCCGAAAATTTCCCCCTAAACTATAAGAATTCTTTTTACAATGCTATCCGCAAGGGACTTGTATTTCAATTGCAAAGCTCTTGATATCTCATCTCAATTGAATCTACTTCCCATTATTTTCGATGGGAGAACGGGGGTAATGCCATTACAAAACAGTGGAAGAAAACTTAGGATATATAAAGTTCAAATGGGGTTTAACATCATCATAGTGATTCAAAAAATGTTTTGTCTCTGCAAGTCACTGATGTACCAACGCCTGTTTAAACTCGATGAGATAATTTTGAATGGAATGTATTGTATCCTCGCATGTTTGGGCGTGTGCGCACAGTACTTCATTTTTTATTTAAAAGGACGGGAAAATGCTTCCATCATTACGTTGGTGCACAAAGAGAAAGATTTTTCAGGATCTGGACGAGGTAAGATACAATCGTTTCATTGACTCAACATTAATTCATCATCAAATTATCATTAAGGCTAAACGGCTTATATGCCGTCTTTATGCATTTTCCATTGGCGAAGCCGATTTCTGGTAGACTGGTATGTACATGCATATGTAGAATAATTTATTTTGGATTATTGATTAATTCTAATTTATAGTTTCTTTTTAAAATTCCCGGTGCACCGGTTTGGAACAGAATTTGTTCAAGGATTAATGGAAATATCAATTGTTATGCTTTTACTGAAATTTTGTTATGCTTATTTAAAAATTGTTTTCAAAGCAACCCAAAACTGGACAAAACCTTTCATTTCCCTGCGCAAGCACTCCTTGCGGGAGCTGATGATACTAGCGACACCACTGGCCTGCACTACAATTGTTCTGCTATGTACCGGATTGTTCCGGTTTCAGAACAAAATGACGTTTTTATTGTTCACACTAATACCTGAACAGTTTCAGAACCCCTGCACACTTATCGTAGCTACTGCTCTTGAAACATTTGTCAATACATGCACAGCTGCTGGTGCAAACCTGATAATTTACTGCTTTTTAAACATAATCCGAAGGCTCCTCGCTGAATGTCTCTGAAAAATTATGGCGAAGATCAAGTAAGCCCTCACTACTCTTCTAGACAAAATTGAGTATAGTCCTAGCCCCATCTTAATTATACTGAGTTGCCACCTAGATACAGTGCAAGTAACTACATTTAAACATTTGTGTCTGATTTTAGGAGATTAGAAAACGAAGTACTTTGTGTCCATGCTGTGAGCAACATTTGTAGAGACATACAAACAACCCAGTTAGAAATTCAGCTCATCAACTATGTCTACGCAGACATGAATTATTTGATTAAACTAGGAACACTAGTACTGACCATTACAGGGATTTTCACAGGAATTCGGATCTTTCAAGAAAATCCTGAGTTAACAATTTTAGCATTTGTTATGGGTATGTATGCAATGATGCTCTTTATTTTCGTTTTCGGGGAAATGTATCATATACCTGAAGGTGTTGACTCGGTAAAAAATGAATTGATCCGATTGTTCGGACGCCGACATTTTGTTGAAGCCAATTGGGCTAAAAGGACTTTAAGATCTATTCCACCATGTGGAATTAAAGCTGGGGGATTTTATATTTTAGACCGGATGTCCAGCCCAACTTTTATGGATTTCGTTATTAACCATGTTGTTGCCTTGCTGATCACGTTCTAAAAATCTAAATCTAAAATTTTCTCTAAAGCTCTCTTTTACACTATGTATTAATGTTTATCGATGCATACGTTTTCAATATTTCTCCTCTGAACAATCAGGTGGTAAATGTTCATCACTGTAAACAAATAAATTGCACACAACAACTATCAGCAGTCAAAACAGTCCGACTATGCATGCAGCTGTGTGTTTTAGAACACTGCTATGCCTACCAGGTTGTACTTGTTCCAATCATGCTTAACAATAACCAGCAATTTGTAATTACACAAAACGAATGTAGAGGTCTTAGGAGTTTGATTGTTATTGTTTGTATTTTCAAGGCTAAGCAAGCACAGTTTTTCCGATGCAAATCTCAGTCACCTTCAGATTTGCTCCCTTTGCTTGAACACTAAGATTATTCGTTCAGGTATTAAAATGTCATGTTAAGGTAACATTAGATTGTCCGAAAGTGAGTTTACGGAAGTCTTAAGATTTCTGCAGACGAGTAAATTTACAATTTGCTTAGTAATGTACTCTTATCAACGCCACAAGTAATAACTTTTTACTGGAATTAAAAAATTTGTTTAACGCTAATGTTAAGAGTGTATTGAAATATGCAGGGATAAAAATGACTGTCGATAGTGTCGATTCCCGATTTTTGAGGATGAATTTTGAGAATATAACTGTATTTTGAAGGCAACAGGGTGAATCATGTTGGAAAAAACATTTCGGAGGGACTTGAATACAATAATATGAAAGGATCTCATGGACAGTGTGATCTAAGCGGAGGATATATTTGTATATGACAGAGGAGTTACAATAATAATTATTATATTATAGTAGCCAGTGGAATTATACCTGAAGGATGTATTCCTGGAAGGAATTATAATATAAGAGCGATTTTTAGAGGATTTAATTGTAGCACACATGGTGGAGGAATTATAATGGATTAATTAAGTAAAAAGGACCTTCAAAATAAAGATGACAGCATGATACCCCATAGGCTGCCACAACATGCATAGGCGCAAATTTGAAACATAGAGAATATAAAAAAATGTTCGTGAAAGAAAACTTTTCAGTGACAGTACAGAGCCAGTTGTAGTTGTTCAAAATGCTATCCCGTTAAAAACACATTTGACTTTTAGTATCTCCATAAATCTATACACTAGAGTAAGATAAACTTTCCCTAAAAATGATCATTTATTAATGTTTATAGACACTTCAGTCCGTAAATTATCAGTTAAATTGTTATATTGAGCAATATCTTTATAGGTATATAACTACATGACAACTCAATTCTGGTCCCCTATCAACTGTACAGCCACACCCGGTATATATGTCAAATCCCCTATTCAGACAATAATGCTGCTCAACGATATGAAATTGTGTCATGATAAGATAAACGACGTTGTTTTGTAATGACATATGGGTTCATGCCTCCAGTTCATTGAAGATTGCCGTGTCAGTGTGTCATAATATATACAGAATACTACCCTGGGATTGTAGAGTATAATTAGAAGTGAAGAAAGCAGACTTGTCAACACTTCCATTCTTTTATTTTTGACGAATAAAAAATGTTATGAACTAACAAAGGATCACGATGAAAACATTTTGTCTTAAAATCCCTCCTCACATGAGAGTTTCACTTTCAGAAGGTTCTTCACAAGATACGAAATACTTTCTACTAATACGATCATTGAAAAGATAAAACAATGGTGGATTCGTCCGGTTCGTTTTTCTGTGAGAACAAGAACTTCGGATGTCCTAAAAGCAAGCACTCGGAAGATAAATTGGCGGCACACCAGGCAATCTGTAAATACAAGTAAGCTTCTGCGATATTTTCAAAATTCTGGGAAAATTCAAACCCATTATATAAAATAGCGTCGAAGAACTTCTTCGGAAGAAGAAATGGAAATACTTAATGAGCTCTGCAATTATTTGTGCTCACATTTGCCCCTAGTACAGTGTCCTCTATAACCTTTGTGCATCCAGGTTCTCCATGATCTACAGTATCATGCTGCAAAAATTGTGGAGAATATAGTTTTGTAGAGAATTTCCTTGCGGATCTACCAGTATTATGATCAAAACAGAATATGTTTTGTAAATTTTGTGCCAGTTGCCATAAAGCAGTCCGGGAAAATCCGTAGGATCAGAAATCGAGTCCAATGGATCTGATTTTTCTGTGTTTTTCCGAGAAAGAAGTCGTAGTGTTGATTAAACCACAGAAATGGAAATGGTGATGGTGGACAACTTGTGATTCAATTTCTGAAGAATCTCCATCAAGCCAGGGGTCGGATTTATGTGGGAAGACGGGAAGAATCTTCCCAGGGAAAAAAATTTTCAGCAGGGAAATTTTCAAACGGGATTACAAACAGGGATTGTCAAATCTGTTGACCTTTTTTGGGCAGGGATTTTTGAAATTGTTGAGGTGTTATACTGAAAAAAATGTTGTCACCAGGGATTTTCGAAATTGTTGAGGTGATTTACGAAAATTATTTTTGGTCAGCAGGGATTTTTGAATTTGTTGGGATGTATTACGGAAATTATTTTGTCAGATGGGAGTTCTAAACTTGCTTCGAACAGGGACATCATAACTAGCAGGGAAAATCAAAAAAATCTTCCAGGGAGATTTACAAAAATCCGACCCCTGCAGCAAGCCATTGAACTCGACAAATTCATGACTGTCTTCATGACCAATTCCTTTGCGTGAACAAAAACCACCCAGAAGCTTCTTCAAGCCAACAAATTTAATACAGTTATAATTCGGAAATTGACCTACAAGGACGTCCAAATAAGTGGCTTGCACGAAGCGATATTTTAGATGCTGGAAGACATGAAACATGACACTGATAGATTCCAAGGTCTCTTACGATCATATACATATATACATATAACCATGCAGACTGGACAAATGTTGGAATACTGAAGGAGACGTAATGTCTTCCTACATTGAGTTTTTAATTTTTTCTTTTTTCGTACTCATAACTTATGTAGTAATCGTCGAAAAATAGCTTTTAATTACTTTTTTTTCTATTTAGAATACAATTTTTATACAAAACTCCTTCATGAGTTGCGTGGCATGATTAGATCTTGGAGAACCAAGATGCGCAAAGGTTATTGAGCCCCCGTCCATACAAGTTGTTTTTCTGGTAGAAAATACTTTTAAACAGTGCTATTCTTGCAATAAGTACTCACTCAAGGAAAAGAAATGAAAGTATTTCAAAACCAGTATGTATTAATTTTTCAGACATGTTCCCTGCGTACTGGCTGAATGCATTCAGACTTTAATTCCAATAAATGATTTCACGACGCACTTAAAGGAACAGCACGAATATCAAGTGGACAAGTCCTCCTGGACCTCACATGGGCGATTCCGGATCTCCTATCAATTAGAAGGTATAATCACATTGGTCCATGCAAAATAAAAATAATTAATTAAATATAATTTATTAGGTAATGTTTACCTGACAAGTGCAAATAGATATTCATGATTTCAAAATTACATGAGAAATAATAACCAAAAGGATAATAAAATTCCCGCAAATGATTTTATAACAGCAAGTTGAGATGTATTTATGTGTTGCTGTAATCAATGTATGAAGGAACACGTCTGATCTCCAAAAATATTATTTTGAGATGCTTTGCGAAAGATTTTATCCCAGTGGGGAGATTTATCAATGAGGAGTTCAGTTTCGGTGTTACCCGGTCTTTCGGTATAAAACCTTCTTCTGACACATTCGTGGCCGTGGTGAAGATTACGGCATCTAAGGAACCAAAATCTGGACAAGCAGGACAAGTGAGAAAATTAGTGACACCAAATATAATATTTTACACCAAGGAATTTTTTTAAAAGCCTATTTGAATAATTACACGTAGGAAACGTACACATTCCAAGTACCAGTCACTTCGCTCACTGGGACTCCCAACGGATTGGAAGCACCAGCATGTGTTAGCTTGAAGAAACATTTACTGAGGATGTGTTCCAGACGGATTGAAAATCCCAGCGGTAATGAGGAATGGCACTGGGATGTCAAGTGTCAGTTGATGACATCTGATGAGGATCAGGCAGCCGTGGTTGGAGACGTTATTGATTTGATTAGTGCTTAATTTGTGAATAATTACAGTCTTGGTCTTTGGGATATTTCTATTGAGAGTAATTCTCACTGCTGATCTCATTAAACGCAACACTAGCCGGAGTAAAATTCGAACGCATTTTACAAAAATTAAATTCGCATTGCAGTAAGTGAATTTGAACAAATTAACACTTGGGTATTCCAATAAATTATAAGCCGCATTCTTTCGCGTAGAAAGGTTGTCATTAATTCTGGAGTGTTACAATAGTCAAGGTGCTTTTTCTAATAATGTCAAAATGTGTCCTACGTACTAATATTCATCTGTGCAAAGTATGAAATGAAATAAAGTTAAAAACTATAAAGATAAAGTCGCTTGGAGCTGTCTTAAATTTTACCAAAAAGCAACAAACCAAACAATAGGCAATACTCTCACAAACAATCAGTCTTTTGTTGGTATTCGGATTTTATAATTACATTAACCCCTTCGTTTTATTCCCCCAGAGCATTAATCGCGAATATTAATAATATCAGCATAATCTACCCACTGGGTAAAATTATAAACTACCTAAAACCAGTGTAGTCAGGATTTTAAGATTGTCATTTAAAAAATACAGCTGCTGTGGTCTGAAAATGGCGGAAATTATATTTTAAATCTTTGTACAATTTATAACCAAAACTTAAAATAAATAACTCTGCTGGTTGTATAGGAAATTTTTTTATTGAGGTTTCCGGAGGGTTATTACAAAGTTCTCTATGTTAAGAATTTCGAGTACGACCAGTAAGATCTGGAAAATGCATCTTCAGCTTGGGTGGAGGAGCAACGATGTGGAGTTTCAGATTTTTTTTCATGAATGGCCTGACGTTCTTAAATATGTTTCAAAACCCATGTTGATTACTTGTGACATTGTGTGTGAACACATAATGTGTAATTACATAAGTACCAAATTCCGTCTTTATTTTTAATCCCTGTTCTCCAATGTTTGGATCATTACAAAATCTTGCTGCGAGTTGCATAACATAATTTCTCGGATATTTTACTGAAGTTTCTTTATTCGCTGTAAGGTCTAAAACACTACATATAATTGTTTTATAGATATACATGTATACTAGTTTCCACTATTTTAGAAATATCAGTTATGTTCTTAAAACTATAACAGCAAGTTAAAGATTACACTGGTTTCAAGTATCAAGTATAGATAATTCCAGTAGAAACATGAAAAGTAATTACAAGCTTTGTAGTGTATTTTGCTGAGGGAAGAAATGATTAATATTTACATCGATTGATGCTACAAGTTGCAATGTTGCATTCAGAGATGTGGAATATTTTTAAATATTGTATTTCAAATAGTATTTGAAATACGTTCCGTATCTTGTATTTGGTATTTTTCTAGCCGTAAATGTTGCAAGATATTTTGTATTTCGTATTTTGTCAGCACCGAAATTTCTACGGTATTTTGTATTTCGTATTTTCAAGATCAACTAACGTTCTGATATTTTGTATTTATTTATCTTGTAACGTTATCCCTCCCGTATTCCAAATACAAAATACAATTTCAAAATACATAGCCCTGGCAACTGCCAAAGTTGTATGTATCACATGTTCAAACAAATATTTTTAAAAGCACTAATTTGAAACGTTTTCAAACCAATTCTTTGACGGTTTTGGTTTATTTGCAATATTGGATAAATACATTAAATTCATTTTATGTATGTGGGGGCCATAAAAAAATTATTGAAGCCAACATAAAATCAGTGAAAAGTTACCCAGGAGTTATAAGGTTATTCGTTTTAAGGACAAATATTCTGCATCTAGGGTCATGTTATTTACTTTGATCTACACAGATTAACAGCTCTAATTTCTAATCACGTTCCTGTTACCTTACGTTTTCTAAATAATTTTCGGATATCATATTATTTCTTGAAATTGTTCAAGATACTGTGCTTGAGAGAATATAGTTACATCTCAGACGTATATTTTGAGATAAATTTGAGAATATTTTTTATATGTATTTTATATTTCAAATACGGTATTTTCATTTAGTATTTTCGTTTTTGTTGGAGGCAAAGTAATTTATTTTGTATCTTGCAAAAATTCCTACGGATATTTGTATTTTATATTGTATCTTAACTAAGTTGTTCCTAATATCTGTATTTTATATTTGTATTTTAATGTTTCTGGAAATGTATTCGTATTTTGTATTTTAATAATAAATTTCACGTATTTTCCACACCTCTGGTTGCATTCATTTAATACAACTTACTCACGTTGAAAAATTAAGACAGTTGCTATCTGTAGTGGAAACTATCTGAAGCCCACGCTAACAAATGGAGCCCACTAGTTCTACGAACGATTGTAACCCGTAGGTCTACAAAAACAGATAAAGATACCATAATATTATATTGCGTGAGAATGTATGTATATCGTCGCGAAAGAGGCAAAATGGTCTAAGAGTTGTTCAAAATAAGCATGCGCATACAGACCAGTTTTTCTATTCAGCGACGATATATATTCGTAGGGATAATTTAACCACGTCAATATGATGAGAATCCTGTCTAACCAACCACTATAGAAAATCACTGTGCTGCAGCTTACAGTTTGATTACCTTTTGAGATTTAGTTAGCAGTTCATTGTTTTACTTATTGTGACAAAGATAGGATGATTGACATGATAATTTGCAGTATAATTACCCAATGGATTGATTGTATATTATTTAAATAATCAAGTTACTTCTTGTACAGGATGCACTATACGTTCGTGGACGTTTCTCTCACCTAGCCCAAATAAGGAGAAAAATATTTAAAGAAAGAGATTTCAAAAATAATATTCAGATTGTTTAATAATTTATCAACCCAAAATTTAAATTACAGCGATCATGAAATTGGAAACATCAATCATGAAACAAAAAAGATTTTAGACTAAGAAAATTTGTGTGTTAAGGGATACTATTAAAGTAATAAAACTTAAAGCATAAACACAAAAATGCATACTATTGATTTTAGCAGGAAAAGCGTATTGCTCCAACTAGGAGAAACAAAATATATTATGCTTCCTTATGTAGGCCCCAGGTAGGCGAGTATTGGTTATAATCACTCTGTATTAATTTAATAATCACTCATACTGCAATTTATCTGAGTTCCATAAAAAAGCTTTATCACCTCAGGCATGACGTTTTAATTGATTGGAGTCAGTCAATTACAGGTAGTGATATAGTGTAATTATTTTTTGCAAAACGTTCATTTGAAATACTTTATCATTATTACGTCAACTGCAATATTTCAAGTGCCTACTTCTACAGTCATTATTACACAACTTGCAATCATAATTTATTCAAGTTAAAAAATCTTTAGTCCCGAATTATTGCTAGAAACTGTAGGAGCAAAATCCATACTTCCAAAAAGGTCGAGCCACAATGAAACTACTAATTCTACTCTCTCTCCTTACTTTAGGAAGAGCTTTAATTCAAGAAATTACTCTACACGAAAGCAGGGAAGACCAGGTTGGAAACTCTCATATTTTCCGAGAGTCCGTTCCCGACTTGACAATTTTCCCTTTCCTAAATAAAACAGTTCGGCATTGTTGGAACAACGAGTAAATTACAATTATTTATTAAATTTTAATTTCTTTCCTGAAGGATTTAATTATGCATATTTGCCTAGCGTTGTTGACGGACTTTTGGTTTTTAGTATTGTTAGATACTCCGAAATCAATTATGGGGGAACAGTCACGTACACAAATGGGAACTACTGCGATACTTATATCCACGATTATAAATCGATGCGTTTCTTTGGTAACCGGAACACATCCATCAGTGCAGTATCACTGTACGCTATGACTTCTTTCCGTGGAGAGGAAGTTTATGTGGAACGGCTTGCTCATGGTGGCATTGCTCAAAGTATGCAATCGTTGGGATACTCCGGAAAATCAGCCTGGACACTTTTTGAAGGAAGTGAGTTCGACGGAAAATCTGCTTGTCTGCCAGTAATGCCTTCAGGCTACTACACAGATTGGTATCGCGTCTCCACGCTGGGACTTTCTGGTGTCCGATCACTTACCAAGGGTTGTCTGAGACACGTAGCTCCGGAGATAAGAAGACAACTGCGGGAAGAAGCCTTTGGAAACCAGTTTACTGCTTAATGCTGGAACTACTACGACCTTTATTTAATGACCAAATCGCATTTTTGTGAAAAATTTTAGTAGAATAAAATCTACATTGAAGTAATAAGAAATACTTAATTTGCATACCTTCAACGCATACAAGCTGATTCAATTGAGGTTTTGAGCAATTGAAGCTCTCAGCATATACTGGTACACGTAAATATTTTTGGTAAAGCACTAATTGTAAGTCTCAAATAGAAAAAATCGTAAATTGCAATCGGTTGACCGACAGCTCAATGAGCGAAGCGATTGGCGACGTATGTATGTGGTTCACATGAGTATAAATGAAAATTAATTTCGCAGCTAGTTGTGGTTGCACAATTTGTTTTTTTTATGAGCACAATTTTTCCGAAATTCCCAGAAACTGAAATTTTTGAACTGGTTTGCTTACATGCATGCTGAAATGTTGAAATGAAGTTAAAAACCCAATCCCAGTTTGTATGAGATATTTTTATTTTTTAGAATTTTCGAAAATTGGAAACTTCCAAGTGGTTTTCACAACATGTTCATGGATATGTGCAAAGGAAATTTAAAGCGTAAATAATGTTTTCGAAATTTTTTAAAATTTCTAGAAATATCAAAAAATTCAGAACGATTTGCACATTGACATGGTCACCAGGTGGTTGTGTTGGATAATTTCTCCCCGCTTAGCTCAGCCTTTGTGTCCACAAGGACAAAACTGAGACCGCTCCAGGATTCCGTTTGTTTAAAAATTCCCTATATTTTTTGAAAAACTGGGAAATTCAAAGATGTGGTTTGATAATTTATGAGGTCAGGGCACTGCTGACTGCTGACCTTGTCTAGTCAGACTTGACTAGAAAAGTCTAGACTTGACTAGACTACGCATGATGTTATATGTTAATATTTTAAAACTTGACTTGAATAGACTAGTGCAACGTGCGAAATCACACGACTTAACTAGACTTGACTTGCTAGTCAAATCACAATTACTTCAGGCTCCCTCATGTAGCTGAAAATCAAAGCTATAGTTAGCCAGGGTGAGATTCCATCATCAGTACCGTTTAGTATGCTTAGGTATATGGCTTCTTTTCAGAGGATCAAATCGTGAAATTGTCAGCTGAGCAATGTAGAAATGTTTAGGAAAATCTAGCTTTTAGTTACAATTTTTTCTTTAAAAATACAATTGATTATAATGAAAGCTAGAATACATTTCCCACACTATTTTCTATATTTATAATTTTTTGTATAATTTTTATTTTTTGCAAAAGTTTTTTAATTATTTTGTGAATGTGTTTTGCAAAATAATCTCCAAGAACCGGTTAGTTCTAAATAACATCTGTAATTTAATTACTTGACTTGAATAGACTAGTGCAACGTGCGAAATCACACGACTTAACTAGACTTGACTTGCTAGTCAAATCACAATTACTTCAGGCTCCCTCATGTAGCTGAAAATCAAAGCTATAGTTAGCCAGGGTGAGATTCCATCATCAGTACCGTTTAGTATGCTTAGGTATATGGCTTCTTTTCAGAGGATCAAATCGTGAAATTGTCAGCTGAGCAATGTAGAAATGTTTAGGAAAATCTAGCTTTTAGTTACAATTTTTTCTTTAAAAATACAATTGATTATAATGAAAGCTAGAATACATTTCCCACACTATTTTCTATATTTATAATTTTTTGTATAATTTTTATTTTTTGCAAAAGTTTTTTAATTATTTTGTGAATGTGTTTTGCAAAATAATCTCCAAGAACCGGTTAGTTCTAAATAACATCTGTAATTTAATTATTTGTAAGTTCCCACCTCCCCGAAAAATATTTCCCCTTCAGTGAGAACCATCCAGTATCTTCGGGAAACTTCGTTGGGCCTTATTTTTAGGATATTTGAAAATGGAGAATCCGTACGCAGAGCGTGAACAGCGTTAGCAAGGAACTACAAGCAATCCAGGTGGAAATCAAGCTCCTCAACTGTGTCTACGCAGATGTAAATTGCATACTTAAACTTGTAGGGTAGTTGTTAGGTTACTTATCACATTTCCCTAATGAACCATATGTAAATGTGTACAATATTGACAATTACGGATGCAATTACTACAGAACGTATTTAATTCCTAGTACCTTAAGATTACCCACTCTTTACAATCTAGTCCTTTTTAGCTAGCACAGGGTCAGCCAACTATGTATATGAAAAGGACGTATTTCAAAATGTGTAATTAAAGATGGGGTTTTATGTTTCGGTCTAGATGTCCGCGCTAACCTTCATGGGTGTTGTGATTGACCAAGGTCTAGGTTTACTGATTATATTTCCTTATGTCTGCACAATTTTGAATGTTTAAAATTTGGGCAGAATTGTTCATTAATATTGTTTTCCACGGAATTATTATATAAATTATTTGGTTAGTGAACACCTTATTCTTAACTAGTCTTTGCTAAAATGTATTACATTTTCTCCAAAACCTATCATTAAACACTGTCGAGATAATTGTAAAGGATCATTCTGCATTTGGATTAGAGTCTGCTTGGTGCGTCGAGTTTTGTCTCCGATCTTTCTTCCATATTTCCTCTGTGAATAAATTCTAAGTGCTGTTGTACTGTTCTCCAAACATCACTTTTACCTTCGTTCCTTCTTTTAATTTACACCAGCTTTGACAATATATAATAATTACATATAATTATCACAACAGCGTTTTACGTAACCATTGAACTTATTTTATTTTCGCGCCTTAAAGATGTTCTAACATAAGAATTTAGAAGCCTGTGTAAGTACATACTACTTGTAACAACTTGTTTGTGTTGCACATAAGGAAAACCCTTACTTGGTAACCATCCGCCAATGTAGGCAGGTGTGTTTACAAGTATTCCATTTCAGGTGTAGCACTCGGAATTTCACAATTTCCCCAAATTAGGTTTCTCTCAGCTGCAAGCTCAGCCTATAATACTTTTCAAAAAATTTTAAACTATTTAAAAACGCAAATTTTCAATGGGATTTAACATGGAGAGTTTCGGTTTTCTCCTACCCCAACCTGTAAAAATTCACTTGCTACGTGACGTTAAAGCTTTTTATTCAACAAGTGAGGGATTATGTATATTTAAATTATGAAATGAGAATATAACTGTATTTTGAAGGCGACAACCATGGCATCTAGTATATGCACCATATTAAAAAACATTTCGGAGGAAATTGAATACAATGAATTGAATATGAAAGGATATAGACAGTGTGATCTAAGTGGAGGATATATTCATGGCGGAGGGGTTACAATAATAATTATTATTATATAGTAACCAGTGGAATTATAACTGAAGGATGTATTTTGAAGGGATTATAATACAAGTCTGATTTTTAGAGAAATTAATTGTATCACACGTGATGGAGGAATTATAATCGATTAATTAATAAGTAAAAAGGATCTTCAAAAATATAATGCCCATAGGCTGCCAGAACCTGCCTAGGAGCAAATATGCAGCATAGAGGATATAAAAACCGTATCAGTTAAAAACTAGTGCCCCTCATGGGTACAGGTACTACCCGGGTATTTTTGTACAGGTACAGGTAAAGGTAAATACTGGGTAATATTTTTTTTACCCAAACAGAATGGGTAAATGCTGGGTACAAGCCAATTTTACCTAATTATTGGGCACATTTACGGGTAAAGGTACAGGTACAAAGAAAACATGAAACGGTTTTTACCTGACAGGAACAGGTACAGCTCCAAAAGTACCTGTACCCGTTCAGAAAATACCTGATTCATACAAGGTACTTTTTTATTATCTGCTTGCGACCTCTATTGCATAAAACTGAATTAAAGTGGTTCTTTCCATGACATTCTCGTGCAACTCCATTCAACAGTCTTCCACTGCATGCTCGTTTCCGTGTCATGAAATGACATTCCTTATAAACGTGTTCTAGCAATCCACCGACTGATAATTCCATAGGAGATACCATTAGAAAATGCTTCTGTCTGAAAGCATGGACGAAGATCAAATGTGCAGAGTTCGGAAGTACTAAAATGACCGCGATTGCAAGATTGATGGCTAGAAGTTCAAGTAGTTATAAATGTTAGCCGTATTCAATTTTTTGAAAAACATGATGTAATAGATTATAGCGGAATAAATTGGAGCACATTATTAGAATAATTTTTTTCCTGAATTCGCATCATCATAAAAAGTACCCAGGTAGGTAAAACAAAGTACCTGGGTCAATGTTAAAAAAAAAGGTTTGTGTACAGGTAATTTTCAGGAACAGGTAAATGTTTAAAAAACAGGTTTGGGAACAGGTAATTTTCAGGAACAGGTAAATGTTTAAAAAAAAGATTTGGGTACAGGTACCTTCATTCAAGTATTAGGTACTTCAAAGAAGGTACAGGTAAAGGTACAACGTTCTGAAGTACCCATATTTGCGTACAGGTACAGGTACAGGTACCACATTTTAGTACCCATGAGGTGCACTATTAAAAACACACTTGACTTTTAATATTTCCATAAATCTACACACTAGAGTAAGATAAACGTTCCCTAAAAATGATCATTTATTAATGTTTATAGACACTTCAGTCTTCACAATACGTAAATTATCAGTTCAATTTTTATATTGAGTATCTTTATAGGTATACATACAACTCAATCCTGGTCCCCTATCAACTGGGCAGCTACACCCGGTATATCAGTATATATGTCAAATCCCCCTATTCCAACAATAATGATGCTAATCGATATGAAATTGTGTCATGATAAGATAAGCGGGGATGTTTTGTAATGACATATGGGTTCATGCCTCCAGTTCATAGAAGATTGTCGGGTCAGTGTGTCATAATTACAGAATACTACCTTGGGGTTGTAGAATATTAATTAGAAATGAAGATAGCAGACTTGTTGACACTTCCATTCTTTTATTTTTAACTAGTAAAAAATGCTATGAACTAGCAAAGGATTCCAATGAAAACATTTTGTCTTAAAATCCCTCTTCATTAAAAGAGTTTCACTTATCGAAAGGTTCTTCTCAAGACACGCTACAGATATCATCCTCAGATAGCACGCTATAGATTGTATACTAGCTACTAATACGATCATTGAAAAGGTAAGACAATGGTGGATTCGTCCGGATCATTTTTCTGTGAGAACAAGAACTTCGGGTGTCCTAAAAGCAAACACTCGGAAGATAAATTGGCGTCACACCAGGCAATCTGTAAATACAAGTAAGCTTCAGCGATATTTTCAAAATTCTGGGAAAATTCAAAATCATTATATAAAATAGCGCCGAAGAACGTCTTCGAAAGAAGAAATGGAAATGATGAGCTCTGTAATTATTTGTGCTCACATTTGCCACTAGTACAGTGTTCTCGATAGCCTTTGTACATCCAGGTTCTCCATGATCTAATCGGGCTGCAAAATTGTGGATAATATAGTTTTGTACAGAATCTCCATCAAGTCAATCCGAGTGAATTCGACAAATTCATAACTGTCTTCTTGACCAATTCCCTTGCTTGAACAAAAAACGACCCAGAAGCCTCTTCAGGACAACAAATTTAATGGATTTATAATTTAGAAATTGTCCAACAAAGACGTCCAAATAATTAAGTGAATTGCACGAAGCGATATTTCAGATGCTGAAAGACATGAAACATGACACTGATACATTCCAACAGCTCTTACGATCACATAATTATATATAACCACGCAGACTGGACAAATTTTGGATTATGAAGAAGACTTAATGTCCTCCTAAATTGAGTTTTTTTTTTCGTAGTCATAACTTCCGTAAATTGTCCACAAGTTGGTATCAATTATTTTTTTCTTATCCAGAATAAAATTCTGTGCAAGAGAAATGCTATCAATAGTTGCGTGGCATGATTAGATCTTGGTGAACCAAGATGCACAAAGGTTATTGAGCCCTCTGCCCATACAAGTTGTTTTTCTGGTAGAAAACACTTTTAAACAGTGCTATTCTTGCAATAAGTACTCTCTCAAGGAAAAGAAATGAAAGTGTTTCAAAAACAGTATGTATGAATTTTTCAGACATGTTCCATGTGAACTGGCTAAATGCAACCAGACTTTAATTCCATTAAATGACTTCCCGACCCACTTAAAGGAGCAGCACGAATATCAAGTGGACAAGTCCTCCTGGTCCTCACGTGGGCGATTCCGGATCTCCTATCAATTAGAAGGTACAATCACATTGCTTCATTAAAATAACAATAATTAATCGAATATAATGTTTACCTGACAAGTGCAAATGGATATTCATAATTTCAAAATTACCTGAAAAAATATAATAAAAAAAATAATAAAATTCCTGCAAATGATTCCATGACAACAAGTTGAGATGTATTTATCTGTTACCATAATCAATGTATCAAGGAACACGGCTGATTTTCAAAAATATTATTTGGAGATGCTTCGCGAAAGATTTTATCCCAGTGGGGAGATTTATTAATGAGGAGTTCAGTTTCGGCGTCATCCGGTCATTTGGTATAAAGCCTTCTCATGACGCATTCGAAGCTGTGGTGAGGATTACAACACCTAAGGAACCAAAATCCCGACAATCTGGACAAGTGAGAAAATTGATATTGAGTTATTTAAATATTTTACACCCAGGAATTATTTTTAAAGCCTATTTGAATGCATGTAGGAAACATACACATTCCAAGTACCAGTCACTCCGCTCACTGGGACTCCCAACGGATTGGAAGCATCAGCATGTGTTAGCTTGAAGAAACATTTGCTGAGGATGTGTTCCAAACGGATTGAAAATCCCAACGGTCAGGAAGAATGGCATTGGGATGTCAAGTGTCAGTTGATGACATCTGGTGCGAATCAGGACGCGATGGACGCGGCTGGAGCTGTTATTGATTTGATTAACGCTTAATTTGTGAATGACAGTCTTTGGGATATTTCTATTGAGAACTATTCTCACTGCTGGTCTTATTAAACGTAACACCTGCCGGAGTAAAATTCGCCTGCATCTTACAAAAATTAACGTAGCATTGCAGTGAATTTGAACAAATTAACACTTGTGTATTCCAAAAAATTAAGACATTCTTTCGCATAAGAAGGTTATCAATTATTCTGGAGCGTTACAATAATCATATGCTGCATGAAATAAAATAAAGTTACAAACTATAAAGCTAAAGGTGATTTGAACTGTCTTAAATTCTAGCAAAAAGCAACAAACCAAACATTAGCCAATACTCTGACAATAAGTTTTCTGTTGGTATTCGGATATTATACATTCACCCCCTCGTTTTATACCCTAGAGCATTAATCAATTTATAAACAATATCAGCATAACCATCCTGCTAGGTAAAATCACAATCTCTGCCTAAAACCAATGTAGTCAGGATTGTAAGTTTGTTTAAAGAATACAGCTGCCGTCTGAAAATGCCGGAAATTATTTTTTAAATCTTTGTACAACTTTGGCCTATCTACAAAAATAGTCATTTTATTAGCATGGTGATCGAGCTTATACAAACTGGAAGGTTAACCTTAGAATGCTTGATCGAACCTTGATCATTGAAAATGAAATAAAACACATGTTTATGCAGTGATTTCCTGTATTGTGGCTCCCAAGGGTTGGCAAATAAATGCCTGCCAATATACGGAGATACGCTATATGTTACTCCATGATAATGTGTATGTATTCCTAGGGATAATTTAACCATGACAATATAATGGGAATGCTGTCTAGGAGAAAACCGCTTTATACAAACTCACGGTGCTCAAGTTTACAGTTTGCTTACTTTTTTAGGGTGGCGTCGCAGCCACCTAGTAAAATAGCCTTGTCCGTACGTCCGTGTGTCCTTCTGCACAATTACTCAAAAACTATTGGTCCGATTTCAATAAAGGTTTTTATGGGTATTACTAGTATCAAAAGTAAGGCTGAGTTCTTGTTTGGTTGAAATCAACCAGGTAGTTTTTGAGAAATAAATTTTTGAAATTTTTGGACTTCAAGTCAAATGACAGTTATCTCTAAAACTACGAAAACAATTTCAACAAAATTTTTTGTGAATATTAAAGGACTTTATAATGGCACTACGGGTAAGGGTGAATTTAAACGTTTACGATACGGGCACTTTGTGTGTTGAGGGATAAAATTAAAATAATAAAATTTAATAACGCAGAAACAAATAAATGCATAAAATTTATTTTAGCAGGAAAAGCTTATTGTTCAAACTAAGAGAAATAAAATATTTTATATTTCCTTATGTGGGCCACGGGGAGGCGGGTATTGGTCATAATCACTTTGTACTAATTTAATAATCACTCATCAATTTATCTGAGTTCCATAAAAATTCTTTATCACCTCAATCATGACGTTTATTTATATCAGCTTGAATTGATTGGCGTCAGTCAATTACAGGTTGTACTATAGTGTAATTATTTTTCGCAAAATATTCATTTGAAATACTTTATCATTATTACGTCAACTGCAATATTTCAAGTATCTACAGTCATTAGTATAAATATTGCAATCCTAATTTATTCGCGTTAAAAAATCTTTAGTACCAAATTAATGACAGACACTGTCGTAGCAAAACCAAAACCCATCTAAAAACGTCGAGCCACGATGAAACTACTAATTCTACTCTCTCTCCTTACTTTAGGATGTGCTTTAATTCAGAAAATTACTTTACACGAAAGCAGGGAAGACCAGGTTGGAAATTCTCATATTTTCCGAGAGTCCGTTCCAGACTTGACAATTTTCCCTTTCCTAAATAAAACAGTTCGACATTGTTGGAACAACGAGTAAATTACAATTATTTATTAAATTTTAATTTCTTTCTTGAAGGATTTAATTATGAATACTTGCCTGTCGTTGTTGACGGACTTTTGGTTTTTAGTATTGTTAGATACTCCGAAATCAATTATATGGGAACAGTCACGTACACAAATGGGAACTACTGCGATACTTATATCCACGATTATAAATCGATGCGTTTCTTTGGTAACCGGAACACATCCATCAGTGCAGTATCACTGTACGCTATGACTTCTTTCCGTGGAGAGGAAGTTTATGTGGAACGGCTTGCGCATGGTGGCATTGCTCAAAGTATGCAATCGTTGGGATACTCCGGAAAATCAGCCTGGACTCTTTTTGAAGGAAGTGAGTTCGACGGAAAATCTGCTTGTCTGCCAGTAATGCCTTCAGGCTACTACACAGATTGGTACCGGGTCTCCACGCTGGGACTTTCTTGTGTCCGATCACTTACCAAGGGTTGTCTGAGACACGTAACTCCGGAGATAAGAAGACAACTGCGGGAAGAAGCCTTTGGAAACCAGTTTACTGCTTAATGCTGGAACTACCACGACCTTTATTTAATGACCAAATCGCGTTTTTGTGAAAAATTTTAGTAGAATAAAATCTACATTGAAGTAATAAGAAATACTTAATTTGCATACCTTCAACGCATACAAGCTGATTCAATTGAGGTTTTGAGCAATTGAAGCTCTCAGCATATACTGGTACACGTAAATATTTTTGGTAAAGCACTAATTGTAAGTCTCAAACAGAAAAAATCGTAAATTGCAATCGGTTGACCGCAGGGACGGGATATCGGAAAAATACGGATTTAAATTCGGATTCGAATACTTTCTAGTTTCGATTTCAATTTTAATTATTTTTAATAATACTTAAAAATTTGAATTCCGATACGGATTCCAATATATTTGAATACTTGCTGAATTTGAATTCCGATTCAAATGCTTTTCAGATATTCGTACAAAAAATGGGAATTTATTCAAAAGAACAATATAATCGCAAAAAAATAAGCGATACATAACACAGCGTTTTTGCATCTATACATTACCACGCATCATTTAATATAAATTTAAGCGTAGAAAACACACGCTTAACTGAAATTTCAGTAACTAGAAAAGCAAGGATTGATCCAATAACTAATAATATTGATTAAAGAATCGTGAAAAATCAGCAGTTGCTCGGCACATTTGTAACAATCGGAAACATTCTATCGATTGGGATAACGCCAGATCAATCATGAAAGAACCAAATCAGTTTTTGAGAAAAATCAAAGAAGGTTTAATAATCCAACAATCGGATAAGAATTTGATGAACGTCAACGATGGTTTTTTATTAGACGCTGCATGGAATCCTTTAATTCAGAAAATTATAACTAATTCTTAAAAAAGTTTATTCCTAGAAAATTGATTTTTAAAAAATATGTATTTTTCTCGAATTGCAAAAATTTTTCTACCACTTGCTTGTTAGTGCCTGAGGATGACAGTCTGTTAGATGTCGAAAGCTTGCATATAATTTAGCTTGTTTAATAAAATTAACCACGTAAACCAAAGAAATGGATTCTATGATCCAATAACATTTTTTTTAAATTTAGAGTAATCTGTTAACCTGTCTAACTACTTCTCCGGTTAGTTTTTTCTGACAGTATCTATTTGCAAATCGATTTGTTTGATAACACATCGTAACTAAAATGCACTTCAACGGAATAAGTTTTACGCATCCCCATGATGAGAACATGATTTAAGAAAGAAGAACCTTGATTCACTTAATCGTCCTGTAAGACCTACACTATGCGGCTATCTCATTCTATTTGTAGGAATTTTTACAAAACGGGCTATAAATCACTACCCATTACTAACCATGCACTTTTTGTTTACCAAACGTTCGTTACTTGCCCTTTGGGTTTTATAATTGCATGTGTGCGGCTTTCCAAAAAAGCTTCCTATGAACATTTTCTCGCACGTGATAGTATAAAACCCAATGAAATCGATACTTTATTGGAATCGGAATTCGTTAAAAATATTCGAATACCGATTCGAATACCCTTGTTTTTATTCTAATCCAATTTCGGATACAAATACCGTCGGAAATTGTTTTCCGATTCTAATATCGATTCGGATACCCGAATTTTTTGAATATAATTCCGATTCTAATTCCAAATCGAATTCGAATTCCCGTCCCTGGTTGACCGACAGCTCAATGAGCGAAGCGATTGGCGACGTATGTATGTGGTTCACATGAGTATAAATGAAAATTAATTTCGCAGCTAGTTGTGGTTGCACAATTTGTTTTTTTTATGAGCACAATTTTTCCGAAATTCCCAGAAACTGAAATTTTTGAACTGGTTTGCTTACATGCATGCTGAAATTTTGAAATGAAGTTAAAAACCCAATCCAAGTTTGTATGAGATATTTTTATTTTTTAGAATTTTCGAAAATTGGAAACTTCGAAGTGGTTTTCACAACATGTTCATGGATATGTGCAAAGGAAATTTAAAGCGTAAATAATGTTTTTGAAATTTTTTAAAATTTCTAGAAATATCAAAAAATTCAGAACGATTTGCACATTGACATGGTCACCAAGTGGTTGTGTTGGATAATTTCTCCCCGCTTAGCTCAGCCTTTGTGTCCACAAGGACAAAACTGAGACCGCTCCAGGATTCCGTTTGTTTAAAAATTCCCTATATTTTTTGAAAAACTGGGAAATTCAAAGATGTGGTTTGATAATTTATGAGGTCAGGGCACTGCTGACTGCTGGCCTAGTCTAGTCAGACTTGACTAGAAAAGTCTAGACTTGACTAGACTACGCATGATGTTATTTGTTAATATTATAAAACTTGACTTGAATAGACTAGTGCAACGTGCGAAATCAGACGACTTAACTAGACATGACTTGCTAGTCAAATCACAATTACTTCAGGCTCCCTAATGTAGCTGAAAATCAAAGCTATGTAGTTAGCCAGGGTGAGATTCCATCATCAGTACCGTTTAGTATGCTTAGGTATATGGCTTCTTTTCAGAGGATCAAATCGTGAAATTGTCAGCTGAGCAATGTAGAAATGTTTAGGAAAATCTAGCTTTTAGTTACAATTTTTTCTTTAAAAATGCAATTGATTATAATGAAAGCTAGAATACATTTCCCACACTATTTTCTATGTTTATAATTTTTTGTATAATTTTTATTTTTTGCAAAAGTTTTTTAATTATTTTGTGAATGTGTTTTGCAAAATAATCTCCAAGAACCGGTTAGTTCTAAATAACATCTGTAATTTAATTATTTGTAAGTTCCCACCTCCCCGAAAAATATTTCCCCTTCAGTGAGAACCATCCAGTATCTTCGGGAAACTTCGTTGGGCCTTATTTTCAGGATATTTGAAAATGGAGAATTCGTACGCAGAGCGTGAACAGCGTTAGCAAGGAACTACAAGCAATCCAGGTGGAAATCAAGCTCCTCAACTGTGTCTACGCAGATGTAAATTGCATACTTAAACTTGTAGGGTAGTTGTCAGGTTACTTATCACATTTCCCTAATGAACCATATGTAAATGTGTACAATATTGACAATTACGGATGCAATTACTACAGAACGTATTTAATTCCTAGTACCTTAAGATTACCCACTCTTTACAATCTAGTCCTTTTTAGCTAGCACAGGGTCAGCCAACTATGTATATTAAAAGGACGTATTTCAAAATGTGCAATTATTAAAGATGGGGTTTTATGTTTCGGTCTAGATGTCCGCGCTAACCTTCATGGGTGTTGTGATTGACCAAGGTCTAGGTTTACTGATTATATTTCCTTATGTCTGCACAATTTTGAATGTTTAAAATTTGGGCAGAATTGTTCATTAATATTGTTTTCCACGGAATTATTATATAAATTATTTGGTTAGTGAACACCTTATTCTTAACTAGTCTTTGCTAAAATGTATTACATTTTCTCCAAAACCTATCATTAAACACTGTCGAGATAATTGTAAAGGATCATTCTGCATTTGGATTAGAGTCTGCTTGGTGCGTCGAGTTTTGTCTCCGATCTTTCTTCCATATTTCCTCTGTGAATAAATTCTAAGTGCTGTTGTACTGTTCTCCAAACATCACTTTTACCTTCGTTCCTTCTTTTAATTTACACCAGCTTTGACAATATATAATAATTACATATAATTATCACAACAGCGTTTTACGTAACCATTGAACTTATTTTATTTTCGCGCCTTAAAGATGTTCTAACATAAGAATTTAGAAGCCTGTGTAAGTACATACTACTTGTAACAACTTGTTTGTGTTGCACATAAGGAAAACCCTTACTTGGTAACCATCCGCCAATGTAGGCAGGTGTGTTTACAAGTATTCCATTTCAGGTGTAGCACTCGGAATTTCACAATTTCCCCAAATTAGGTTTCTCTCAGCTGCAAGCTCAGCCTATAATACTTTTCAAAAAATTTTAAACTATTTAAAAACGCAAATTTTCAATGGGATTTAACATGGAGAGTTTCGGTTTTCTCCTACCCCAACCTGTAAAAATTCACTTGCTACGTGACGTTAAAGCTTTTTATTCAACAAGTGAGGGATTATGTATATTTAAATTATGAAATGAGAATATAACTGTATTTTGAAGGCGACAACCATGGCATCTAGTATATGCACCATATTAAAAAACATTTCGGAGGAAATTGAATACAATGAATTGAATATGAAAGGATATAGACAGTGTGATCTAAGTGGAGGATATATTCATGGCGGAGGGGTTACAATAATAATTATTATTATATAGTAACCAGTGGAATTATAACTGAAGGATGTATTTTGAAGGGATTATAATACAAGTCTGATTTTTAGAGAAATTAATTGTATCACACGTGATGGAGGAATTATAATCGATTAATTAATAAGTAAAAAGGATCTTCAAAAATATAATGCCCATAGGCTGCCAGAACCTGCCTAGGAGCAAATATGCAGCATAGAGGATATAAAAACCGTATCAGTTAAAAACTAGTGCCCCTCATGGGTACAGGTACTACCCGGGTATTTTTGTACAGGTACAGGTAAAGGTAAATACTGGGTAATATTTTTTTTACCCAAACAGAATGGGTAAATGCTGGGTACAAGCCAATTTTACCTAATTATTGGGCACATTTACGGGTAAAGGTACAGGTACAAAGAAAACATGAAACGGTTTTTACCTGACAGGAACAGGTACAGCTCCAAAAGTACCTGTACCCGTTCAGAAAATACCTGATTCATACAAGGTACTTTTTTATTATCTGCTTGCGACCTCTATTGCATAAAACTGAATTAAAGTGGTTCTTTCCATGACATTCTCGTGCAACTCCATTCAACAGTCTTCCACTGCATGCTCGTTTCCGTGTCATGAAATGACATTCCTTATAAACGTGTTCTAGCAATCCACCGACTGATAATTCCATAGGAGATACCATTAGAAAATGCTTCTGTCTGAAAGCATGGACGAAGATCAAATGTGCAGAGTTCGGAAGTACTAAAATGACCGCGATTGCAAGATTGATGGCTAGAAGTTCAAGTAGTTATAAATGTTAGCCGTATTCAATTTTTTGAAAAACATGATGTAATAGATTATAGCGGAATAAATTGGAGCACATTATTAGAATAATTTTTTTCCTGAATTCGCATCATCATAAAAAGTACCCAGGTAGGTAAAACAAAGTACCTGGGTCAATGTTAAAAAAAAAGGTTTGGGTACAGGTAATTTTCAGGAACAGGTAAATGTTTAAAAAAAAGGTTTGGGAACAGGTAATTTTCAGGAACAGGTAAATGTTTAAAAAAAAGATTTGGGTACAGGTACCTTCATTCAAGTATTAGGTACTTCAAAGAAGGTACAGGTAAAGGTACAACGTTCTGAAGTACCCATATTTGCGTACAGGTACAGGTACAGGTACCACATTTTAGTACCCATGAGGTGCACTATTAAAAACACACTTGACTTTTAATATTTCCATAAATCTACACACTAGAGTAAGATAAACGTTCCCTAAAAATGATCATTTATTAATGTTTATAGACACTTCAGTCTTCACAATACGTAAATTATCAGTTCAATTTTTATATTGAGTATCTTTATAGGTATACATACAACTCAATCCTGGTCCCCTATCAACTGGGCAGCTACACCCGGTATATCAGTATATATGTCAAATCCCCCTATTCCAACAATAATGATGCTAATCGATATGAAATTGTGTCATGATAAGATAAGCGGGGATGTTTTGTAATGACATATGGGTTCATGCCTCCAGTTCATAGAAGATTGTCGGGTCAGTGTGTCATAATTACAGAATACTACCTTGGGGTTGTAGAATATTAATTAGAAATGAAGATAGCAGACTTGTTGACACTTCCATTCTTTTATTTTTAACTAGTAAAAAATGCTATGAACTAGCAAAGGATTCCAATGAAAACATTTTGTCTTAAAATCCCTCTTCATTAAAAGAGTTTCACTTATCGAAAGGTTCTTCTCAAGACACGCTACAGATATCATCCTCAGATAGCACGCTATAGATTGTATACTAGCTACTAATACGATCATTGAAAAGGTAAGACAATGGTGGATTCGTCCGGATCATTTTTCTGTGAGAACAAGAACTTCGGGTGTCCTAAAAGCAAACACTCGGAAGATAAATTGGCGTCACACCAGGCAATCTGTAAATACAAGTAAGCTTCAGCGATATTTTCAAAATTCTGGGAAAATTCAAAATCATTATATAAAATAGCGCCGAAGAACGTCTTCGAAAGAAGAAATGGAAATGATGAGCTCTGTAATTATTTGTGCTCACATTTGCCACTAGTACAGTGTTCTCGATAGCCTTTGTACATCCAGGTTCTCCATGATCTAATCGGGCTGCAAAATTGTGGATAATATAGTTTTGTACAGAATCTCCATCAAGTCAATCCGAGTGAATTCGACAAATTCATAACTGTCTTCTTGACCAATTCCCTTGCTTGAACAAAAAACGACCCAGAAGCCTCTTCAGGACAACAAATTTAATGGATTTATAATTTAGAAATTGTCCAACAAAGACGTCCAAATAATTAAGTGAATTGCACGAAGCGATATTTCAGATGCTGAAAGACATGAAACATGACACTGATACATTCCAACAGCTCTTACGATCACATAATTATATATAACCACGCAGACTGGACAAATTTTGGATTATGAAGAAGACTTAATGTCCTCCTAAATTGAGTTTTTTTTTTCGTAGTCATAACTTCCGTAAATTGTCCACAAGTTGGTATCAATTATTTTTTTCTTATCCAGAATAAAATTCTGTGCAAGAGAAATGCTATCAATAGTTGCGTGGCATGATTAGATCTTGGTGAACCAAGATGCACAAAGGTTATTGAGCCCTCTGCCCATACAAGTTGTTTTTCTGGTAGAAAACACTTTTAAACAGTGCTATTCTTGCAATAAGTACTCTCTCAAGGAAAAGAAATGAAAGTGTTTCAAAAACAGTATGTATGAATTTTTCAGACATGTTCCATGTGAACTGGCTAAATGCAACCAGACTTTAATTCCATTAAATGACTTCCCGACCCACTTAAAGGAGCAGCACGAATATCAAGTGGACAAGTCCTCCTGGTCCTCACGTGGGCGATTCCGGATCTCCTATCAATTAGAAGGTACAATCACATTGCTTCATTAAAATAACAATAATTAATCGAATATAATGTTTACCTGACAAGTGCAAATGGATATTCATAATTTCAAAATTACCTGAAAAAATATAATAAAAAAAATAATAAAATTCCTGCAAATGATTCCATGACAACAAGTTGAGATGTATTTATCTGTTACCATAATCAATGTATCAAGGAACACGGCTGATTTTCAAAAATATTATTTGGAGATGCTTCGCGAAAGATTTTATCCCAGTGGGGAGATTTATTAATGAGGAGTTCAGTTTCGGCGTCATCCGGTCATTTGGTATAAAGCCTTCTCATGACGCATTCGAAGCTGTGGTGAGGATTACAACACCTAAGGAACCAAAATCCCGACAATCTGGACAAGTGAGAAAATTGATATTGAGTTATTTAAATATTTTACACCCAGGAATTATTTTTAAAGCCTATTTGAATGCATGTAGGAAACATACACATTCCAAGTACCAGTCACTCCGCTCACTGGGACTCCCAACGGATTGGAAGCATCAGCATGTGTTAGCTTGAAGAAACATTTGCTGAGGATGTGTTCCAAACGGATTGAAAATCCCAACGGTCAGGAAGAATGGCATTGGGATGTCAAGTGTCAGTTGATGACATCTGGTGCGAATCAGGACGCGATGGACGCGGCTGGAGCTGTTATTGATTTGATTAACGCTTAATTTGTGAATGACAGTCTTTGGGATATTTCTATTGAGAACTATTCTCACTGCTGGTCTTATTAAACGTAACACCTGCCGGAGTAAAATTCGCCTGCATCTTACAAAAATTAACGTAGCATTGCAGTGAATTTGAACAAATTAACACTTGTGTATTCCAAAAAATTAAGACATTCTTTCGCATAAGAAGGTTATCAATTATTCTGGAGCGTTACAATAATCATATGCTGCATGAAATAAAATAAAGTTACAAACTATAAAGCTAAAGGTGATTTGAACTGTCTTAAATTCTAGCAAAAAGCAACAAACCAAACATTAGCCAATACTCTGACAATAAGTTTTCTGTTGGTATTCGGATATTATACATTCACCCCCTCGTTTTATACCCTAGAGCATTAATCAATTTATAAACAATATCAGCATAACCATCCTGCTAGGTAAAATCACAATCTCTGCCTAAAACCAATGTAGTCAGGATTGTAAGTTTGTTTAAAGAATACAGCTGCCGTCTGAAAATGCCGGAAATTATTTTTTAAATCTTTGTACAACTTTGGCCTATCTACAAAAATAGTCATTTTATTAGCATGGTGATCGAGCTTATACAAACTGGAAGGTTAACCTTAGAATGCTTGATCGAACCTTGATCATTGAAAATGAAATAAAACACATGTTTATGCAGTGATTTCCTGTATTGTGGCTCCCAAGGGTTGGCAAATAAATGCCTGCCAATATACGGAGATACGCTATATGTTACTCCATGATAATGTGTATGTATTCCTAGGGATAATTTAACCATGACAATATAATGGGAATGCTGTCTAGGAGAAAACCGCTTTATACAAACTCACGGTGCTCAAGTTTACAGTTTGCTTACTTTTTTAGGGTGGCGTCGCAGCCACCTAGTAAAATAGCCTTGTCCGTACGTCCGTGTGTCCTTCTGCACAATTACTCAAAAACTATTGGTCCGATTTCAATAAAGGTTTTTATGGGTATTACTAGTATCAAAAGTAAGGCTGAGTTCTTGTTTGGTTGAAATCAACCAGGTAGTTTTTGAGAAATAAATTTTTGAAATTTTTGGACTTCAAGTCAAATGACAGTTATCTCTAAAACTACGAAAACAATTTCAACAAAATTTTTTGTGAATATTAAAGGACTTTATAATGGCACTACGGGTAAGGGTGAATTTAAACGTTTACGATACGGGCACTTTGTGTGTTGAGGGATAAAATTAAAATAATAAAATTTAATAACGCAGAAACAAATAAATGCATAAAATTTATTTTAGCAGGAAAAGCTTATTGTTCAAACTAAGAGAAATAAAATATTTTATATTTCCTTATGTGGGCCACGGGGAGGCGGGTATTGGTCATAATCACTTTGTACTAATTTAATAATCACTCATCAATTTATCTGAGTTCCATAAAAATTCTTTATCACCTCAATCATGACGTTTATTTATATCAGCTTGAATTGATTGGCGTCAGTCAATTACAGGTTGTACTATAGTGTAATTATTTTTCGCAAAATATTCATTTGAAATACTTTATCATTATTACGTCAACTGCAATATTTCAAGTATCTACAGTCATTAGTATAAATATTGCAATCCTAATTTATTCGCGTTAAAAAATCTTTAGTACCAAATTAATGACAGACACTGTCGTAGCAAAACCAAAACCCATCTAAAAACGTCGAGCCACGATGAAACTACTAATTCTACTCTCTCTCCTTACTTTAGGATGTGCTTTAATTCAGAAAATTACTTTACACGAAAGCAGGGAAGACCAGGTTGGAAATTCTCATATTTTCCGAGAGTCCGTTCCAGACTTGACAATTTTCCCTTTCCTAAATAAAACAGTTCGACATTGTTGGAACAACGAGTAAATTACAATTATTTATTAAATTTTAATTTCTTTCTTGAAGGATTTAATTATGAATACTTGCCTGTCGTTGTTGACGGACTTTTGGTTTTTAGTATTGTTAGATACTCCGAAATCAATTATATGGGAACAGTCACGTACACAAATGGGAACTACTGCGATACTTATATCCACGATTATAAATCGATGCGTTTCTTTGGTAACCGGAACACATCCATCAGTGCAGTATCACTGTACGCTATGACTTCTTTCCGTGGAGAGGAAGTTTATGTGGAACGGCTTGCGCATGGTGGCATTGCTCAAAGTATGCAATCGTTGGGATACTCCGGAAAATCAGCCTGGACTCTTTTTGAAGGAAGTGAGTTCGACGGAAAATCTGCTTGTCTGCCAGTAATGCCTTCAGGCTACTACACAGATTGGTACCGGGTCTCCACGCTGGGACTTTCTTGTGTCCGATCACTTACCAAGGGTTGTCTGAGACACGTAACTCCGGAGATAAGAAGACAACTGCGGGAAGAAGCCTTTGGAAACCAGTTTACTGCTTAATGCTGGAACTACCACGACCTTTATTTAATGACCAAATCGCGTTTTTGTGAAAAATTTTAGTAGAATAAAATCTACATTGAAGTAATAAGAAATACTTAATTTGCATACCTTCAACGCATACAAGCTGATTCAATTGAGGTTTTGAGCAATTGAAGCTCTCAGCATATACTGGTACACGTAAATATTTTTGGTAAAGCACTAATTGTAAGTCTCAAACAGAAAAAATCGTAAATTGCAATCGGTTGACCGCAGGGACGGGATATCGGAAAAATACGGATTTAAATTCGGATTCGAATACTTTCTAGTTTCGATTTCAATTTTAATTATTTTTAATAATACTTAAAAATTTGAATTCCGATACGGATTCCAATATATTTGAATACTTGCTGAATTTGAATTCCGATTCAAATGCTTTTCAGATATTCGTACAAAAAATGGGAATTTATTCAAAAGAACAATATAATCGCAAAAAAATAAGCGATACATAACACAGCGTTTTTGCATCTATACATTACCACGCATCATTTAATATAAATTTAAGCGTAGAAAACACACGCTTAACTGAAATTTCAGTAACTAGAAAAGCAAGGATTGATCCAATAACTAATAATATTGATTAAAGAATCGTGAAAAATCAGCAGTTGCTCGGCACATTTGTAACAATCGGAAACATTCTATCGATTGGGATAACGCCAGATCAATCATGAAAGAACCAAATCAGTTTTTGAGAAAAATCAAAGAAGGTTTAATAATCCAACAATCGGATAAGAATTTGATGAACGTCAACGATGGTTTTTTATTAGACGCTGCATGGAATCCTTTAATTCAGAAAATTATAACTAATTCTTAAAAAAGTTTATTCCTAGAAAATTGATTTTTAAAAAATATGTATTTTTCTCGAATTGCAAAAATTTTTCTACCACTTGCTTGTTAGTGCCTGAGGATGACAGTCTGTTAGATGTCGAAAGCTTGCATATAATTTAGCTTGTTTAATAAAATTAACCACGTAAACCAAAGAAATGGATTCTATGATCCAATAACATTTTTTTTAAATTTAGAGTAATCTGTTAACCTGTCTAACTACTTCTCCGGTTAGTTTTTTCTGACAGTATCTATTTGCAAATCGATTTGTTTGATAACACATCGTAACTAAAATGCACTTCAACGGAATAAGTTTTACGCATCCCCATGATGAGAACATGATTTAAGAAAGAAGAACCTTGATTCACTTAATCGTCCTGTAAGACCTACACTATGCGGCTATCTCATCCTATTTGTAGGAATTTTTACAAAACGGGCTATAAATCACTACCCATTACTAACCATGCACTTTTTGTTTACCAAACGTTCGTTACTTGCCCTTTGGGTTTTATAATTGCATGTGTGCGGCTTTCCAAAAAAGCTTCCTATGAACATTTTCTCGCACGTGATAGTATAAAACCCAATGAAATCGATACTTTATTGGAATCGGAATTCGTTAAAAATATTCGAATACCGATTCGAATACCCTTGTTTTTATTCTAATCCAATTTCGGATACAAATACCGTCGGAAATTGTTTTCCGATTCTAATATCGATTCGGATACCCGAATTTTTTGAATATAATTCCGATTCTAATTCCAAATCGAATTCGAATTCCCGTCCCTGGTTGACCGACAGCTCAATGAGCGAAGCGATTGGCGACGTATGTATGTGGTTCACATGAGTATAAATGAAAATTAATTTCGCAGCTAGTTGTGGTTGCACAATTTGTTTTTTTTATGAGCACAATTTTTCCGAAATTCCCAGAAACTGAAATTTTTGAACTGGTTTGCTTACATGCATGCTGAAATTTTGAAATGAAGTTAAAAACCCAATCCAAGTTTGTATGAGATATTTTTATTTTTTAGAATTTTCGAAAATTGGAAACTTCGAAGTGGTTTTCACAACATGTTCATGGATATGTGCAAAGGAAATTTAAAGCGTAAATAATGTTTTTGAAATTTTTTAAAATTTCTAGAAATATCAAAAAATTCAGAACGATTTGCACATTGACATGGTCACCAAGTGGTTGTGTTGGATAATTTCTCCCCGCTTAGCTCAGCCTTTGTGTCCACAAGGACAAAACTGAGACCGCTCCAGGATTCCGTTTGTTTAAAAATTCCCTATATTTTTTGAAAAACTGGGAAATTCAAAGATGTGGTTTGATAATTTATGAGGTCAGGGCACTGCTGACTGCTGGCCTAGTCTAGTCAGACTTGACTAGAAAAGTCTAGACTTGACTAGACTACGCATGATGTTATTTGTTAATATTATAAAACTTGACTTGAATAGACTAGTGCAACGTGCGAAATCAGACGACTTAACTAGACATGACTTGCTAGTCAAATCACAATTACTTCAGGCTCCCTAATGTAGCTGAAAATCAAAGCTATGTAGTTAGCCAGGGTGAGATTCCATCATCAGTACCGTTTAGTATGCTTAGGTATATGGCTTCTTTTCAGAGGATCAAATCGTGAAATTGTCAGCTGAGCAATGTAGAAATGTTTAGGAAAATCTAGCTTTTAGTTACAATTTTTTCTTTAAAAATGCAATTGATTATAATGAAAGCTAGAATACATTTCCCACACTATTTTCTATGTTTATAATTTTTTGTATAATTTTTATTTTTTGCAAAAGTTTTTTAATTATTTTGTGAATGTGTTTTGCAAAATAATCTCCAAGAACCGGTTAGTTCTAAATAACATCTGTAATTTAATTATTTGTAAGTTCCCACCTCCCCGAAAAATATTTCCCCTTCAGTGAGAACCATCCAGTATCTTCGGGAAACTTCGTTGGGCCTTATTTTCAGGATATTTGAAAATGGAGAATTCGTACGCAGAGCGTGAACAGCGTTAGCAAGGAACTACAAGCAATCCAGGTGGAAATCAAGCTCCTCAACTGTGTCTACGCAGATGTAAATTGCATACTTAAACTTGTAGGGTAGTTGTCAGGTTACTTATCACATTTCCCTAATGAACCATATGTAAATGTGTACAATATTGACAATTACGGATGCAATTACTACAGAACGTATTTAATTCCTAGTACCTTAAGATTACCCACTCTTTACAATCTAGTCCTTTTTAGCTAGCACAGGGTCAGCCAACTATGTATATTAAAAGGACGTATTTCAAAATGTGCAATTATTAAAGATGGGGTTTTATGTTTCGGTCTAGATGTCCGCGCTAACCTTCATGGGTGTTGTGATTGACCAAGGTCTAGGTTTACTGATTACATTTCCTTAACATGTCTGCACAATTTTGAATGTTTAAAATTTGGGCAGAATTGTTCATTAATATTGTTTTCCACGGAATTATTATATAAATTATTTGGTTAGTGAACACCTTATTCTTAACTAGTCTTTGCTAAAATGTATTACATTTTCTCCAAAACCTATCATTAAACACTGTCGAGATAATTGTAAAGGATCATTCTGCATTTGGATTAGAGTCTGCTTGGTGCGTCGAGTTTTGTCTCCGATCTTTCTTCCATATTTCCTCTGTGAATAAATTCTAAGTGCTGTTGTACTGTTCTCCAAACATCACTTTTACCTTCGTTCCTTCTTTTAATTTACACCAGCTTTGACAATATATAATAATTACATATAATTATCACAACAGCGTTTTACGTAACCATTGAACTTATTTTATTTTCGCGCCTTAAAGATGTTCTAACATAAGAATTTAGAAGCCTGTGTAAGTACATACTACTTGTAACAACTTGTTTGTGTTGCACATAAGGAAAACCCTTACTTGGTAACCATCCGCCAATGTAGGCAGGTGTGTTTACAAGTATTCCATTTCAGGTGTAGCACTCGGAATTTCACAATTTCCCCAAATTAGGTTTCTCTCAGCTGCAAGCTCAGCCTATAATACTTTTCAAAAAATTTTAAACTATTTAAAAACGCAAATTTTCAATGGGATTTAACATGGAGAGTTTCGGTTCTCCTACCCCAACCTGTAAAAATTCACTTGCTACGTGACGTTAAAGCTTTTTATTCAACAAGTGAGGGATTATGTATATTTAAATTATGAAATGAGAATATAACTGTATTTTGAAGGCGACAACCCATGGCATCTAGTATATGCACCATATTAAAAAACATTTCGGAGGAAATTGAATACAATGAATTGAATATGAAAGGATATAGACAGTGTGATCTAAGTGGAGGATATATTCATGGCGGAGGGGTTACAATAATAATTATTATTATATAGTAACCAGTGGAATTATAACTGAAGGATGTATTTTGAAGGGATTATAATACAAGTCTGATTTTTAGAGAAATTAATTGTATCACACGTGATGGAGGAATTATAATCGATTAATTAATAAGTAAAAAGGATCTTCAAAAATATAATGCCCATAGGCTGCCAGAACCTGCCTAGGAGCAAATATGCAGCATAGAGGATATAAAAACCGTATCAGTTAAAAACTAGTGCCCCTCATGGGTACAGGTACTACCCGGGTATTTTTGTACAGGTACAGGTAAAGGTAAATACTGGGTAATATTTTTTTTACCCAAACAGAATGGGTAAATGCTGGGTACAAGCCAATTTTACCTAATTATTGGGCACATTTACGGGTAAAGGTACAGGTACAAAGAAAACATGAAACGGTTTTTACCTGACAGGAACAGGTACAGCTCCAAAAGTACCTGTATCCGTTCAGAAAATACCTGATTCATACAAGGTACTTTTTTATTATCTGCTTGCGACCTCTATTGCATAAAACTGAATTAAAGTGGTTCTTTCCATGACATTCTCGTGCAACTCCATTCAACAGTCTTCCACTGCATGCTCGTTTCCGTGTCATGAAATGACATTCCTTATAAACGTGTTCTAGCAATCCACCGACTGACAATTCCATAGGAGATACCATTAGAAAATGCTTCTGTCTGAAAGCATGGACGAAGATCAAATGTGCAGAGTTCGGAAGTACTAAAATGACCGCGATTGCAAGATTGATGGCTAGAAGTTCAAGTAGTTATAAATTTTAGCCGTATTCAATTTTTTGAAAAACATGATGGAATAGATTATAGGGGAATAAATTGGAGCACATTATTAGAATAATTTTTTTCGTGAATTCGCATCATCATAAAAAGTACCCAGGTAGGTAAAACAAAGTACCTGGGTAAAGGTAAAAATTCGGGTACTTTTTGGGTACAGGTAATTTTCAGGAATAGGTAAATGTTAAAAAAAAGGTTTGGGTACAGGTAATTTTCAGGAACAGGTAAATGTTTAAAAAAAGGTTTGGGAACAGGTAATTTTCAGGAACAGGTAAATGTTTAAAAAAAAGATTTGGGTACAGGTACCTTCATTCAAGTATTAGGTACTTCAAAGAAGGTACAGGTAAAGGTACAACGTTCTGAAGTACCCATATTTGGGTACAGGTACAGGTACAGGTACCACATTTTAGTACCCATGAGGTGCACTATTAAAAACACACTTGACTTTTAATATTTCCATAAATCTACACACTAGAGTAAGATAAACGTTCCCTAAAAATGATCATTTATTAATGTTTATAGACACTTCAGTCTTCACAATACGTAAATTATCAGTTCAATTTTTATATTGAGTATCTTTATAGGTACACATACAACTCAATCCTGGTCCCCTATCAACTGGACAGCTACACCCGGTATATCAGTATATATGTCAAATCCCCCTATTCCAACAATAATGATGCTAATCGATATGAAATTGTGTCATGATAAGATAAGCGGGGATGTTTTGTAATGACATATGGGTTCATGCCTCCAGTTCATAGAAGATTGTCGGGTCAGTGTGTCATAATTACAGAATACTACCTTGGGGTTGTAGAATATTAATTAGAAATGAAGATAGCAGACTTGTTGACACTTCCATTCTTTTATTTTTAACTAGTAAAAAATGCTATGAACTAGCAAAGGATTCCAATGAAAACATTTTGTCTTAAAATCCCTCTTCATTAAAAGAGTTTCACTTATCGAAAGGTTCTTCTCAAGACACGCTACAGATATCATCCTCAGATAGCACGCTATAGATTGTATACTAGCTACTAATACGATCATTGAAAAGGTAAGACAATGGTGGATTCGTCCGGATCATTTTTCTGTGAGAACAAGAACTTCGGGTGTCCTAAAAGCAAACACTCGGAAGATAAATTGGCGTCACACCAGGCAATCTGTAAATACAAGTAAGCTTCAGCGATATTTTCAAAATTCTGGGAAAATTCAAAATCATTATATAAAATAGCGCCGAAGAACGTCTTCGAAAGAAGAAATGGAAATGATGAGCTCTGTAATTATTTGTGCTCACATTTGCCACTAGTACAGTGTTCTCGATAGCCTTTGTACATCCAGGTTCTCCATGATCTAATCGGGCTGCAAAATTGTGGATAATATAGTTTTGTACAGAATCTCCATCAAGTCAATCCGAGTGAATTCGACAAATTCATAACTGTCTTCTTGACCAATTCCCTTGCTTGAACAAAAAACGACCCAGAAGCCTCTTCAGGACAACAAATTTAATGGATTTATAATTTAGAAATTGTCCAACAAAGACGTCCAAATAATTAAGTGAATTGCACGAAGCGATATTTCAGATGCTGAAAGACATGAAACATGACACTGATACATTCCAACAGCTCTTACGATCACATAATTATATATAACCACGCAGACTGGACAAATTTTGGATTATGAAGAAGACTTAATGTCCTCCTAAATTGAGTTTTTTTTTTCGTAGTCATAACTTCCGTAAATTGTCCACAAGTTGGTATCAATTATTTTTTTCTTATCCAGAATAAAATTCTGTGCAAGAGAAATGCTATCAATAGTTGCGTGGCATGATTAGATCTTGGTGAACCAAGATGCACAAAGGTTATTGAGCCCTCTGCCCATACAAGTTGTTTTTCTGGTAGAAAACACTTTTAAACAGTGCTATTCTTGCAATAAGTACTCTCTCAAGGAAAAGAAATGAAAGTGTTTCAAAAACAGTATGTATGAATTTTTCAGACATGTTCCATGTGAACTGGCTAAATGCAACCAGACTTTAATTCCATTAAATGACTTCCCGACCCACTTAAAGGAGCAGCACGAATATCAAGTGGACAAGTCCTCCTGGTCCTCACGTGGGCGATTCCGGATCTCCTATCAATTAGAAGGTACAATCACATTGCTTCATTAAAATAACAATAATTAATCGAATATAATGTTTACCTGACAAGTGCAAATGGATATTCATAATTTCAAAATTACCTGAAAAAATATAATAAAAAAAATAATAAAATTCCTGCAAATGATTCCATGACAACAAGTTGAGATGTATTTATCTGTTACCATAATCAATGTATCAAGGAACACGGCTGATTTTCAAAAATATTATTTGGAGATGCTTCGCGAAAGATTTTATCCCAGTGGGGAGATTTATTAATGAGGAGTTCAGTTTCGGCGTCATCCGGTCATTTGGTATAAAGCCTTCTCATGACGCATTCGAAGCTGTGGTGAGGATTACAACACCTAAGGAACCAAAATCCCGACAATCTGGACAAGTGAGAAAATTGATATTGAGTTATTTAAATATTTTACACCCAGGAATTATTTTTAAAGCCTATTTGAATGCATGTAGGAAACATACACATTCCAAGTACCAGTCACTCCGCTCACTGGGACTCCCAACGGATTGGAAGCATCAGCATGTGTTAGCTTGAAGAAACATTTGCTGAGGATGTGTTCCAAACGGATTGAAAATCCCAACGGTCAGGAAGAATGGCATTGGGATGTCAAGTGTCAGTTGATGACATCTGGTGCGAATCAGGACGCGATGGACGCGGCTGGAGCTGTTATTGATTTGATTAACGCTTAATTTGTGAATGACAGTCTTTGGGATATTTCTATTGAGAACTATTCTCACTGCTGGTCTCATTAAACGTAACACCTGCCGGAGTAAAATTCGCCTGCATCTTACAAAAATTAACGTAGCATTGCAGTGAATTTGAACAAATTAACACTTGTGTATTCCAAAAAATTAAGACACATTCTTTCGCATAAGAAGGTTATCAATAATTCTGGAGCGTTACAATAGTCAAGGTGCTTTTCCTAATAATGTCAAAATGTTTCCTACGTAGTAATAATCATATGCTGCGTGAAATAAAATAAAGTTACAAACTATAAAGCTAAAGGTGCTTTGAACTGCCTTAAATTCTAGCAAAAAGCAACAAACCAAACATTAGCCAATACTCTGACAATAAGTTTTCTGTTGGTATTCGGATTTTATAATTACATTAACCCCCTCGTTTTATACCCTAGAGCATTAATCAATTTATAAACAATATCAGCATAACCATCCTGCTAGGTAAAATCACAATCTCTGCCTAAAACCAATGTAGTCAGGATTGTAAGTTTGTTTAAAGAATACAGCTGCCGTCTGAAAATGCCGGAAACTATTTTTTAAATCTTTGTACAACTTTGGCCTATCTACAAAAATAGTCATTTTATTAGCATGGTGATCGAGCTTATACAAACTGGAAGGTTAACCTTAGAATGCTTGATCGAACCTTGATCATTGAAAATGAAATAAAACACATGTTTATGCAGTGATTTCCTGTATTGTGGCTCCCAAGGGTTGGCAAATAAATGCCTGCCAATATACGGAGATACGCTATATGTTACTCCATGATAATGTGTATGTATTCCTAGGGATAATTTAACCATGACAATATAATGGGAATGCTGTCTAGGAGAAAACCGCTTTATACAAACTCACGGTGCTCAAGTTTACAGTTTGCTTACTTTTTTAGGGTGGCGTCGCAGCCACCTAGTAAAATAGCCTTGTCCGTACGTCCGTGTGTCCTTCTGCACAATTACTCAAAAACTATTGGTCCGATTTCAATAAAGGTTTTTATGGGTATTACTAGTATCAAAAGTAAGGCTGAGTTCTTGTTTGGTTGAAATCAACCAGGTAGTTTTTGAGAAATAAATTTTTGAAATTTTTGGACTTCAAGTCAAATGACAGTTATCTCTAAAACTACGAAAACAATTTCAACAAAATTTTTTGTGAATATTAAAGGACTTTATAATGGCACTACGGGTAAGGGTGAATTTAAACGTTTACGATACGGGCACTTTGTGTGTTGAGGGATAAAATTAAAATAATAAAATTTAATAACGCAGAAACAAATAAATGCATAAAATTTATTTTAGCAGGAAAAGCTTATTGTTCAAACTAAGAGAAATAAAATATTTTATATTTCCTTATGTGGGCCACGGGGAGGCGGGTATTGGTCATAATCACTTTGTACTAATTTAATAATCACTCATCAATTTATCTGAGTTCCATAAAAATTCTTTATCACCTCAATCATGACGTTTATTTATATCAGCTTGAATTGATTGGCGTCAGTCAATTACAGGTTGTACTATAGTGTAATTATTTTTCGCAAAATATTCATTTGAAATACTTTATCATTATTACGTCAACTGCAATATTTCAAGTATCTACAGTCATTAGTATAAATATTGCAATCCTAATTTATTCGCGTTAAAAAATCTTTAGTACCAAATTAATGACAGACACTGTCGTAGCAAAACCAAAACCCATCTAAAAACGTCGAGCCACGATGAAACTACTAATTCTACTCTCTCTCCTTACTTTAGGATGTGCTTTAATTCAGAAAATTACTTTACACGAAAGCAGGGAAGACCAGGTTGGAAATTCTCATATTTTCCGAGAGTCCGTTCCAGACTTGACAATTTTCCCTTTCCTAAATAAAACAGTTCGACATTGTTGGAACAACGAGTAAATTACAATTATTTATTAAATTTTAATTTCTTTCTTGAAGGATTTAATTATGAATACTTGCCTGTCGTTGTTGACGGACTTTTGGTTTTTAGTATTGTTAGATACTCCGAAATCAATTATATGGGAACAGTCACGTACACAAATGGGAACTACTGCGATACTTATATCCACGATTATAAATCGATGCGTTTCTTTGGTAACCGGAACACATCCATCAGTGCAGTATCACTGTACGCTGGGACTACTTTCCGTGGAAAGGAAGTTTATGTGGAACGGCTTGCTCATGGTGGCATTGCTCAAAGTATGCAATCGTTGGGATACTCCGGAAAATCAGCCTGGACACTTTTTGAAGGAAATGACTTCGACGGAAAATCTGCTTGTCTGCCAGTAATGCCTTCAGGGTACTTCACAGATTGGTACGACGTCGCCTCGCTGGGACTTTCTGGTGTCCGATCACTTACCAAGGGTTGTCTGAGACATGTAACTCTGGAGATAAGAAGACAGCTACAGAAAGAAGCCTTTGGAAATCGGTTTACTGCTTAATGCTGTAATTAACACGACCTTATTTAATGACCAAATCGTATTTTTGTGAAAAATTTTAAAAGAATAAAATCTACATTGAAGTAATAAGAAATACTTAACATGAATACCATCAACGCATACAAGCTGATTCAATTGAGGATTTGAGCAAAGTGAAGCTCTCAGTCATTCAATTTGCATGTGCACATGTAATTAAATATTATGGGTAAAGCACTAAGCCTCAAATAGAAAAAAGCGTTACTTCGCAACGATTTTGGTTGCACCCCACTAGTAGCAATCCGAAGGCTGAGAATTTTTTTTATGTTTGACACACATTCAAGAGAAGGCTGTTAAAAAGCTAGCACTAGCATCGCTGTATATGTAACATATGCGACACTGAATGAAGGTAAAATTGCAGCATTACCCGGCTTGTAGCACATTTTGTTGTATTGTGTTTTATCAGCAGCTGCACAATAAAAATATTTCCACAGCTTTCCAAATCATATGCACATCAGATACATTAAATGCATTTATACCAAATTACAAACTAAATAAGGGAAGTTACAACTAGATTTAAGCAAAAACACAAACTACAAATTATTTTTTGAACTCCGAAAATCAAGAATACAAAATACAAAATGTATTTTAAATGTTCCATAACCTAACCCAACCTAAGTAACATACATTGGAGTCTTACAAATAAAAGAAATTGAAAATTACAAACCAGGGGTGCAAAGGTCGAAACAGTTTCGGAGGATGTATTTTATTGGGAGTAACACAATTGTTTTAGTAATTTTTAAATCTGCTTCAAGTTTTCGAACGATTCCGTGATCACCGAGCACATGGCAGGGTTGACTTCGTTCTACGTCCTCTAAAAACGCTTCCAAAATAATCTATTTTAAAGAGTTCTGAAGTAGAAAAGTGGCTGCTCCAAGAATATTTATACAATCACAAATTCCAAATGAAACACATGTGGGTACTTCCTTGGAATGATGACTACACTTGTATGTCAGAATTTGAATCTGCCATGTGGTGTCGCAGGAAAATCTCTGATAACCAATAAAAGACCAAGCGGTTCAGTGTTTATAGAATACCCAAGCTATGGTCAGGCTGGCCAAGAGTGGAAAATTTTAACGAGTTTTATTTTATTTAACAGAGAATTTTAAAGTGTAGAGGCCAATAATTTTTCTAATCGTTGCCTGTCATTTTTTTGACCTGTAGTAAAAATTTCATGAAGATTTGTTCAGCCAAACACGGGAAAAAAATTCCTAAAGTTGCAAAATTTTAGATTTCGCCGCCATTTTCAATAGTAAGCATACGACGCAGCAGTGTTTATGGGGAGCATGTACGTATTACAGATAAAGCCGAAATATTACGAAGGCTACTGGAACTGGAAAATCCAGTGAAAAAATTGCAGCTATAGTATATGTATGTATTCATAAGGGTGTCAGAAGTCTAAAAGGTCAAAGGTCACAGCCAGGTCAAACACCGGAGACGCGATTGGAGTCTTTTAGCATTCACAATTATTGAGGAATGGTTCGTTCAAAATTTTGATTAGTCTGCTTATTTTGTATATATTTATGTAGTATATATATATTTAGTATATATATTATATATACAGTATATATTGTTATTATTATTATTGTAGTTTTGTAGTTTGATGGTTCGTAATGAGGAAAATGTAATGGTGAGCCGATCATGGAAAATAAAAGGGAATATTGATGATATTGAGAGTGAGAGTATGAGATGATGGGGAAAATGTAGACGGTAGAGAGGCACTTGCTTTGGAGTGAGGGATTTCGGGCTTGTGTCTCAGTGTATGGAAGATACGATGAATGAGTATGTATGTACGTATAAGGTTTTGTTCTCACAGTATACTTTATTTATCTATTGTGCGTAAATGGATACACTTAGATGGTCTCTCACGCGTTCCCTTGCTCTGCTTAGTTCAAGATTTGACGTTGCTCTCCTCTTCGTACCTACGGAGGCACAAAGTTTTATACGGAGGTGAGCACAAATGTGCCCACCTCCAGTATTCACAAAGGTTTTCATTTTGACCAATAATATGAGGTTAAAGTAAGTACCTAACACATTTTTTAAAGGAAAGTTTACATCTTAACAGTACATATATGTACATGAATGTTAACGTTACATTTGTAGGGTGTTAAGAAACCAGATATCGGTTAACATTCTACGGGGAAGGGGAAACAATGTCCCCATTGTTTAGAAGGGTAGGAACTGTAACAGATTTTTTGTACCGTTGGTATTTTTAGTCCGCTTCTATCTTGAACTGGGACGACGTAGTTTCTTTTTCCTTTGGTTTTTTCTTTGCTTGAACTCTTTCCACTGTAGTTGAATACAAAATTTTAGCTCTGGGGATATTATTTGTTCCAGTAATATCATTTTAACATGTAGACTTTACATAAAACTGTAATATTTCGTTAAAATAACATCAAAATTGTGTAGTATTAGCGTAAATGTTTGTATAAACTTCCTGGAGTGACAGAAAATTCTGTCCTCAGAATTATTAAGATAGAATTGAGGAAACTTTGGAGAGGGAATTCACAAGATGGAGACCTTATATACGGTGAGTAACAATTTTGTATTGGGGTAGTGAGACTGAAATTGAAAAATAGCTTATAATATGAACTTGAAAGTGTGTGCATAATAGATTTTACAGAAATTTTGTGTGTGTACAGGGTGTTCAATAGGAAGTGGCGAAATGTGGGGATCAGTCACAATTTCTGGAAATGAGGAAAATGTGTGAGGAGCTGCAGCTGATAGTACATAGGTATAAAATTAAGACAAAAATTGTTAATTGTGGAATATAAGAGTGTGATGTGTGATAATTATGTGAAAGTGTTTGTGAAGCTAGGGAAAATTGTTAGTAATGAAATATAATATTTTTTTTTTTTGTATTTTTCTTGATTGTAGATGACTTGCAAATGTCATGGCGTCCCATGTGTGCTTGCAGTTGGAGCGGTCATCATAGAGGGTGCTGACCTGAACATCCGGGAATGTGGGTCATGTTGTGAAGTCTGCAAAAGTGAGTGAGGAATTTTTTGCTGGAACTCAAAAGAAATGTGCATATTAGTATTTTCCTCAGAATAAAATAATAATGCAGGGTTTGTAATGTTACAGGTTGACAACGGAAGACTGTGGGCTGGTGCTGATCATCATTGAAGAAATTGTGAAGTTCCAATTAATATTATTTGTTCTTCGTACAGTGTTCTTCTTTTCTTTCTTGAATTTTTTATTTTTGTTAGGAGTACGGGTCTGCGGTTGTCTTGCCCTTGCAATTCGTAGATCCAGGGAATCTGTTGATGAAGTTGGTCATTGTACAATGTATTTTGTGTTCACATTATGAGCAGTAGATGCTTGAGGGTTCAATTTATTAAATTGCGGTCCAAGTGCTCAGAGTGACTCGGGGACCTTTGCCTGGTAATGGCAAACTAGTGTTTAATAATGTGGGACTAGTTCATTGTACATGGAATGGAAACAGATGACCGAGGATGTGAACTTTTGAAAGTCACAGATTATTATTAATGAATTTCTGTAAATTATCTTGAGACAGGATTACTGGTGAAGTAAAGATGACACGCCATGATGTGAAACCTTTAGAAGGGCCGAGTGTCAAGGGGGAAGGGTCACTCCGTGAGGGAGGGGTGACCTTCCACTTAGGGGGGGGGGTTGGGGGGGAAAACCCTCGGGTGGTACAGGCGTACACGGGTCACGCCAATTTTTTCTTGTAAATAAAAACATAGAAATTTTTGAGGTCAAGAGAGGTCAGTGAACCTAGAGTAGCATTATGTAGCGCATTGAATTCTGGATTTGTAAACGACTCCGAAATGGGAGTTGTATGTGTTGTATATGGAATAAAATGCTGTTGTAACTTGAAGGGTTGTTCATGAATTTTGCTGAGCATAGAGCATATATTTATAAATGAAGCTGGATCCGATATCCGTGGTGTTACAGTTGATAACTGTGATTATTTGTAGGGCAAACTGTTGTGAAGTTGAATAGGTTATCCATAGCATGGATATTTGTTCTTGTGCTACGTCTAAATTCTGTATCTGTTCGGGAATAAAAATCTGTGGGTAATATTTGTTGTGATTCCTGTTCCAATAATTGTTGCTGGGTTCTCCTAACACGTTTATTAGGAATTGTTATAGAGGAGGAACGAGGAATTTCCACAGTAGAATTTTTAGGTGCAGACAATAGCGCTTCTCTATAGGTAGGTTTATGAGGCTGCTCATGAATTTCTGGAGGAATTGTAGGAGCTTGTTGAACGGGGAATGGAGGCACTGTATCTCGTAATGGGAATGCATGATTGTCTATTAATGGTAATTCTGGATCAAGAATAATGTCCGGTTGACTTGAGGGCTTTTCAGAAATAATTCCAGGAATAGGGTCAGGTTCTGGTGAGTGCACGTCTTCTGTAGATTTAGTGAGGTCTGGAGGAATCGGTGGTAGCTCTGTAAATGGCTCCTGCTCCGGAGGTGTGTAGTCATTGTTGATTAAGGACTTCGTGTTGAATACATGAGGTCGTTCGTAGAATGTCTTCAATCGGGAAACATGCACTGTAAGTGTTTTAACAGTGTTACCAACGGATCCTCTAATAGTATAGTTGACTGCAGAGGGTTGGTCAATAACAGAAAATGGTCCTTTCCATCTTGGGAGTAACTTTGTGCTTGTGCCGGGCTGGATGGACGTGTGTTCAAGTAGAACGTTGTCTCCGATGTTGTAGTGTACTGGTCTTTTAGATTTATTTACGCGTTCAGCGTACTTTTCTCTGTGACGAGTTAAAATTTCGTGTGTATGCTTCCAAAGAGTGGCCATGTCAGTGACATTAGGGTTAATTGGAGTGAAAGTCGGAAAAGCATTTCGTAAAGGGGTGCGTGCATGAAAACCATGCAGCACGTAGAACGGTGTAAAACCGTGAGAGCTATGACTGGTATTGTTGAGATGGAATGTAATAGCTGGAAGTGCTTGAGGCCAGTCGGCCTTATTTTCAGCTCTGTATATAGCAATACAGTCACCCAATGTTTGATGGGATCTCTCGATAAGACCCTGAGTTTGGGGGTGAAAAGCAGTGCTATAGTTCATTTTAAAATCAAATATTTTGGAAAGTTCTGTAATGACAGCATTGTTAAATTCTGTCCCTTGATCTGACTGTATAATTTCGGGAAGGGAATAGACGGCAGCGATTTTGTTGAAGATGAATTTGGCTATAGCGGAAGCGTCTGCTGTGGGTACAACTTCAGCTACGAGGAATTTAGTGAGATAACAAATTGCAGTGATTATATATCTTGGACGTCCTTCTTGATTCGTCAATGGACCCTGTACGTCCATCTGAATTCTTTCGAAGGGTCTGAGGGGAATAGGAATGAATTGGAATTCTCCGGGCTGTTTTTGACCACGGGGAGATTTTCTTTCCTGACAAAATGAACATGATTGTATGAAGTCTTTGATATCTTTGCTCATTGTTTTCCAGTAGTAGCTTTGTTGGACTTCCTTCAGAGCTTTGGTATGTCCTGTGTGGGACACTGGGTTATGGTGACGTTTAATTATGTCCGGGACCATGTGTTGTGGTATCATCAGGAGGGATTTTTCTCCAAGTTTTTTGTTATGCCTATATAAAATATTATCGTATAGAGCGTATGTTGAACGTACTCTCCAGTTTGTTGGAAGCTTATTAATTATATCCAGGAGTGCTGGATCTTTTGCCTGTTCTTGTTGGAGAGTACCAATGTCTATTGTATGAACGGAGAGGCATGCTTCATCGTCGGTCTGGGAGTGTGTAGGCTCTTGGAAAGGATTGCGGCTGAGGCAATCGGCGACCTTATGAGTTGTACCCTTGACATATTTTATAGTAACGTCGTAGGGCATCAATAGAAGTTGCAGTCGTTGTAGCTTGGGGTCCAAGCTATCCTTACTCTTCATTATATAACATAAGCTATGATGATCTGTGCGCACTGTAAAGTGTATTCCAAGTAAGTACTCCTTTAGCTTCATGACTGACCATGTAATGGCCAGAAGTTCTAAAAGTCGTATATGATACTTAGCCTCATATTTATTTAAACGTCGGCTGAGGAAGAAAACTGGATGTTCTAAACCATCAGGGTGTAGTTGTGTCATGTAGGCACCAAGTCCGTGGTAGGAGGCGTCTGTATATAAAAAGGTTTCTTTTTGTGGATCGTAATGAGCCAATATGGGTTTGCATAATAATAGACTTTTGAGAGCTTGAAATGCTTGATCACATTCATGAGTCCACAGAAACGGGGTGTTCTTTTTCGTGAGCTCTCTTAGTGGTGCAGCTATATGTGCAAAATTGGGCACAAATCTTCGGAAGAAATTAGCCATTCCAAGAAAGGACTGGACTGTAGTGATGTTAGTTGGAACTGGCATCATTCGTAAACCATTGAGGTTATCATCATAGGGCTGAATTCCATAGGCATTGATGGTGAAGCCGAGCAGATTTATTTGTTCGTAACCAAATTTACATTTGGTGGGTTCAAACTTGAGGTTATGCTGTGCGAAGCGTATGAAGATTTTCCTGAGTTTAGAAATATGCTCGTCAATAGTTTGACTTGCGATGACTATATCATCTACATATGCTAGAGCGGTATTGTATTTGAGATCTGCCAGAATAACATCTATCACCCGGCAAAAATGCGAGGGTGAGTTGCGTGTACCGAATGGCATGTCCTTATACTGATATTGTCCATTTCTTGTGATGAAGCTGAGCTTTTCTCTGGAGGCGGGTTCCACTGTTATCTGATGGAACCCGGACGCGAGGTCTAGAGTTGAAAAATACTTTTGATTCTGTAGACGACGGAGAATCTCGTCTATGCTGGGCAAGGGCCAATGCATAGGTTTAGTGATGGCGTTGAGGGATCGGAAATCAATGACCATTCGGGGCTTCCTTATGCCCTGGTCATTGGGTTTCTTAAATACTATTATTACGGGACTTGAGAAAGGTGACGTGGATGGCTCGATAATGTTATTATCGAGTAAGGTCTTAACTTCGGCATCAATGATGGCGTCCTGGTATGAGGAGGTTTTGTAAGGTTTATGAGCTACTATGCCTCCAGACTGTAGTTCAACTCGGAAGGGAATCGTGGAACATTTACCGAGTTCATTGGCGTTGAATGCAAACGAGTTCCTGTAGTCTCGTAACAATGAGCGGAGTTTAGTTTGGTCATGAGGGTGTAGGTCTGGATTGATTTTAAATGATGCTACGTCAGTTTCCAATTGGGATGTATCGATCGCATTTATATGTATGGGGTTCATAGAATTATCGTGTGTGTCCAGAGGGTTTAAATTTCCTAGACCCAAACCGTCTGGTAAGGTAATAGTCATAGAAGTTGGATTTGTGAGAAGGAAGAATTTAGAGTCAGGACTGAGTATTGCATGAGGAGCAAGGATATTGAATTGTTTGTGTAAGGAATCATGAGGTTGGAAATATAAAGGTGAAGTTTGTTCAATTGAGTGTATAGTTGCAATGGTGACATGAGACCTGGGTGAAATGACCTGTGTTCCATGGACGCGGAGAACATCGTCTTCCATGGTAGTGGAAACACATAGAATAGGAAGTGTTATAATTTTGGAATGTGTAGCAGGTTTAGCTGAGACAGACGATATGGGAGTAGGTGTAGTTTTGAGAGTAATTCTGCGGTATGTAGAAATACGTCGGCGAAGTGGATGGGTGGAGTGATGGAAGTAATCCTGGTCTGTCTCATCAGAAGATATGTCTGGAGTTGGAGAATATTTTGGAGGCTGTGAATATTTATTCCCATGTTGAGTTTTATTTTTCGTTGTGGTGAGAGTTTGGGAAGCTTGGTCCTGGAAAGTTGGAAGAGTTTGAGTAGATGTTGAGATTGGAAAAGAGGTCACAGGTGGTATAGGAGATGCAAACCAAGGGTTGGGCAGGAAGTTAGCTTCCTGGTCTTTGTTAGAATGAGATTTATTTGACAGTTGTGTTTTGGTTGAAAAATTTTGTATGAGTTGTACTGGAAGTTCACATTGTTCTCTAAGTGCATTATCGTGTTGTACGAGAGTATGAATTAACGGGATGTTTCCTGTGAATTTGTTGGATAGGATATTTTTCTCAGTATTGATAAGGAATCCTCCTTTAGAATATAAGAAGTCTGTTCCCAAGATGCAGCGGAGTGCTGTGGAAGGAGCAATTATAAAAGGGTGTAAAAATGTACAGTCTCCTATCCTGATTTTTACAAGGGCGAGTCCTGTATTGGGCATGGGATTTCCTGAGGCATCTATGAGTGTGAGGTTGGTCTTGGTGATGTGTGTGCCTTGAGGTACGTATGATGGATGGATCAACGAAGCAGCTGCTCCTGTGTCGATAAGACACGGGAGGCTTATACCGTTTATACTGACAATGATTTTAAGTGAACATGAAAGTGAGTGTACAGTGATGTTAGTGGTACATTCTGTAATAATAGAAGGAATTATTAGTGGCTGTCTTGTGAGGTTTGGTGGTCTGCAGCTTGTATAGGTAGAAGCTGGCGTCGGGGCAGGCCTTGTGGAGCCTGCCCGTTGGAGTTTAAAGGCTGGCCTTGTAGTTGTTGTTGTCTTTCTTCACGTCGTCGTTGCATATATTGTGGAAATTGTTGGTAATGTATAGCAACTGGCTGTCTGCAACGGTTAGCATGATGTCCTGGACGGGAGCAACGCCCGCAAATTTCTGGGGATTGAGAAGCTGGAATTTGAGGTTGAGTAGGTTGAATTGGGCAATACCGGGCTGTGTGGCCGGTTTGGTTGCACTTGTAACACGTGTAGGTTCGTTGAATGTTAGAACCTAGTCCAGGTTGAAAGTTGTTGTACTGTGAGCGCTGTGGCTGAGCATGTTGAGTGACTGCCATAATTGGAGTGTCTTTAGCTTCCAATTTTTCTATTTTTTCAAGAAGCGTGGCCAGAGTTTGTTCCAATGATGAAGGAAGGACTGGGGTTGCAAGAGTAACAGCATTATGGTCTGTATGGGGAGTTGTGCATGATTCATAGTCGCGTAGAGCGTCCAAGAGATGATTGAAATTTTTTATTTTCAGTTTTTTGCTGGTTATGAAAATCTTCACCGTTGGATCTAACTTTTCCTTTATGGACTCCACTGCTGTAACTTCTGGAAAATTGTTCCAATCGGAACCAGCTGCAGCCTTAACACGGAGAGCAAACATTGTGGCGGTTTCTGTGGCATATTTAGTCATTGATAGTGCGTTTAGTATTTTGGTCTTGCTATCGGGGACATCCTTGGGAATGTTGTTTAAGATGTCATCGCAAAACTGGGCATAGGTTTTACGTTGTGTAGATCTTAAGTCACAGTAGTGATCAAGGTAATTCTTGCCTGTGGGAGAGGCATCTGATATTTGATGTTGAATGTATGCTTTCTTGGTAGCGTCATCAGCAGTGAATGTGGCAAAGAAGGAATTACAACGCGTGAAGAACTTTCGAAGATTGTCAGATGAGAGCTCAGAAGGAGAAAATTTTGGTTTATCAAATAGGAATCTGTTATTGTCCATGATGGGTTGAGGTGCAACGGGAGGTGGAATAGGAGAAATGGATGGAGTTGGAGATGAGGCTCGAGATGAAGTGTGAGATGAGGAAACACTATTAGAGGCTGTCGTGAAATGAAGGGATTCGGAGTCGGAATCGGAATCAATGTGAATGTGTGACGCAGGAGGAGGTGTTATGTGAATATTATAAAGTGGATTATCGTCGTTAGGAATGATAGTTGTGGGTTCGTCAGGATTAATATCAGGAGTGGTAGCGTTTTGGGTAGGATTTGATTGAGGATTTTCCGGAAAGGAGGATGGTGGGATAGATAGAAGGTTTGGGTGTTGGTGGGTTGCCTCAGAAATAAATTCTGGTGGCAAGAGAAAAATCGCCTCACGGTAGGCCTCAGAAGATGTGAAAGGGAAATTGGAGATAGTGACCTTATTGATCAGGTTCTTTTCATCTACAAGACTGAGATAATAGGCTAAGGTTAGTTGGTGTGTAATATCTTGGTTTTGTCTTTTTAAAGTTCTGAGCCTTTCGGACCAAGAATTAGTCAGAGGGATCAGACTATAAAATTGTGGAGCGGAAGACGCAGGAGTAGGATTAGAGAGAAAAGAATGAGATGCAGTTGCAGTAGAAGTTGTGGGAATTGCTGTGGATGTAGTTACGGTGGTGAGGAGATCCGTAGCTAACAAGGACTCGTGAATGTCTTGTAGTTCTTCTATTAATGACGTGTGTTCGGTACTGTGGGTTTGCCAATTTCGAAAGATGGTAATGATTCTTGCAACAATACGGTTGAAACTTGCTCGGGTGTTTAGGAAGCTAAGGTCGGGTGTTAATGCTGTCGTTAAGTTGAGGTCTCCCAAAAGTTGTTGATAATAGGGGTAATTGACAATACTGGTTCCGGAGCGATCCCGCTGTTGTTTTGATTGAATCCGATCTACGAACTGTTGAGCGACCTCTTCAAAGTAGTTGTGATTGTTGAACAGACGAGTGGATGCAGGTTGAGAGGTTGTAGCGATTGGTGTGGCAAGGATGGTATGCTCAGTAGAGAAATTAAAATTGGGACTTACTCTTTCTGTTGTAACGGTCAAATTGTTATCAGGATCATGTGGTCCAGTAGAGATGGCTGGTGTGGAAGTTCGAGACGGGTTGAATGACCTGAAGTCGGCTGGCGTTGTTGGTGGTTCGGGAGTCGGACCCTCGGTATTTTCTCCGTCCGTGCTCGGTGGAGTTTGAGCTCGTGTGTCGTCCGGTACGGGAATTACAGTTGTCTCGTCCAAGGTTGTGGAGGTGTCCACTGACCGTGGGATACGGCTTCGTTGTTTGTACAGCACGTCAAAATCCGCGGCGGTGACGGTTTCTGAGTATTTGAGAGGCGTCGAAACCCGCACTTTCACCATGTTATTATTATTATTGTAGTTTTGTAGTTTGATGGTTCGTAATGAGGAAAATGTAATGGTGAGCCGATCATGGAAAATAAAAGGGAATATTGATGATATTGAGAGTGAGAGTATGAGATGATGGGGAAAATGTAGACGGTAGAGAGGCACTTGCTTTGGAGTGAGGGATTTCGGGCTTGTGTCTCAGTGTATGGAAGATACGATGAATGAGTATGTATGTACGTATAAGGTTTTGTTCTCACAGTATACTTTATTTATCTATTGTGCGTAAATGGATACACTTAGATGGTCTCTCACGCGTTCCCTTGCTCTGCTTAGTTCAAGATTTGACGTTGCTCTCCTCTTCGTACCTACGGAGGCACAAAGTTTTATACGGAGGTGAGCACAAATGTGCCCACCTCCAGTATTCACAAAGGTTTTCATTTTGACCAATAATATGAGGTTAAAGTAAGTACCTAACACATTTTTTAAAGGAAAGTTTACATCTTAACAGTACATATATGTACATGAATGTTAACGTTACATTTGTAGGGTGTTAAGAAACCAGATATCGGTTAACAATATTTATAGGAGAACGTATATATTATATAGTATATATATAGTATATATACTGAATATATATTATATATATATTCCACCTTTTTTTCTGAATTTATTTACTATATAGATATAGTAATTATATATATATAGTATATAAACTGCATATACATATATTATATATACAGTATATATTTATAGGAGAACGTATAGTTATAGTTACTGACTGTTGTTACATCCTGTAATGGCGCTTCGCCCCTTAGTGACTGAGCACATACTGCTGATCACCGATGATTTTTTGAACTCGTACTTTGTTCCTGGCAAAATTTTCTATGAACCCGAATTTCGGATTTTTATGGCTACAAAATTCCGGAATTCGGTTTTCCCGATTCCATCCACCCGGAGGAATGCATTCTTGTATGCACAACGTCTAGTCTAGTTCTTTGTCGTGCATATCTACGTGAAAGCATCTACGTTGTCCAGAATCGTGAGGTCAGGGGTCACCCATGTTTGACCTGACCTCACCGTTAATAACAATTCAACAGTCCGCAGACATTGATTCAAAGCTTCCTACTATTTTTGGAACGTTTGAATTGAGTTGCAATGTAATATGTAATGGCCCCTATATTAAAGGCTTTGGCCGGGCTGACCATAGCTTAGGCCCTGATGGTAGTGAAATTGCGTAGGTACTGTAGGGTTATATCACCGTCAATATGTCGTATAGGTTCTGGGAAGTTGCTGGTCAACTTCTTTCAACGCAATTATTGAGCTCACAAATCAGGACTTCAGGAATCAATATATTTTCAATTTTATTTCTTTATAACTACAAATTCCAAAGGTGGGGGGGCTATTTTGGAACTAACATCGTATCTCATTTTATTCATTTATTTTAGGATCACACCAACTAATATTGTGGGATTATTTTCGGGCAATTATCTTTGTGTGAATGTGAATCACAGCGGGATTCCCTAATATTTTAATATTTTCTCCTGAAGTCACGCCTTCTTAACGGTTCTGCAATTTTCTCTGGTACGGTGAACGCCTGGCGCAAAGATCCAAACTGTGTATTTCTCTGAAACACCCTGATCCTAGAAGGTTGAATTAATTGTGACATTGTGTGCGAAGACATGTATAATTATTATACTTAATTATTTAATTGTGTCTTCATTTTTAATAACGGCTGTACAACTTCTGGATTAGTCCGGAATTTTGCTATCAGTTGCGCAACACAATTTCTAACATTTTACTGAAGTATCGTAATGGTGTAAAAACGCCACATTTAAATGTTCTATAGATAGTTTCCGCTAATTTAGAAATATTACCGCAGTGCTTTCTATTATGACACTAGGACACCGATTACATTGGCTTCACGTCTAGATAATTCGAACAGAAACATGAACGGTAATAAAATCACAAGCTTTGAATTGTATTTTACCGGGGGGAATCCAGAAATGCTTCAATACTGACAAGCAAAGTCTTCCGATGTAAACTCCAGAACTAAATGAAAATTGGTGGAATTGTAGACACTACTAATAGTGTTCACACAAACCACAAACTTCGTGCCATCTCCTCTGGGTTCGGGCAGTAGGACATCTGAAAGTTTGATTTTTTTGAAAGTTTGACAGGGGGACCCTTCCTCGCTTGAATTTTTGCATGTTAAATCCCATAAGAAAAATCCATTTTCGCAACTCGAATAAAATCCAAACCAATGTTAAGACATGTCACTATACATAAGTATATCGTCGGTGAAGAGGCAAAATGATCTAGGTGCATACTCGATTAGAAGGCAAAATGAACTAGGTACAAGTCTTTTTAAAAGCAAACTGACCTATATGCAGTTTTCCATAAAAGCAAACTGACCTATATGCAGTTTTCCATAAAAGCAAACTGACCTATATGCAGTTTTCCATAAAAGCAAACTGACCTATATGCAGTTTTCCATAAAAGCAAACTGACCTATATGCAGTTTTCCATAAAAGCAAAATGATCTAAGTGCTGTCCTGAATTTCTGTGTGAGAAAAATAGCTTCTGCAAGGAGGGCACGTAGCTTATAAGGACTGTAATTATTATTATTATTAATTATTATTATTGTTAATTATTATAAGGGGCCAGTGAATAAATATTTAATAAAATTTCATTATAATTAAATAATATAATCTGACCTCAAATCACTATCACATTACTTTTCCTGAAAACTACAATTTTGGGTTTACTGCCTCCTAGTATTTATTTTGTATTTTATAATATAATTTAAACGCAGAATAACTCATTTTTTTAGGAACAAAAAAGATTTTTAATTTCTCGAATATTCATATACTGACATTATAATGTGTTTACACGTATTTTTTTTATTATAATTTGCATCTAGATCATTTTGCTTTTAAGAGAAACTGCATCTAGATCATTTTGATTTTAAAATTCAATGCAAGTAGTTCATTTTGACTTTAGTGAAACTGCATGTAGATCATTTTGATTCTAATCGATCATGCACCTAGATCATTTTGCCTCTTCACCGACGATATGTACAATCTAGGGCTCCTCACAACTCAAGTTATCACGTTATTTGAACTTGAAGTTGGACTTGAAATTGAATTTACAATTCAATTTTGGCCTCATAGTTGTATTTGACCGATTGCAAATCAATTTTTTAATTGAAAGTCAATTACCGGAAACCAACTAATAGCTTCATTATTTGAAGTTGACAATTTCAAGTTGCAATATTTGTACAAATTGAAGTTGAATTGAAGTTGACTTGAAGTTGATTCAAATTGAGTTGAACAAGTTAACGTGTTATTAAATAGTACTACCTAATAGTATCAAAATAAAACAGTATAATGGGTAAAACTAAGTTTCCCCGAGAAGCGTTTTAGACATCGCAAATGATTTTTGCTTTAAAAACTCCAAAAAATGGTTTTCAAATTTCAGCTGAAATTAAATACCGTAAATAACAAATAGAATCAGTCGCTGAATACATGCTTATTTGTCAAAGGATTTTGTTTGTTTTTAGGTGAATGCTTGAACCATCAACTAAGTATCAACTAACAATTAAATCAACTATTTTCTCCCTTTCCGCACTCATAACGACTATCGTTGATTAAACTTAAGAATAATTTTAACGCATTTTTCAATTTTAATAATTTTAGATTGTGTATGAACTAGATTTCAGATTGCCAGCAGCGTGACCCAGTATCTTTTGTTCATTAAGACAACCAATGGATTCCCTCAATTTACTGCAAAGCTTTTCCCAACGCGCATGTTTAATTCGTTCAGAAATTGTCAATTGATCAACTTCAACTGTCAACTATTTGTACTTCAGCAACTTGAAGTTGAATTGACTATGCTTCTCAAATGAAGAGCTTTATTTGTAAGTTGAATTGAAGTTGAACTTGAATGTTCAACTAATATTTTGTTTCAAATTGAAGTTGACTTCAATTTACAATTTAATTTTTTTAATAAATTGAAGTTGACTTGAAGTTGTAATTGAAATTGTAAGTTGCAACTACTACTTGAAGTTGTGAGGAGCCCTAGTACAATCAGCGCTGCACCTGCTTTAGCGCGTATGTACGTGTTAATATAATTACATTATTAAAGCGAAGCGCTTTTGTAAAAATTTAGGCTGAGTTTTACTTTCCCGGCCACAAAAATACCTACCACCAACCTGCACCACGTCTGCGGCAATTTCAAAAGTTTGAGTACTTAAGTATTTGGATCAAGTATCTTATTTTAAGTACTTATATTACTATTAATGGCTGCAAACAAAATATCAAATACTTGCCAGCATCGTAATTTGTAAAATACTAATTGTAAGATATAAAATACTACGACGACCACAGTAGGTTTAAAATACAAGATATGTGTTTTGTATTTTAGGTTGTATTTTGTACTTCAAAGTATTTCACGTTCTACACATCTATGCTCATGAGCATCAAAGCTGAAACGTTATCCTTGTTGTGCTATGCTTGCTCGTCCCGTCCCGTTATATATACGACCAAAAAGCACCCGTCGCGAATATAATGGGGACAACTATTTTTCCCCGGCCCCGCCCGAATACATTGGGGGCAATTCTTTGGCCCCGTCCCGTACCGAATATAATGGGGACAATTTTATTTGTCCCCGTCCCGAATATATTGGGGACAATTGTTTTTGTCACCGTTCCGAATATGTATAATAGGAACAACTTTTTTGTCCCCGTCCCGTACATAATGGGGACAGTTTTTTTGTCCCCGTCCCGTACATAATGGGGACAGTTTTTTTGCCCTGTCCCGTACATAATGGGGACAGTTATTTTGTCCCCGTCCCGTACATAATGGGTACAATTATTTTGTCCCCGTCCCGTACATAATGGGTACAATTATTTTGTCCCCGTCCGGTACATAATGGGGACAAGTATTTTGTCCCCGTCCCGTACATAATGGGGACAATTATTTTGTCCCCGTCCCATACATAATGGGTACAATTATTTTGTCCCCGTCCCGTACATAATGGGGACAATTATTTTGTCCCCGTCCCGTACATAATGGGGACAATTATTTTGTCCCCGTCCCGTACATAATGGGTACAATTATTTTGTCCCCGTCCCGTACATAATGGGTACAATTATTTTGTCCCCGTCCGGTACATAATGGGGACAATTATTTTGTCCCCGTCCCGTACATAATGGGTACAATTATTTTGTCCCCGTCCGGTACATAATGGGGACAATTATTTTGTCCCCGTCCCGTACATAATGGGGACAATTATTTTGTCCCCGTCCCGTACATAATGGGTACAATTATTTTGTCCCCGTCCGGTACATAATGGGGACAATTATTTTGTCCCCGTCCCGTACATAATGGGGACAATTATTTTGTCCCCGTCCCGTACATAATGGGGACAATTATTTTGTCCCCGTCCCGTACATAATGGGGACAATTATTTTGTCCCCGTCCCGTACATAATTGGGACAATTATTTTGTCCCCGTCCCGTACATAATTGGGACAATTATTTTGTCCCCGTCCCGTTCATAATGGGGACAATTATTTTGTCCCCGTCCCGTACATAATGGCGACAATTATTTTGTCCCCGTCCCGAATACGACATGGGGACAATTATTTTGTCCCCGGGGACGTCCCGATCCGTCCAGTAACCCGACGGGACGTCCCCAGTAGAAGCTCTAATGAACAGGGTATGTGAAAAATATATAGTGCCTTACATTTGAAAATTCTAACGTCCATACATTCCAAATATTTCAATGCTGTTCTTGAACAAGATACCACAGGATGCAACAATGGTTGAGATGTTGTACACATGCAGCATCGACCCCATGAAGCAGTCCAAAATTTTCTTCAGGTAAATGGTTACTATAAATAGTTGCACGCTGTCTTACAAATTTAATTAAAACTTACTTCTAAAAATTATGCTGAAAATGCATTCTTGGATTAACTCAACTATGCTGGCCATTTTTGTCATCAGTTGTAGCACTATTGCGACTTATTCTTTTTCATCATAAGCGATTATTATATTTGGCTAAAACTTCGACAATCAGGTACTACCAGTCTGGGAGAAATCCGTTTCATATTGTACTAATTTCCTTCGAACGAGTCAAATATAAAAATCCTTTCAGCTTACTACTTTACATTTTCAACCTATCTGTTTATCCACTAATTCCAGATATGTATGTATTTTAAATGTCCCAACGAATTATTCTGTTGCAATGATGATTATTTTTAAGCAATAGCTGAATGTGGAAACAGAATATTTTGGATTGTTGCAAAATCCAAACTTACTTCATGAAACGACCCGTGGCACTATGGCTTGTTTGCTCACTATGAAAGCCGAACTTTAGAGCTAGCATTCTCAAACCATCATCATTGGGTTTACAAGAAAGTTTATGAAAGTATATTCCGATTTTATACACAAAACTGCAATATGATTGGATTTCCTACGAAAGATTCAATTTTCCGTACAACGTACAACCTTGCTGGCTACATCTACGACTCGGGATCATTCCTGAAAGTTGTACCATACGAACGGCAGAATGAACAATCCTTGAATGTCCAGAGATTTGACCAAAAGTGGAAAACATGTCTCTGGTTATCCTCCAGTGCCTCAACTTGGATTTATTTCCTGTACAAAGTCCATCGATTTATTAGCATTGAGTTACAGGCGCCCTTATCATCACATGTGATTTTCCATTTATTTTTTATAAGGCAGTATTTCTTGTTTTCAATGATTCACTTGAATTTGATTGCCAAAAGACATGAGCTGATTTTCATGATGAATCAAATATCAATGATTAGTGCAAAAATTTCGGGTGAGATTTTAATAAATTATTGTAATTTCAAATTCATAAAATTCATAAAGGCGTTTCAAAAGATAGGTATTAATATAGAGTTACGTGTTCAGGCATAGGACTACACGTTAAAGGGTGGTGGAGTCAACCAATAGCAATTATGTTACTGTGGTACCAGAGCGCCATCTTCATTTCATTTGCTTCCATTCACTCCACCCTGGCTCTACTTCAATCACATTACAGCCATTTCGCATACTCTTGTATCCTTGGAAGATGGAAAAACATTTGGACGCTTGTAGCATTCAGCATTTTTGAAGGTTACCATGTATTCGGAACTTTCTGTCTCGTTGCTAATTTTGTGGTATTCACCCTTTCATACTTCTTGAGTACAACAGCTTGGCTATTTGAACTTCAGTGAGAAATGTTCATTTTTTGTATTTTTAATATTCATCGCGTATTCTTATTTAAGAATGGAAATTTTAAATTTGCTTTTAATAACCAGATGCATCTTGCGCAAGGACACCAAAAATTTGTTATCCAAGCATCAAGTTTATCAGTATACACGTTTGCTGACCATATTCTTCAATAATTTTGCATCTCGTATATTCGTACCCCTTTTTACAATTTACCTTTGCCTCCATAACATGGGCGCTTTGTACGGAACCTTGAAAACATACCAAAGCCTTCCTCCCTTAACCTATATGATATTTCCATGCTGTATCATTTTGGGGATGTTTATCCAACTACTTTGCTACACTGAATGCTCGAAAATTGTTATATTCTCCACGGCAGCCAAAGCCTTGATGAGGTCCAATCTGAATGAGGGAGGTGATTTAAATAAAGCCCAGAGAAATATGATAAAATTAAATGTGGTCTTACGTAAGAGCATGAGACCATTCGGGATTGAAATAGCATCTCTCTGTGACGTACAACTTCTAACCGTTCTAAGCATGCTGGAATTTACATTTTCTGGGACTTTGCTGATGCTTATGAATTTTTAAAATAAACAGTGCAGCACATCAATTATTCGAAATGGGGTCCAAAATTGCTAAGTCACAATATCTGGCTTTCTGAGTAAATCAAGTCTAGAAATACCTATACTTATAATATGATAGTCAATTTATTAAGGTTACTATTTATGTACAAAATGCTATATTGTTAGGTTAGGCTTACGAAATAATTTTATTTTAGGTAATTATATATACTTCCATGAGGAACCATTCGATTCTACACACCTGTAATAATTATTATAAGTTAGTGCTAATGAATGTTTAATTAGATTTGAGTCTAAACTTGTAAGACTCAGTCTTGTACTGAGAGTTGTTCTATAAAGTATGTGGTTTCTCTATTTTGAGTTCCCTATATTCATGTTTCGTATTTCTTTGAATTTCATTCTTAATAAATCAATTATGTCTTTGGATTTATTGTATTGTAATTTCGACGTATTATGAATTTCGTTCTAATCATTTTTAGCAATATTTCATAATTAAATTTAATGATCACTAGTTTAGCTCTCATTTTTTCACATTCACTACTAATATCGTCCCTTTCTACTGCTGCAATATACGTTTGATAAACTATTGTGTAATTTAACTAATCAAGTTGTTTCTTGTACAGGGTGTATCATTTTCCTCTCTCTAAATAATACGAACGAAAAACAGCGACTAATATTGGAGATATGAATGAATGAATGATTTATTGTGTTTTTGAGACATTGTCTACAACACAGGTAGGTACAACATAGGTTTCGTTTTACATTAAAGAAAGTTAATTATCACCGCACCACTCTCGTAGTCGTAGTGCCTTCATTATAAAGTAAACAATGTTATAGTAATTTTTGGTCGGCTTGACGAAGGGAGTCTGCACATGTTTGCATGATGATGGGTAGGAGATATCTGGAGATGAGCGGGTCTTGCAGGTTCCAGACGAAGGAATATCCATGATGGTCAAGAAGCTGCTTAATTTGAAGGGGCCATGAACCGGGAGTTTCCATTAGTTGTAAGATATTGGAGATATTCTGCTACTTGCGCAAAACAAATATTTCAAGCTAAACAGTAGAGCATCACCCCGTGGGATATTTCAGGCCCGTGCCCGCCCGTGGCTCGTAACGTTTTACCCGTACCCGCCCGGCCCGAAATTAATGTTTATCGAAAAAGCCCGGCCCGGCCCGCAAAATTAAAAAAAGCCCGTAGCCCGCCCGCAAATACCATACATCTTAAATACTGAAAAACTGTATTTTAAAATATTGGTGTTCTTGACTGTTACATACAGTCGTTAAACTACCTTGTTTATTAAGAAGGCAATACAAAAGCTTATGCTGTTATTTCGGCTTTGGTAAGCACTTCTGGTGGCGTTCTTGCATTTATTACAATGTTAACTTCTGGATTCTTATAACAAATACTTGAACTATCAGCAGGATTCATCTTCTAGACTAAATGGAATTTTCCACAGTAATAAAGAGAGAAGTGAAACTTACTACATAACAAAGGCAGGTATGCAAGAAAGCTATTCTTCCATACCTGCCTTTGTTATTTAGTAACAGTCGTACAGACGGGCACGGGCCGAAAATATGCCACGGGATGATGCTCTATCGTACACCAAGCCTTAATTTGGTTGAAAGCTAAAATTGCGAACGTCTGAAATTCGTTCAAGTCATTCAAGTCTATGTACATTCACAACCGCTGCTCCTGCATTCACAATAATGGAATTTCTCACGGGCTTTTACGGGCTTTCACGGTCTTTTTTAACCGCGATGAAAAGACCGTACCCGCCCGTAACCCGTCAAACGTAATAATTTTTACCCGTACCCGCTCGAAGCCCGTGCGGGCCGGGCTTTTGGCGGGCTTACCCGTAAATTTTAACCGCCCGAGATGCTCTACTAAACAGCTTAAGAATCAAGCCCTGTCGTTGAGGCTCGTTGTGTGTACGCTCAAACCGTGCGCGCTTAAATAGCGATTTTAAATAAACGGATAGGTAGTGCTCGTTAAGAATAAGGATTGCTTGACATGTCACCGTTTGGGCGTTTGAACTATAAACGTGCGGAATTTTAAATAAACAGACAGAAAGTGTAATAAGGATAATAAGTTAAGTATACAGTTTAAAGAAAGAAACAGCTGTCGCCTTGCTGAAAATAAAGTAAAATATTTAGAAGCGAAAAGTAATCAAGTTACATGTAATTATTTCTAGCGTGAAACTGTCTATGAAAATTGGCTTGTTCATAAATTGATCATTGTATATCTGTAATAATTATGAAGCAAAGGCTTGACTAAGCTTAAATCCTCTTCCAGAACCGAAGCCCGTTCAATAAGGAACGCCCGTGGTTTTAGGAAATGTTTCTAATATTCCTGGTTCATGGTTTCTAGGGTTCCGAAATTTTTCCGGTATTAGCGAATAAAGTAACAAATTAAAATTTTTTCCACAGAAACAACAATGCAGTAACGCATGCAATTATAAAGATGGCAAGAGGCGTGGCTATGATTACCAGTTTCCTGCAATAATTCTTGTAATTTATTGTAAGTTCACTCCAGAACAAGAATTGAGGATACAGCGGTAAATGAAATGGAGCAAGGTTAGACATTTTTAAAAAATAATGAAATAATGTGTGTCACAATTGTAAAATTGTTTATGCTCCTGTCAAAATTTTAAATGATGTTTTGTCGTTGTTGGATTTTTTAATCCCACACGGAACTATAAATCGTCAATTCTGCCCCTACTTTCAGAATTGTGGAGACCTATGTATATTTGAACTCGTAAAATCGGAGATCAAGATTGAAGAAATTCATCTGCAGGAGCAAAAATGTAAAAACATAAAACGATCTGCAGTTCGCAAAAAAAATATTTTGAAACGAAATAGGTTAGAAAATGTTTGGGAAATTTAAAACTAATTTTGTTTTACGAAATCAAAAATTGTGGTACCAGGAACTGAAAATGTGAGGTACGACTTATGAATTAATTGAAAAAATCAATGTATTTCTCTGTTTCGGTCCTGCCCTGCATGACCATAGTTTCCACGAAGAAAGATTGCTAAATCATTGTATGTACACTGTATGGATAATAATATACTTACTGGCTCTGAAATATATCAAAATTAAAACGAATAACGAAAAAATTATCTTACATTGCTCGCTGTATTTACACTAATATTATATTTGGAGAACCTCACCTGGTTCTGATTCTGTAAACCCGGTAATGTAAGGATGCCAGCATTTTCCTCCCCTTTCATGAAAAATACGAAGATGTGGACGTGTAAACAAAAGCTAAGGGAACAACAATACATTGCTTTGAAAATGCAATCATGGAGTTTAAAATACACAGCATTCAAGCACTGCAGATACCAATATTTAATTGGATTTTGATCCACTAACTGCGTATTCAACTTGAATGTTTTATAACTATTTTCTGTCATTTTCAGAAACTTGACATCGACAGGAATAAGCAATCGCCAGATTTGTGAATGGAAGGTTGTACAATCTAATTTCCTTTGGAAAATAAAATAATAGACACAACGCCCTAACAGCATTATAATCTTCTTTCTCTTGCTGACTTTTCTTCATTAGCTGCAGGGTTCCAATGTTTCAAAATGTGATGTTGAAATACTTTATACAAACTGTAAAAGTTTTTGGAGATGAAAGTTGTATTCTGTAAATTTACTGGTTATGCTACTGTTGGGCTTCTGGCTAAGCATTTGCACTCCATCTAAATATATAACCACGATTTAGATTTAATTCTCCACACATTGCGGTAAACCTATTGGGATAATATCTGTGAGATATGATAGTCTGATTCGTGCGGATTGGGTGGAGTTGAGCAAAATGGAAATCGAAGAAGTGAATTTTCATGCAACTAATCATTTATAGGTTGAAACAAATACCAGGACTTGTTCCGGTAAAATAGAGTTGGAAAAAAAAGTTTGGGTTACTTTTTCGTTGATAAGTGATTCTGCTTAAGTTAAAAGCACATATTGTAAAAAATAAATTATTTACAAGTATTGCTATTTACTTACACACATTTATTTCATATAAACAACCAATAATCGCTTTTTTGCGATATCAATAGAAAAAAGCCTTTATTTGGTTGAAACTCCCATGCAGTTTTATATACATTACTTAGGCTAGTTGGTTCAATTTCGGTCATATAACAATTAACAATAAGATGGTATTATTATTTTTTTCTCGTGGTAAAAGTCTAACCTTGATTACCTGTAGGCGGGGCTGTATCCGGGGGAGGGTGTGTCCACCGTGACTGCGCCACTGAACACACAATCATTTCTTGCAATGTGAATAATTTATTTCTAAGGTGTACCTGTAGTATTTTCAAAATCACGCGTTCCACAGTTGTGATTATTTCAACCAAGAAAACACCGATGCAAATAGCAGAGTTAAGAGTCTTTTAAAAGCAACTTTTCAATTAAACTTAAATAACATTTGATTGTCTGTCACTTTTTGAACTCTACAACAAATTTATATCAAATGATGTATGGTCCAATCTCTACAACCTAGCTCGGACCCTCAAAAAATATATTTTTCCATTGATTTGTCTAGAAATTCATATATGTAGTTGATGCCAATAACCATAATCAAATCAACCCCCTTTAGATCATTCCATATTTACATACCTCTCACGCGGTCTTGGGGTCTGCCATGTCTAGGGTATGTCGATTTGAAAATGCCACGCATTTTGGGCAACTTTCCCCCCCCCCAAAATGCCCTGACATTTACATTTCAGGGTGAGGACGGCACAATAGGGCATTCTGGGTATTTTCATTCGAGGACAATTGGGCATTTTGGGCAAAATGGAGGAATAAAAAAGCACAATTTGTCAGTCAATTAGATTTTTTTTTGCAATTTTAGAGGAAAAGCGATCAAAAATGCCTTGCCAGGTATTTTCATTGTTGTGGTTTTGATTTATATAACTACGTAAAATGAACATTCATCCTGAAAATATACATATACCCTATACATATGTATATTTATATTGCTGATGAGCAATCAGAGATGTTTTCTGTTCAAATTTGAACCCATTCAGTAATTGTTTGTCCACACAGGTAAACTTAAAAACCATTAATTGGGGATACCTGTGTGGAGGATGTACATTGGTTTTTGCTAGAGCTATTTTTCCAGAATTTAGGGTCAATTATGTTTTTATTCTGCAAATCAATAATGAAATGATGAAATTTGTTTTCATAATTAGATTTAGAGAATTCAAGAGATAAATTATATCACCCAAAGTCATTGAAATTAAATTGATTTTGCTGTCAATGTTTCTGCAATTAATATTATCGAACAAACAAATAACAAGACAATCACATTTGTGACTTTTCCTTGGCTGCGCTCCTATACATTTCGATATTCTGAATCGAAACAAGTGATCCAATTTTGGTGCCGTGGAAATGTCCGAAACGCCCAACTTGCTCCGCCCCAAATTCCCAAAATCAGGACATTTTCAAAAGCTGCCCGCGTGCACAGAATTGGGCATGTGGGCAGGCATTTTGGGCATTTTCAACTGGGCGAGTAAATACATCAAGGTATTATTACATGACATACCCTTGATTGACCCATTGATGTAACGAATGAGTTTGATTTGAACTATTTGTCAAATGCAACGAGCGTGAATGAAAGTGAACGTCTATAGGTACATTAAGAGAACTGAATGCTGCATGGACAAATACCAATGTCATTGCAGCTAGTGCTGTAATTTGTACTTTTAGTATTGTATTGTACTTTGGCGAAAAGTACAAAAGTAGTACAACTAAGATATTGTTTTGTACTCCGAGTTTTGTTTTTGTTTTGTACTTCTATCAGATTGTTTTTGTTTTTGTACAATCTGTATTGTATTGTTCTAAGGTTCTAGAAGACGCTAGAAATTTGCTAAATTGATAGTTGTATCTGAGTTCAAGAGCACTTAGGAATTGATTTGTGCAACTTTAGTTGTTTAAAAATTACGTAAAAGATAAAAAAACCAGTCATTGACTAATCTCCCATATAAAATGCATTGAATCTGTTGACGGCCGAATTTTGAATTCTGTGGCACCAACCTATTTGTGAATATTCCCTGTAATAACCACATTGTAATTTCCAGAAGAACATAATTTCATAAACAATATTCACTACCATTGCTTAAAATTAGAATGGATAGAGTAGACGCGTGTGCTCTGTATATCTACATTTTCAATTGGCTCAGCCGTTGGCTTTTACCACCTATTTCATCGATGTAGAAATGTCCCCTATGCGTGGACTACATTTACAAATCGCATAGTTCGTTTGTTAGACTAGGTCTTTTGTCTTTGTTGTCTACCCGCGAACTCAGACTAGATTTATCCAGGTCAACATTTAAATCATACGGTTAGCCAATTTTATTGATCAGTACCGATTCATTGGTATCATATCTGATGCCATTGAATTGTCATTTGCCAGTGTTGATTTAATTCATGACCTTTTTCATGACGTCTTACTAATCGACATTAAATGTAACCTACAACTAGTACATCTTATCGGTGGCGTCTAATAATCAATATAATAATAACAATAATAATAATAATAGGGATTTATTGGTTGATAAAGTGGCCTCAGCCGTTACAACCTTTAATCATCAATATGGTGACAGTCGAAGTCATGCGACTATTAGTGACACAGTAAGGTCAATCTGAGGTCATGCTACTATTAGTGACACAGTAAGGTCAATCTGAGGTCATGTGACTATTAGTGACACAGTAAGGTCAATCTGAGGTCATGTGACTATTAGTGACACAGTAAGGTCAATCTGAGGTCGTGTGACTATTAGTGACACAGTAAGGTCAATCTGAGGTCATGTGACTATTAGTGACAAAGTAAGGTCAATCTGAGGTCATGTGACTATTAGTGACAAAGTAAGGTCAATTTGAGGTCATGTGACTATTAGTGACAAAGTAAGGTCAATCTGAGGTCATGTGACTATTAGTGACAAAGTAAGGTCAATCTGAGGTCATGTGACTATTAGTGACAAAGTAAGGTCAATCTGAGGTCATGTGACTATTAGTGACACAGTAAGGTCAATCTGAGGTCATGTGACAATTAGTGACACAGTAAAGTCAATCTGAGGTCATGTGACTATTAGTGACACAGTAAGGTCAATCTGAGGTCATGTGACTATTAGTGACACAGTAAGGTCAATCTGAGGTCATGTGACTATTAGTGACACAGTAAGGTCAATCTGAGGTCATGTGACTATTAGTGACACAGTAAGGTCAATCTGAGGTCATGTGACTATTAGTGACACAGTAAGGTCAATCTGAGGTCATGTGACAATTAGTGACACAGTAAGGTCAATCTGAGGTCATGTGACTATTAGTGACACAGTAAGGTCAATCTGAGGTCATGTGACCTCAAATTGACCTTATTGGGTCACCAATAGTCTCATGACAGATTACGGTTTTAAGGGGCGCATGGCCTATAATGAAACTTGGTGAGTAACTAGTAGTAAATCACCTATGATTGACTTTATTGGCGCATTAATGGTCACATGACACTAGAATGACAGACTCAGTGTAAGTGTATATTTTATATGGGCGATAGTAGGCGAATCTACCGATAATTAGTCAATGCCCAGTTTTTGTGCTTTGACGTGTTTTTTCACGATTCAAATTATACAAATCAATTCCTATGTGCTCTAGAAATCTATTACAACAATCACTTTAGTAAATTTCTAGCGTCTCTAGAACCTTGAAACAATACAATTTGGATTGTATTATTTTTTTCAGTTCCTGTTTTGTTTTTGTTTTAGTTTTGTATCTCGAAAATGGATATTGTTTGTTTAGTTTTGTACCAAAGACAAAAACAATACAAAAGTACAAAACTAAACGAATACAATATTACAGCACTAATTGCAGCTTGATAGTTTGAGGCTTAACCTATGCGGAGACTTGACTTCGAGATGTGTTACAGCTTACGCTGCATTTTTCTCCATCTTCATTTTGCTCATCGTGTTGCTCAATTACAAACATGACGCAAATACTTCTGACTTTTAATGTATGTATGTATCTCTATTGTATCTCTATTTACAACACTCCTTGTGTGGGCTTGACGGGGGAATAGTTTCGTTAGACACTATAATATTATATACTTACTGACCAAAAATCTATTTAAAGCAAAACGAATAAGGAAGGCATTATTTTACATTCGCCGTTATATTTACACTAATATTATATTTAGAGAATGAGCGTATCTCACCAGGTCTCGATTCTGGGAGCCCTTTTTGCTTGTGCATCGATGTAAGGATGCTAGCATTTTCCTCCTCTTTCATTAAAAAAAATGTGAACGTACATATAAGCAAAAGCTAGTAGCACAGCAATACGTTGCGTTGAAAATGCAATCATGGAGTTTGAACTGACTTTGGTCAGCAAGCGACTGGCAAAAACAAAAATACTTTTGGGCTTGTAAAGCGCCATTTGAAATTTATAAATCCTTAATTTTCTGTCGCTGTTTTGAAATTGCTAAGCACCCGTTTCCCCATTGAAAATAATGAGAAGTAAATTAAATTTAGATGTTAAACCGAGAGCTTTAAAATTCAAATATAAATCCCCAGCGGATAGCATTGTTGTAAATATTTAGTTCAGGTGAAAACTAAATTTTGACAATGATCTACTAAATATTTCTCCAGTAGTCAACAAGTCCACTCAATTGTCCACAAATGGAGTAGAGTACTATCTGACACAAGGCTCTTAACTTATTGACAAAATTTCTGGTAGATAATCTTGAAAGGAGCTTATTCAAACCTTGGTTGAATAATTATAAATATTCTTCCATAAATGATTGACCAGAAGATGACCAAGTTTTAGAAATTTCAGCTTTCATAGCATGTGTCATTACCAGAGCTTCTGTTGGGGACAAAATTATTGTCCCGTCCACGTCCCGTCCCGATATTTTTTAAAAACCTTTGTCCCCAGTCCCGTCCCGTCAATCGGGACACGGGGACAAAAACCATGTCCCCGTCCCGTCCCCAAAAATTGTTAAAAACATTGTCCCCGGTCCCGTCCCGAAAGTCGGGACATGGGGACAAAAATCTTGTCCCCGTCCCGTCCCCAAAATTTTTAAAAAACGTTGTCCCCGTCCCGTCCCCAAAATTAAAAAATAATATTGTCCCCGGTCCCGAAAATCGTGGCATGTGAACAAAATTCCTGTACCGTCCCGATAATTACTGGAAACAGTTGTCGACATTCTCATACCGAAAATCGGAACATGAGGAAAATTTCGTACAAACAATATTTATACCAAACACATAAAAACACATTTATACAACCGTGGCTTCAAGATTCTTCCTGAATTTTTTGAGCAACAAGCCTCATTTTCTACAACCTAAAATCGAATGTCTTACATTCGGTGAAATAAGGTTCACAGAATAGTTTACTCATGCGCATTAAAGCTGAAACGTTATCCTTGTTCTGCTATGTTTGCTCGTCCCGTCACGTTATATACACGACCAAAAAGCATGTCGCGAATATAATGGGAACAATTGTTTTTGTCCCCGTTCCGTCCCGAATATAGTGGGGACAATTTGTTTTGTCCCCGTCCCGTCCCTGATATAATGGGGACAATTTGTTTTGTCCCCGTCCCGTCCCGAATATAATTGGGACAATTTTTTTTGTCCCCGTCCCGTCCCGATTACGACATGGGGACTAGAGCTTCCAATGTGTTCAACATTTTTGTTCCGTAGGAAATTCCGTTCCGTTCCGAAACCTACAAATAATATTGGTCCCGGTTCCGTTCCGGCTGTCGGGACATCGGAACATTTGAACTGACACCGTTCGGAACAAAGGAGTAAAGTATTTGTTCCGTTACAGGTTGTGTTCCGTTCCGTATTATGCTAGTTTTTCCGTTCCGAACCCGTTCCGTTCCGAAATATCCCGGAATTGTTCACAACATATACGTGAAATGCGTATACAAATTACTGGCAACTTAATATACATGATATACTTTTAATAGATTGAATGCTAGGGATTGCTATTATTTAATTATATAAAATACTATTTAATAATAATTAGGCCATATAAAAAGAACTACTGTACAGTATTATATAATTATTATTAATTATTTTTTAGCAATAAATATTTGTAGCGTGTGGATTTCAATGGCCTAACAGTGTTAATTTCCTGCAAGCTTGCTTCATTGCTGCTAATAATTTCGATTTCAGAATTTTCATTTCGAGAAAAATCGCCCATGCCCATGTTTATTAAACAAAATTAGTTATTCTGTTGATTTTCATGGAAAACGATACTCGCATTACATATAAGCATTTGCGTAAATTAAATCTTTGTTCATCCAATTTCGTTATTTTGGCAAAAAACTGCTTACAAGCCAGTGCGATAAGAAATGTGTTTTCATTCTAGTTGAACGATGGCGCGACACTTCAGAAATTGTACCGGGATCGGTTCGGAACGGAACAGAACGATTCCGCTTTCCGATGACGTAAATTATATGGGACATTTTTCGTACCGATGCTCTGAACCGTCCCGGTCCCAATATTATCGGTACAAGTGCTCATGTTCCGGTTTTGTCCCGATTCAATGACGGAACCAAAAAGAATGTTCCGAAATTGTTCCGTTCCGTTTCCGAACACGGAACTTCGGGATTTCGGAAACCCGAAGGAAGCTCTAATGGGGACAATTATTTTGTCCCCGGGGACGTCCCGTCCCGGTCCGTCCAGTGTCCCGACGTCCCGTCCCCGTCCCCGGCAGAAGCTCTGGTCATTACCCTCAAAATACGAAGGATACATTTCGCTGATAAAAACTAATTTATCATTAAATTATTCCATATAATAAATAAATGTGGGATTTATAATCTGATTCTGGCATGAGAACTGACATAAATTTCCTCCGTTATTCCCTATGCAGAATTATGTTTTGAATTTTTTATACAACTTATATATGTACTTCCCGTCGGTACACAAATCAATTGAAAACTTTAATAATTACATGTTTTAGTTTATCAATCAAAGTACAGTTTTAAATAGGCTTGGCAATTGGTACCTGAAAGTATTGGTTAAATAGACTGCCAGTAATTTGAAAGTTTCGACGTCCAGAAATTTGACGGAAACCCGGTCAAAACAAGGCTGGTTGGTAATCGGCGGGCTACGCGGTTCGATAAGGTATGTAAAAGTTTGTTTAAGAATGCGTAACTGCAAACATTGCTTTGAAATTCGTTGACCAGGATATAATTGATCAGAACCTTTTAGAAATGTCCATTTCCGTAGGAAATTTCATTATGTGTTTCAAAAAAGAATCAGGTGTCCATCGTAGATAACAATATATAATTATATTAGATTAGAGCCCATATACATATGTCTGAATATTCAGCTGGAATAACGCTCTTTCCAGTATTTTTTGTCATTGCCACAAATAGAAAAGCTGCACCTGTTTAAATTATTTCCATAAGTAGACGTGGAATCAGTTAATATTGGCTGGGATTCAAGTAGAGATATCCCATAAAAACATTGAACTTTAATTGCATGTTTCCGTATATGTGAGTGCGAATTTTACGTGTCGATAGAATGTTTTTTCAAGCTGACCTGAAAATATCTGAAATGTCTGCCGAAAAGCCGAATATTTGTATTTTAGACAGCTTTTGGATCCTGTTTTTGAACTATTGGGGCAATAAGCAAATATAATGTTACGTTTTTTGCCTAAATTTATATGGTTTACTGGCTCATTTTTTGTTTACTCTACGTTCTTTAGTTCACGTGCTTACAAACGTGCATTGTGTTGACAGTATGTACATATATTAATATGTTACCAGAAACTTGAAAGATATGACATGCTGAAATGAACGGTTTTGCAGGGTAATTATTATTTTTTGTGAATTTAAAATGATGGAAGACAAACACACAATGACCATTAATGTGAAAGTTTTGAGGATATGTGGGCAGTGACAATGTGGGAAAACTTTGATAGAATTCGTTAACTCGGAGATGTTATATAGATTACATTGAATTTTATAAATGTCCGTTTCTGGAGATAGTCTCATTCCAGACTTGGAAAATACATAGCACTAATGAACTGCAGATAGCAATATTTAATTGGACTTTGAACCTCTAGCTGAGCATTAAACCTCAATATTTTATTACGATTTTCTGTCATTTTCCGAAACTTGACATCAACAGGAATAAGTAATTGACAGTTGCATTTTTCCAGTGGTCCCTCTCTATAGTGGTCAAATGAGCTTTCTCCGTTATAAAGTCCATTAACACTTGCAACATCGTCCCCATGAAGCCATGAAAAATTTTCTTCGGGTAATTGATTGCTATAAATCATCGCACTGCCTTACAAAATTAATTGAAACTGATTTCTAAAAATTATCCTGAAAATAATTTCTTGAATTAACTAATTAATGCTGGCCATTTTTGCAATCAGTGGTAGCACTTTCGCTCGAGTTATTCTTTTTTATCATAAACGATTATCATATTTGGTTAAAAGCACGGCAATCAAGTATCAGTACTACTGGTCTGGGGGAAATCCGTTTCATATTCTACTAATTTCCTTCAAATGAGTCAAATATAGAAGTCCTTTCAACTTACTACTTAACATTTTCAAGGTATTCCTACTAATTCTAGATATTTATTTTAAATGCCCCAACGAATTCTCCTAATTTAATGATGATTAATTTTAAGCAATAGCTGAATGAGGAAACAGAATTTCTTGGGTTGTTGCAAAATCCAGACTTACTCCATCAAACGACCCGTGGAACTATCGCTCGTTTCTTCAAAATGACAGCCGAACTTTAGAGCTAGCATTCCCAAACCATCATCATTGGGTTTACAAGAAAGTTTATGAAAGTATATTCCGATTTTATACACAAAACTGCAATATGATTGGATTTCCTACGAAAGATCCAATTTTTCGTACAACGTACAACCTTGCTGGCTACATCTACGACTCGGGATCATTCCTGAAAGTTGTACCATACGAACGGCAGAATAAACAATCCTTGAATGTCCAGAGATTTGGCCAAAAGTGGAAAACATATCTCTGGTTATCCTTCAGTGTCTCAACTTGGATTTATTTCCTGTACAAAGTCTATCGATTTATTAGCATTGAGTTACAGGCGCCCTTATCATCACATGTGATTTTCCATCTTTTTTTTGTTGGACAGTATTTCATGTTTTCAATGATTCACTTGAACTTGGTGGCCAAAAGACATGAGCTGATTTTCATGATGAATCAAATTTCTGTGATTAATGCAAAATTTCCGGGTTAGATTTTAATAAATTATTTAATTTCTATTCCTCAAATTTAAAGGTGTATTTCAAAAGACACATAAATTAAAAAATTGTGTTCAGGCTTAGGACTACATGTTAAAGGGTGGTGGAGTCAACCAATAGCAATTATACTACTCTGGTACCAGAGTCCCCTGTTCATTTCAATGGGTTCCATTCTCTCTTCCTTGGCTCTACTTCAATCACATCACAGCCATTACGCGTACTCTTGCATCCCCGGAAGATGGAAAAACATTTGGACACTAGTAGCATTCAGTATTTTTGAAGGTTACCAAGCATTCGGAAATTACTGTCTGGTTGCTAATTTTGTGGTATTCGCCGTTTCATACTTCCTGAGTACAACAGCGTGGCTATACGAATTTCAGTGAGAAATATATATCTTTTTGTATTTTTAATATTCACCGTATTATTATTTAAGAATGGAAAATTTGCTTTTAATCGCCAGATCCATCTTGCGGAAGGACGGCGAGCATTTTTTGTTATCCAAACATGAAGTTTATCAGTATATACGTTTGTTTACCGTATTCTTCAATAATTTTGCATCTCGTATATTTGTACCACTTTTCACGATTTACCTTTGCATCTTTAACATGGGCACCCTTTCCGGAATCTTGAAAACATACCAAAGCCTTCCTCTCTTAACCTATCTGATATTTCCATGCGGCTTCATTTTTGGGATGTTTATTCAACTAGTTTGCTACCCTGAATGTTCGAAAATCGTTATATTCTCCACAGCAACCAAAGCATTGATGAGGTCCAATTTGAATGAGGGAGATGATTTCAACAAACCCCAGAGAAATATGATAAAATTAAATGTGGTCTTACGTAAGAGCATGAGACCATTCGGGGTTGAAATAGCATCTTTCTGTGACGTACAACTTCTAACCGTACTAAGCATGATCGAGTTTACATTTTCTGGGACATTGCTGATTCTTATGAATTTTTAGAATACACGGAGGAACACATAAATTATTTGGCATGGGGTGCAAAATTGCTAATTATTGATATGTCACAATGTTAATATTTAGTTAGTCAAGGTTAAAAATATACTATAGCATAATAGCTACTTTATTAAGGTTCCTGTTTACAAGGTGTTTTATTGTTAATTTAGGATTATGAAATAATTTAATATTAGTTAGACTTAATTCTATCAGTGCTCGGCACGGGTACGAAAAATCGGTACCTGTACCCGTATCCGTACTCGAAGAGCGGGTATTTCAATATCTGGTATCTATACCCACACCCGTACCCGATTATCCGGGTACAAATTTTTCATACCCGTTCCTGCAATGAAATCTCAAATCATGTACCTGTACCCGCATTGTAACCACGCTCGGGTATCTCAGTGTCGTACCCGTACTTTTACCCGAGTACTTTATATAGATTTTTATAAATGTAACACACAGTACGTTATGTAATAATGTATAACACCTTAGTGTGTAGTTTTGACTGGCAAAAGCGGTATTTGAAAATATTTTCAGAGTAGAAAAACTAGAAGCGTTTTTGATTAGAAATAAAATTAACTTGCAGGTACATCAAAATATTAAACACAGAAGTGTTTAAAAATCAAAAATGGAACGGAATAGGTGAAGATGTTTAATTGAATTACTACATATTATCACATCTTTTAGAATGCCACACATTCATTAAGTAATTACAAGTTGTACAGATAGAACATTTCCATTATCAGCAGGTTATGAGTATGTACAGGTATAATAAATATTACACTTCCCAAAATTCTCAACTTGGTTCTAAAATGTTGTCACAGTATTTTGGCTATAGAAGTGCTTCTAAATGTTTAATTCTTTATAAAATTTTCAACGACGACCTACTGATTACGTTAGCATGCACAAGCCAAACCGCACCAAAATTTAAAATTATGGCACATTTATTTTCTCAAGCCCCATACAAACCACTGCTGCCCGCCAGGCTACCTAGTCAAATCTCGTCTATACTTTGAAGTTTAGACCCGCAACTAGTCAAGTCTTGTCAAGTCAGCCGTATGTTTAAGTAGCAATAGACTAGCCTAGTCTCTTTCTGTTCACCCTTTATAATACTGCTTTAAAACCTAAACTTGGCTTATTTGGGTAGGCTTCCTTTCACCCTTTTCGCAAATTTGTTCCACAAAGAGTGCTTCTCAGTTGTGGCTATTTTGGCGTTGACCCTTTTAGGTACTAGCCCAAATTTTTACCTTTGGTGTACACAATTTTGGTAAAAGATTTTTATTAATTAAATGAGACAATGTTACTTAAAGTTGTCTGTATCCCAGCTAATGTACACGCGGATTACATTGAGGGACATGAATGTAACGAATGTTAACGGTCCATTAACCACGGTCTGTTGGCACACAATGATTTACTCCTGGTCTTTGTTTGTAGTTTCTCATTTTATTGTAGATAGCCCAGTCACTGAGTACTGTTTGATATGAAAAGATGGTTTTTTGGTGCATTCAATGATAACTTTATAATTCTTCTCAATGACCCATGTATACAGTTAGCATGAGTTAACATTTTCAATTTTGACCACCCTCCCATATGATGACGTTATATGTGTATGTCCCCTTATTTCAAAACAAGTGTAAAACAGAAGAGCAATCCTGTAAGCAAAATAGAACAAGTATTTACATTCTTGACCGCTGTATGATTTTGAACTACAAGTATGGAACTAATTTTGGAAAATCTGAAATATATTAATTACTAAAAAGTAGAAAAGTCAAATATTTTCCTCCTTTGATTGTTTATAGGCTGATGGGCGAAGTGTTTTATTACATCCAGCTCATATGTACATGCATTTTTGTACATAACCGACATGCAATTTTTTGTTGGGACTTGCGAACTCGACTTTTTCCGTCTTAATATATTCGGCCTTTTCCACAAATTTCTCGTCTTAACAGCTCTGTCTACAAATAACTCATTAATATCTTGTTACAAACATCCGCCTTCGCCTATTTAACTACCAATAACAAAAACTTGCCATCAAACTCATCACAATCCTAATTTGTAAATTGTATTCACTATGGCAAATGAGGTATCGTATACGTGTGTCACACAGACTCTTTGTGTAATTACCGACAAAATACTACATTACTAAGACGTTTTGTACAAACTTTAGGTTGAATCCTATTCTCCACCTCTATTTTGTTATTATTCCTCGTTTGTATTTATTTATTTATACTTTCCCTAACATCATATATGTTAACTATATACACAGTTCAAAATATATATACTCTAGGTTATAAGGTTAAAAGGGTATTAACAAAAAGCTATATGTATTCAAAAACACTAAAAAATACCAACAGAAGTTTCCAACGTACGGGCATGATGTCATAAAACTCACAAAAATATCTCAATTCTCAACGTATCCAAATACTCGAGTACAATGGTCGCGGGTACGAGTAAATGATGACATTATAGCCGTACCCGATGGGTATATACCCACTTTCAATTCCTTGAACCCGTACCCACACCTAGTGCTGTAATTTGTTCATTTTGTTTTGTTTTGTTCTCTTCGGAAATGAACAAAAGTAGAACAATTCGAGTTTTGTTTTGTTCACCGAGTTTTGTTTTGTTTTGTTTTTTGAACAATACGGATTGTTCAAAAAACAATTCATGTTGTTTTGTTCTACGGATGTAGAAGACGTTAGAAATTTGTGAAACTGATTGTTGTATGTTAGTACTAGAGTATACAGTAGTGGACTGATGTAAATTTGGTGGCGTACGAAGGACGTTAAAACCAAAAACACGGGCTTTAACTAATTTTAGACGGATCTGTTTTACAACTCTTATTTAATACACTCATTAAACCTTTTGGTCATAGTTTCTAATGGTGTAAGGCGTAAGGTAATTACATACATACATCCTCAAGGCCTGTAATGTCCTCATATATATATATAGATATAGATATAGACACCGTATATCAACAAACGATGGTGGTGGGTCTTACCTAGTGCCACCGATACGCATCTTTTGGGTTCGCCCTATGCTTTGATTGAATTAATAACCTATATTGTTTTTTATGGCTTAATCGTCTTTTATTTGTTGTCCTCCTGTCAACTCACGGTCAAACTATTTTGAATATTTGGGATCAAAGTTTATAGTGTCGAATCCGACTCATCCTTCAGCACTTTATTAAACAACAATACAAAATCGAATTTTCGCAGCGGAGGTTCGAGATATTTGTCCAAATAAGTAGTTGTGTCGAACAGAAATTGCTTTCGTTTATAATATCCGATGTACCCAACCACCGAATATCAGTACAGGTTGTGGTCATAGCAGGTAACAATTAATTACTCCATTGATCTCATTGTAAGATACGCGCTGTTCAATAACTTTAGATTGACCTTAACTATCTCCAAATAGTGCAAAGATGTTTTTTGACCCAGCAGTTCAAAGCATCATTGATAGATAAAATATGAATAAAACCGAGCACTTCAATAGCTCCTAATGGTCATTATGATGTTATTTGAGTCATTATAAAGTGTATGCAAGGTCTACTTGTAACCTACCAAGGTCAAATGTAGGTCATAGGTCTATTTGTCACCCACCAACGTCCAATTAAGGTCATGGGCCTATTTGTAACCCACCAAGGTCAAATTAATATCATGGCCATATTTGTAAACCACCAAGGTCAAATTAAGGTCATGGCCATATTTGTAAACCACCAAGGTCAAATTAAGGTCATGGGCCTATTTGTAACCCACCAAGGTCAAATTAAGGTCATGGGCCTATTTGTAACCCGCCAAGGTCAAATTAAGGTCATGGGCCTATTTGTAACCCACCAAGATCAAATTAAGGTTATGCAGCTATTTGTAACCCACTATGGTCAAATTAAGGTTACGAAAACTAATGTGACCCATCAAAAATGCGGTCATCTTCTTGCAACCCACTGAGGTTAAATTAAAGCCATGACACTTCTTGTAGCCCACTGAGGTCAATTCAAAGTCATTGAACTTGTTATGACTCACTGAGGTCAATTCAAAGTCGTTGAACTTGTTATGACTCACTGAGGTCAATTTGAGGTCATGTTACTATTTGTGACTCACTTAGGCCAACTTGAGGTCATACTGCTAGTTGTGACTCACAAAGGTCTATTAGAGGTCATGCTGCTAGTTGTGACTCACAGAGGTCTATTAGAGGTCATGCTGCTAGTTGTGACTCACAGAGGTCTATTAGAGGTCATGCTGCTAGTTGTGACTCACTAAGGTCAATTAGAGGTCATGCTGCTAGTTGTGACTCACTAAGGTCAATTAGAGGTCATGCTGCTAGTTGTGACTCACTAAGGTCAATTAGAGGTCATGCTGCTAGTTGTGACTCACTAAGGTCAATTAGAGGTCATGCTGCTAGTTGTGACTCACTAAGGTCAATTAGAGGTCATGCTGCTAGCTGTGACTCACTAGGGTCAATTAGATTTCATGTTATTTTTGGTCACTTTTTCAAACTCAAAATCTTAAAAAGTTATTAGTCGCTACCCACGTTAGCCACGTGGTTTGTTTGTTATAGTTTTGTTTTATATTATCGCGGTTTTGTTTTGTTCTAGTTTTGTTTTTTCGAAAACGGATTTTGTTTGTTTTGTTTTGTTCAAAAAACAAGAACTGAACAAAAGAACAAACAAAACGCGAACAATATTACAGCACTACCCACACCCGTATCTGTACCCGAAATTTTGAGCCGACCAAAATGTACTCGGGTAGTACCCGGAATTATTCGGGTACACAAAATTGGTACCCGGGTAGTACCCATACCCGTTTACCCGAGTACTACCCGTACCCATGCCGAGCACTGATGGTGACTGGTTAGCGTGAAACAGAATCACAACTAAGCTGGTAATCTTAAATTCCGGTTGAAGGACCAAACTGATGAAATCGTCGTCTGTAAATGCCAATCCCTCAACATGTAAATTTCGAAAAGGCGATGGCAACTCCAGCAAAGTTCCAGAGGTTCTTCTGAAAAGTATATTTTCGAATATTTCGTCATTTTCTGGCAATTCTTCCGGTAGAGTCACCTCTGACCAAGTTCGGAGAGATACAGTAGCATCGACGTTTCAAGATATGCCGACCAAGTGACAAGTTTTAAGTAGCCCGACATGTCTCAGATTGGCTAAGAAAATATGTGACACCTTTTCAAATTAGAAATAAATCTGTAAACATTACATTCAAAACGTATGCAAAATGTATGCAAAATTATCTACTTGGTACAAAAACTAACTCGTAGTACAGAAAATACCAGATTTGGGAATGTGTTGGGACATTGTTCGTTGTCCTTTGCGGTCGTGTATGTTGACCCAGAGTCGTCTGATGAGGGGCTAACATTGTTGGAACTCTCTTTCCGTAACCGCTTTCCCGACGGTAATTCCATTGTCAATGTAAACTCTATAAATATTTTTAAACACAAATTTCATTTCTGAACAAAATCCAGTTCACCATATGCTCGTTTATGGATCTTGATTTGCAGAGGGAAATTCGGCACGTAGATTAAAGTGTGTTAAAAAATTTGATTAATTCATTTTTTAATTTGTTCTATTCATAATTCACTCATCTGATTTCTTAACAAGTTCATCCTCAGTAAAAATATTAGTTTTGTACTGATATCTTACTCCTAGACCTATGTTATTAAATTTTGAGGACACATACTTACGCAGGGTTGTCAAAACGAATTTTTCGTTTCATAAAAATCGACATTGACGTCATTTTGTAGCAAATCTTATGAGGTTCTGAAGATATCAAACAAATTATTACACCGTTTGCAATCTGCGGAAGACTTCTACTCCTGACTAGGCTTTCGGTTCTGCTCACCAGATTTACCCGCAGAAACTCATCCGTACTTAGTCGAGTGATTTGTTTGAAATCAAATTTATTCCATAAAATTTGCTAAAAACTATGGCGGAAATATCCTTTCATAAAAAATGTATTTCCTGAACGAAAAATTGGAATTACTCGATTTATGGGGCTAGTTTTGCCTAAACGTTCCTCCACAAGATTACTCCCTTGTTAGTGAATCATTCAATGTTGAATGGGCTTGTTGGAAACCCCTTTATTTTACTCTTATTTTATTTACAAACTATCATCAAATCTTTTGTAATATTTCCAAATGTAATTTAAAATTGAAACTTTTCAAGATCTCTCTTTTCCTAAACAAATCCAGACTTTCTCCCACATCCTTGGTCACTGATTTGAGATTTTGGGCGCGGTAGTAAAATATATTTTGGTACATCTGGAAGAAAATTGACTACAAAATATATGCGAATTTAATATATTTCATTCTTTTGTCGCTTCAGTTTGGCCAAGGGGCCAGACAATGCAGAATTCTGCAACTGAACATTTGACCTGCCATAACGTAATCTAAAGTACAAACTTGCAGGATAAATTTCTAGAATCTTAACATTCGCATGACAATTTCCCTACACACCAATAAGTTTCATCAAAAATTGAAAACAACTGTAAGCATTGTAAGCACTCCGCAGGACTTTTAATTCCCTGTTAGAAACGGGCGCATAAAAAATACAATTTTGCTTTTCAAAAATACAAGCCGTTTGAAAGTAGCCTGTGACTGGAAACTCTAAAGTGCAAAAATATCAAGGGGCTAATTGTAAGTTAAATTTTCGCAACTCCTACCGGTAGGACAACAAAAAATACATCCATAAAAGTTTTGTATTTAAATATGATCTATTTTAATTTCCTAAGGTCAAAGGGATCACTCGATCTTCTCCAAAATCAAGGGGGTTCTTTTCGCATTAGGCAATGTGTCATTTTGAAAAGTTTGAATCGTAGGGTGATACTATTATTTATATTTATTAGCTTTATTTGCAGTCTGGAACAGCTTATTCAATATAACAGCATACATGCCACTCGATTATGGCCATGTATATACTTAAGAACGAAGTGTACAGATACAGATGCCAAAACCGTATGTGTTTATTAAGTTCCAAAATCTCCTTTATTTCAAAATAACATACCCCTCAGCAACCCAGCATATTAGGTAAAATCCTGGAGGTCATAAGGCTATCAGGTGAGGTTACAATATTTAGGTTGAAACTATAAACTTGAATAATTATTCATAATACTGTGGAATGAGGCTTTTCATTTTTAAATTGATAATTTACAAAATGGGCTTACTCTACTTGTATGTAGATCACATATGATCTTCACACACATTCACCAGTTTCAACAAACAGTTTGAAACAGAGCCCTTTTACGTTACAGCACAGCTTTAACGTGTAACAGCATTTGGTATCAGTTTTGACACTTGCTCCATATCAGCCCGATACGCGTCTGTCGTTGAATTAGAAATGATAATTGTTTCGAGGTGGCGGACGGAGTCTTGGAATAAAGATGCGGATAATGATTTGTTCTGTAAAAATATTACATTTGAACAATTAATTTTGAAATTTCCCCAACACAAAAAAATGTACTAACTGCATAAATAAACTAGAAAATTAAGGTTGAATTCCTTACCCAATAAAATTCTAAATGCTTTAGTTTAGGAATCTTCGCCATGCAGAGATTTATCATGTCAGGTTCCAGGGAAAAGTTACGACCTAACAAAATTTTCTTTAAATCTGAAATAAAAATGGAACAAACCCAGGAATAATAATAATAACGTAATATCTACTTTTTCGTACTTGTTTTACTGTCACGTATAACCACCAACAGTAAATAGCCAAACTGGACTAGTTGCCTTGAATAGAAGCATATCGTCGCTGAAGAGGCAAAATGGTCTAAAAGTTGTACAAAAGCATGCTCACGTAAACTATTTTGCTTCTTCACCGACGAGATGACCTGTTTGCCATTTTAAATGATCCCAACGGCCAGGAACTACGCCGACAAGCAAAATGAATCAAGTACAACCAAAATATTAAGTTCTAATTCCAGGTAAAAAATTGCGACAACAAGTAAAATGCGGAAGTAGGATGTTCTATAATTTACTTAAATTTTGAAAATTCTACCAAAAACTTAAGTACTGAAATGAATTGAAAAATTTATCTCATATTCTTTCCTACGAAACTAATATCAATAATTATTTTCATTCATTTTTTATGTATTCATTCAAGTAAACACTAGAGTTTCTCTATTGAAAGGTCTCAGATAACTTGTAAAGTCAGTTTCAAATCTAATAAAGATGATATTCTCCTAATTCAGAAAAACTCATTATTTTCTACAGCAAACGCAAACCATTTTTAACTTTAGATTAATTATTGCAATATTTGGTTCATTTTGCTTTTGCTCCGAAACTTCGTACTGTTTCTAGTAGCAAATCATTGTAACTGAAAACCACAATACATCTGGTCCATTGTGACTACTCCCCGATATTATAATTATTACCTAAGAAATCCATAATAGATTTACGATCATGAATCTGCTCTACGGGTTTAAATAAATTTGGACGACGTGTGCCCGAAAGCACGAAGAAGTCACAGGAACCATTTAAAATGAGTGTTGTAATCTTCGGAAATGCTTCATAAATGATAGACATAGCAGACTCGCAAAATCTAGGGACGTCGATTCCCAACAATAACACATTTGGAAATTGCCTGCCCAAATAAGTCAGCAAGTGCCACGTTTCTTCATCAGGTGATCTTATTGAAGATTTTCCAAAGCAGATTTGAAGACATTGTACCCCACGGTGAGGGACAACATCATTAGTCATATTTAAATCACGCAAATAACTAGACACACAACAAATTACTTTGGACAATGATGGAAATCTGCGGGGCGTGAACTCATACAGGGCGTTTTGGTCCCAAAGCTTTATTATTTGTAAATTAGGGAAAGTAAGTTCGGAGTCAGTGCTAAGTGTAAAATTATTATCTGTCTCGAAGTCAAAATCTTCTAAAGATTGGGAAACATTTTTGCAGAGCAAGTGCCATTGCTCAACGTGATCAGGCTCGTCATCAGTGATACAGATGGGCCAGAAACAGAATCTTCTGAGCTCTCCAAATCTTAATTTACCGAGATGACGCCAGGCCATCGTTGAAATTGGACCGATGTCAAGTGTCAAATGCTTCAGATGATCGACTTTCTCTTGCGGCAACAAGCTGATCAAAATATCCCCATCGGAAATTATAAATGTGACTCTCTCTGGCACACTCAGGCTCAGAATGTTTTTCACAATTGGAACACATGCACAATATTGACAATGGTCTTTAAATTGCAAGTGTCTTAAAGCTGGGAATTTAAACTCACAATTTGCAAATAATGACTCATTCAAATCTCCGCTAAGACTTCCATAAATATTTAGACTCGTGATTGTCAGCTTGTTGGCATCAAGAACACAACCAAGTTTTGTCTCGTCTAATTTCCGGTTAACTTCACACAGATCCAAGTTTAACCCTGTAATCGTTAATTCTGGCTGTAGGAGCAAATTGATGAAAGCGGCGTCAGTGTATGCCGATCCGTCAGCATGAATATTTCGAAATGGCGACGGCAACTGTTCGACCCGACGTGACGCTCTTCTGCGAAGTAAAGCGCCGAATTTCATAAATTCTGTATTTCCTTCCATTAGAGTCACCTTTGACCAAGTTCGGAGAGATACCGTAGCATCGGCGTTCCAAGATTTGCTGACCAGGCGACAAGTTTTAAGTAACTCGACATCCTTCAGGTTGACGAGAAAAATGTGTGCCACCTGAAAATAAGGTAAACATTACTTTCATGCTTGCAAAACTATCTATCTGGTACAAAAACTAACATGCAGTATAGAAATTACCAATTCTGGGATTGTATTGGGAAATTGTTTGTCTTCATTTTCAATCTCATATTTTGATCTTGATTTGTCTGACGAGAGGTCAAATTTGTTGGAATTCTCCTTTCGTAACCGCTTTCCTGACCGTAAATCCATGCTTGTCAACTGTAATAAAAAAAACAACATATTTCTTGTAGTAGCAAACGCATCCATTTGAACTTGATGAATAGGGAAAAATTTGGTACTTCAATTCAAAATGCATCATACATCCTATGGATATAGGCTACAAGTACAGATATGTTACACATATGGATAGTGTTTTAGGTTACTGATAGGAGAATAGTATTCGTTAGGGATAGGGGGAGCTGCATGTAGGGAACTTCCTCCGGAACAGGAGCTTCGTACTTGACGGATAGAGGCATCTTTTAGGGGAACGAAACATGGATATTCATAGGCTTCAAATAGGGAAAGAGTTTTAGGTTACGGTTTGTGGTGCCCTTTGGATTTTCTTTCGGGAAAGCATTTTGCTTTAGGAAAGGTGGTTGGAGTTTTGGGGTTACGGACATATCACATGTATACAAACATCCTTTCAAGTTGTTGTATAACTATTTCTTCACAACACGCAAGGGGTCTTATACCATTTCTCTCCCCTCCTAGCCCATAAAAGGGACAGCAACGCAAAATATTTGATTTCCCAATTTTAAGCAAATTAGTTTCCGGCTTTTTCAAAATCTGTTTGAATCTCATTGAAAGATTGATACTTAGGAAAATACTGATTTTTTTGCGACTTTTCAAAAACAATTCACAAACTTTGCGTCACATTCTCAGATCTTGTGAGCCCAATTTTTGACCCAAGAAGTTATTACTAGGCTCAAATAAATCCCCGTGAAATTGAATACAAAGGCAGCAGTTTGAACAATTTTTATTAACCAGACCGTCTATAAGAGATGTCAAAACCAGAAGCACTCCTTTTTCACATCTTTGCTCCTGAAGATGCATCCCCAAACTTGCTTTGTTCTTGAAGGTCATGTCCAAAATTTTCAACATAGAGATCTGTTCAGATCTCTCCGGAAAGGCTATACAATTTTCTAGAAATGAGTGAGAAAACATCACAAAAATTTGCCTCTGCCCAAATAGTTGTAATGCCGACAATCGTAAAAGAAATGAGATTAGACGTTATTAATGATTGCGATCACAATCTTTGACCTAGGTCAATGAAACAAATTTTTAAAAATCTGGGAAAGAATTTGCTTCAAAACGGGGTTATCACAATTTTGTGTTGTTGTCCTTTATATGGTCTGGGTGGGCTATGGGTAGAAAAATTATATGGGACATCACAATACAGCGGATGTATCCGTGTCTCACAAAGTGGAAGGGAAGGGGGTTACAGAAAAATTCCCTTAAATTGAAATAAAATGGTAAATGATACAAAAAATATAATTTGACAATACGTACTTAAATTTCATGAATTTATCAACACATGTCTCATGAACACTTTCGCCGGTTTGAATTATCAATTTTCCCTCTATATGTATGTATACCTTTTTGTCCAGGCGTACAACTCGTATAAAGAAAAATTGAACCCGGAGTTTTGTCTACAATTAGCTGTGCAATTGTAGATTCTCAAATGCTGTGTTTCTGTGACTAGTGACTACGGTAATAACTAATAACTAAAAACAATAAGGTCCAACGACATTCGAACGTCAAGCTGTAAAAACCTGGACCATGTTTAAAGTTTCGCGGTTAGTCAAGGACTGAAACAATACATGACACACGATTTTGCTTTTAAATAGTATAAGCTCTTTTAAATGCAAACCAGAGGTGACCATTCAATTTTCCACTACACTCACTACTCTAAAAACTTATTGAGGGTAAATGCCACTAGTTACCACTACACTACCACACAAGAATGATCTTTGACAAATACTCTATTAATACTGTATTTTATCGATAATCAAGACTACCACTACACTACTTTCCAGTAGAGTTTTACTTTGAGAGAGCACCTTTACACTACTCTACCACTACTCCCCGAAAGCTAAAAACTAGCGTTACTCTACACTACAACTATCACACTACTCTACGCAGTAAAAAAGCCACACTATACAATGTACTACCTGTTCACTGAATAGCCGTGCAATTTAATCTCAGCCTAAAATCATATAATTTTAATATAAGCCTAAAAAGGCTCCTAATTTCTAAATATATGCTATAAATATGATTCCTAGCGAAAAAATCCCGTTTCATCGTATGCAAACACAGTTTATCCTCTGTCGATGAAGCTAGACGTTTATGCTAAATTAGAGGCGTGCAGGACCGATCTTTACAAGTATCAATTGTAGGTTCGGCATTTTGAAAAACTAGTTTATTGTTTTAGAAAACATTCACATGTGTGTATAACTCAAGTACATACATGAGAACGAGAACCACTGACTATACCTTATAAAAATGTTACAAGTTGACACAAGAAATAATTACAATTGTCAATGGAGTGTCCGTTGCCATTATATGAGGATTAAAGCACTAATAAATAGAGATCAATACTAAGATTTTGCTTTTGCAAGTTCAACTGCTGCTAAAAATGATCACAAAGTAAAATGTGCAATGCTCCAATACAAATACAAGATGTTACTACATATATCCATCCAGGCAATCGCGCAATAATACTTCGAGTATTGAAACTCGGTGTAACGGTGTAGTGTATAGAAAGTTATGAAAAGACATAATCACACGTTCCATGTTTAAGTATAGTGCTTACTCGGGTAGCACTACTTTTATGGGACTTTGAGTATGCATGTAAACTACTTCTAAACTACATCCAAACTATCGTCGGTTCCACTATTCTACACTACATTTTAGGAGCAATATGTGAACGGGCACTAGTAGTTACTACTATTTACTTGCCTGCTCATGTCTCCTTCGTCCTACACTACCAATAAATATTATTTTATTTCATTTTCAACAACTACTCTACTTTTTGCCACTATTCCACTACCACTACTAAAAAGTAGAGTAGTGTGGCCATCTCTGATGCAAACAACTGGACAACGTATAAAGTTTTCTCCAAAAGCACGACAAATGTAACTGATGATAGAGTAACTAAATGTCAAATGTACTACAACACAACTTAATTGTTTTTCGTTTTGATTTAAAAATATTAATTATTATCCCTAATATATTAGACAAGGGTAAAAATTCACTTTTTAACACAAGGGTTATAGTTTATTCGCAGCAAATATAATCCTTGTGTTAAAAAGTGAATTTTTACCCTTATCTAATATATTATAAATATTTCACTTCGCGTCTTTAACTATGTAATTAAAATTATTATCACTAGCTCGTTTAGCATTTAGAAAAAAATTCTTCCAGCCCATTTATTCTTGTATTCTCATTCTGATCATTCATTTTTAAGCGAAAATGAATTCTGCTCCTTTTGCTCCTTCACCAACGATATGCTATGAAATACGGGATGAACCAGAATTTGGCTTGGAAATGTGGCAGGGAATCCATTGAAGTTCAGAGAATTTTTGTAGATAAACACCTGAATCATTATTCTTCCCAGTTTCTGTTATTTTCAGGAAAATACACAAATAAGTTGTATCGTGGGAATGTGCTTTTCAGGATAATATTGAACGTGGATACATAAAACAGGTTGACCTTGTATAAGTTAGCTTTGTACTCGTCACTGCATGTCACGCGGCTCATTTCAAGAACGATAGAAGAAAACTGAAGGATGTTCAAGAAAATCTACGTCTGGGAGAAAGAAGGTCGTCCAAGGTAATCATGTTTGCATAATGAAGGAATCTCTGTGACGTAACCAGTAAACCATGCGTTTGTGAGTATTAAATTGGATTTTCAGACTGGAACAATTTTCCATGCTTGTTTCCAATTACCTAATTAATTTAAGGTAGCTGAATAACAACACATAAAGCAATACTGTGTGAATTTTGAGGAAGTTAGAGGAACTGATGTTCTAAATTGAGACTTACAGGGTTGAGCGTTGAAAGCTACTCAAAATATGTCTTCAATGGATAATTGCCAAAAATGTTTTTTTTACCAAAATTGGAGTTAGGCCGCTTTATTAAAAACTAATACAAAACATTGACTTCGTATTAAGTATGTAAGGCTGTAAAAGTGTACTGAAGTAATCATGCAAATGCTCTATAGTGTAGTTTAATATATTTCTATCCCAGTCGATTTTTATACGACTATACATGAAATAGAACTGCCCCTGTAACGTCAGAATCCGTTTTATTTCCAGTATAGTAAACTGCATTTTTAAGAAACACGTACAAACTTGTAATTAAATTATGTATAAATGAAGAATATACAAGCAAAGTATTGTAACTAGTATTTTCAAAAATATTATTTACTTTAAATTAAAATAGTATAAAAAGGCCCAACTAATTTAAAAGTAGGCTCTTGGAGTCAAATGCCATAAGAAACGATTACACTGATGAGACCAAAATTATATGTTGTAACTCTTAACCATTGTGAAATTTTACAAAATGGACTTAATTCATTTGTATCTATATATTTAACTCTTCAAATATAAAAAAAATACTTCAAATTCTGAAACACAGCCCGTTTCCGTTCTATCACAACTTTAGCGTCCAACAACACTTGGTACCATCTTTGACACCTGCGCCATGTCAGCCCGATATTCATCCTTCGTTGAATTAGAAATGATAATTGTTTCAAGGTGGCCGACGGAGTCTCGGAGTAAAGATGCGGATAATGATTTGCCCTGTAACAAATATTAAACACAAACAACTAAATTATAAAGAAGAACTTTTCCTAAAACAAATTTTTATAAGTTAAAAAATATAAAACAGTAGATTAAAATAAAATTCTTTACCCAATAAAATTCTAGATGCTTTAGTTTTGGAATTCTGGGCAAGCAGAGACTCATCATATTTGGTTCCAGGATAAAGTAGGGGCCCAACGAAATTTTTTCTAATTCTGAAATAAAGGCACATCAAATTCAGGATTAGTATGGTACTCTTACATTTACTTGTTAAACATATATGTATATTGTCAACGTCCGTAAATAGCCAAACCGGACTGGTTGTCTTGAATAAAAGGCAAATAATCTGTCTTCTGAAAAGTCTTTTGTAATTATTTAAGTAATCATCTAAGTTATAGTGCAGCATTGAAAGCTAATCTAGGTAAGGTACCTCCAAAAATTTCAAAACTAATATAGATTTTTTACTAATTCATAAAAATCTAACCTTTACGGTCAAATACAGACCGTTTTTAACTTTTTAATTACAATTGGCTAATTTTGATTTTAATATATGAATCCATTTAAGACCCAAAATAGTGCTCACTGTTATTGCAAGCAGATCATTTTACCTCAAATCTACAATGCACATGGTCCACTATTACTACTCCAAAAACAAAGAAAAATTACCCAAGAAGTCCATAATAGATTTGTGACCATGAGTCATCTCGAAGGGCATATTTGGATCTGGATGAGGTGTGCCCGAAAAACAGTAGTAGTCGCAGGAACCATTTAAACGGAGCGCTGTAATCTTCGGAAATGCTTCATAAATGGTGGTTATAGCAGACTCACAAAATCTAGGGACATCGATTCCCACCGAAGACACTTTTGGAAACTGCCTGCTTAAATAAGCTAACAATTGTAACGTTTCTTGATTACGTAATCCGTGTTGAAAGCAAACTTCAACAGACCGAACCCCTGGATGTGAGCCTTCATCATTATACGGGTTTTCAGTCAAATGACGTGAAAACCGACAAACTACTTTGGTAAGGGATGGAAATCTTTCGGGTTTGAGCTTATACAAGATGTTTTGATCCCAAAGCTGTATTATTCGTAAATTGGGGAAACTAAGCTCATAGTCAGTCCTAAGAGACAACATGCTCGTATCAAGGTCAAAAGTTTCCACAAATTGGGAAATATTTTGGCAGAGCAAATTCCATTGCTCAACTTGTTGTGGTTCGTCAACAATGGGATAGATAGTCCGGAATGCGAAAGTCCTGAGCTTTGAAAATCTTAATTTGCCAAGATGACGCCAGGCCTTCGTTGAAACTGATCGGAGATTCAGTTTCAAATTCTTCATATTATCGACTTTATCTTGGGACAACAAGCTGAGCAAAATTTCTCCGTCGGAAATTATAAATTCCATATTCTCAGGCTCGGTCATTCCAAGAATATTTTTCATAATTGGAACACATCTACATTGTTGGCAACGGTCTTTAATTATTAAACGTTTTAAGGCCGTCAATTTAATTTCATCATATGCCAACAATGACTCATTCGAATCTACAATACAACCTCCAAAAATATCTAGATTCGTGATTGTTAACTTGTTTGCAGCAAGAAGACGACCAAATTTTGTCTGGTCTATTTTCCGGTTCAGATCACATAGAGCCAAATCTAATCCCGTGATCGCATATTCGGGGAGAAGGACCAGACTGATGAACGCCGGGTTAGTAATTATCGTTCCTTCAGCATGGATATTTCGAAAGGGCGAGGGTAATTGATACAACGTCCCAATAGCTCTTCTCCGAAGTAAAGTTCTAAATTTGATGAATTTGGACTTTTCGTACCAATCACATATGTACACCTTTGACCAAGCTCGAAGAGACACAGTAGCATCGATGTTCCAAGATTTGCAGACCAAGCGACAAGTTTTAAGGAGTCCGACATCTCTTAGATTGGCAAGGAAAATATGTGAGACCTGAAAATAAATGTAAACACCGTCTCTTATACTGGAAAACTCCTGGATGAAAAAATCTCATTCACAGTAAATAAATTACCAGTCCGGGGATTGTCTGATTGTCTTCCTTTACACTTGCGCTCTTTGCCTTGCAACTGTTTGGTGATGGGCCAATATTGCTTGTATTCTCCGTCCTAAACTGCTTTCTCGGCCGTAATTCCATTGATGCCAACTCTATCAAAAATACTGAACAAATTACAACTTCATATTTCAATTACATAATTAATACAGAAATACATAATACAGCTCAGTGTATATTTTTGAAGAAACTTGATAATTATATAGGAAAAAATCTACTCAAATGGATTAAAAATCTGGAAGAATTTTGTTTCTCAAATATGAGCCATCAAAATACACCCTCAGATCTACATACCTACTGTAATAGACTGATAGACCCACCTAATGAGTTAATTCATTGAGATCCTGTATGTCAAAGTCCGGCTGTCGTACGATTTCTTGTGGTTTTTGACTCTTTTTGTGTTCATATAAGAAGCCTTCATCAGGTACATATATCTTCACTGTGGTTATTTGTCACACGGAAATATGGACCTCGTATTTCAGCTGAAAATGAATATTACAAATACATTTTTCTGAACTCATTTTATGAAATGCTAACTTCTAGTTGGAACCTAACTTCGTGCAAAATATTTTATCTCAAGCTCTACCCCATTTTTGACAGTGATACTTATCACTGGTCATAAATTGCTTAAGAATGGGGCTAAACGGGTCCACATCCCTCACGGCATGTCTAATTCGGATTTGACAAACGCTTCTGATTCTTAGTCTTTTTATAATGATCGAATTGTCTCTATACAAATGAACAGTTTCTTTTGTTGACATTTTGACATGAGCAAAAGTAAATGCGTACAAATTTACATGTAGTTGCATATATACATCTATAGATATTTGTACCTCACAGAAGGGAAGTGGGCTGTAGAAAAATGCTATCAAATTGAAATCAATAGCTAGAAATTTTGATACTAATTCTCGGCATTTAAAATGTCGTTAAAGATACGAACCACGAGTTTTCTTCAGCTAAATTGTGGAGTGAACTCAAATGTTTTTTTTTTTAAGGAGAACTAAACTTTTTCAAGCTTCTTTTTACAGAATTTTCAAAATTTAGCGGGCAGTCAAGGACTGCAACTAGTATTTACATCCTGGATTTATATGCACGATCCTTAACACGGGACGGAGAAGGGCACCCTCAACAAAGGCAGGAGGTGAGGTGAGGGACTTGATCGTAACCAAAATCCCCTGCACATGACTTTATGTCCTTTAAAAACAAATGTGGAGTATATCTAAATTTTTCTCTAAAAGTAAAAAGTTATGGTTGGAATATCGAGACAGCTGTTGACATGGGTTATCCGCTCGTAAATGGGTTAGCAAGCCGGGAGTTAGCATTAAAGGGAGCTTTAATCAAAATATAGGATGAACTTAGGCTGTTAATAATTATATCCACTCTTATGTATTCCGTAATTAGTAAGAACTCTAAGAAGCCTATTGATTTCGGTCAAACCTTCCATATTTTGTTACTTTATAAAGTCCATTAAAGCTTATGTAGCTTTGTGAGTGATTAGACAACTCTACTGTTCTATTAAATAATGCTAAAACATGGATCTTTGAATTTTGGGGGTGGAAATTTTTTTTTGGTGGGGAGGATGTACTTTTCGAATTAATATGCACTCTTATGGCTTCGGAAGATATTTTCAAGTTTCTTAGAACTCCAATCCCTGCATTTCGTAGGCAATTGTATTTTATAGAAAACATTTTAGGAAACTTTGTTTCAAAATTGTGAAATACTTTTCCGTGTGTAACTTTTTCTGTGTCCTTTTGGGCTATGCGTATACTTCGAAACCAAACGAAGATCTGTGAAGGTGTGGTCAAGTTTGTCAAATGACACTGTAGGAATTGATGCTACTTACCCCTCGAACCTACTTGCTCACGTGTCAAAAAATTCAGACTTTATGAACCAAACAATTATTAAATCCGTTTACCAAGCATGTTTTGTGCACAAAACTGGTAACATCCATATAAAATATATTTATTTGTGTTTACTCATTCAAAATAGTACATGCGGTCTCAATGCTGTAAAATTATTGTGATGCAATACGCTTCATACCCTCACAAACATTACGGGGAAATTCACATAAAATTTGATCGCTTTAGAGAAAAGTGTGTGAAATAGAGGTAGAATCCAGTATAAACAGTACTGAATGTTGTTAGTTGTTACAAGCCACGAGTGTACTCCTTAACCTCCCCAGAATCTTGCAAGTTTATAATGCAAGGAGTTGGTACGAAACAAACAGTGTAAATATCTCATTCTGCCCCTGTTGCTACATATTTTGCAGTTACTACAGTTGACTTAAAAGTACCTATGTATATACTGTTAATGTATATGTCTGTATATCTTCAAAGGTTCCGGCAAAACGTTGATAGCGACTTTACCGTGAAAGATAAAATGCAAGAAAGAGCATGTCTGATTGAGTATGTAGACTCAATGTGTTCCATAGGAGAGTGTGGAATTCCGGCACTGCATTTCTACAGCGTTTGCAAGGATTCTGTAGAGCACATAAAGGTTCCGTTTGTCCTTTTGCTTGCAATGAGTGGCAGAATCTAAGGTATACGATATGTGGCTATACTTATCCTGCTTTATTTTGATTAAGTTTCGGCATATAACGTTTTTAAAGATAGATGTACATATTTATTGCCTTATGTATTTTCGAGGTATTATGTAAAAATTTGTAATTAAGGTGTCAAATTATAAGATATCGTAAATTAAAATTTCTGGAAAGTATTGCACAGGCACTCCAGAATAAGGGGGAACAGTGGGCATCGTACCAGAAAGGAAGCCAGGGAGGGACAGGCTACGTAATGCAAAATTATGGTGAAATAAAATTAACATTTTGCTAAATATTTACTAGATTTTGGAAAAAAATGTAATGTAAAAGGTGGATCGTTCACATCTGTTTGTACCGTATTGAATTTTATATAATTACCTACGTAAGAATACGTTAATCTAAAAATGTTTTACTTCCTGTAATACTCAAATAGCCAACAACTCAGCCTGCTCCACTTAACTTCGCTCCATTATTGAAGACTTAAGGGTCTAACAAAATGTAGTGTACAAAACACTACGTTATCTTAAGTTGATACTTACGAAAAGTTTTATTTTTGCAAATCACAATCACTTGATTTCTATCAGTACATTAATGTCGTTCTCCGGCCGAACAATCAGTTCCGGAAGGGCATTCACAGTCTCTTTCGGATTTTCAAGTCTCACTTTAAAGTTTCGCAAAACGTTGGCCAGGACTGTCTTCAACTCAATAAGAGCCACTTTTTGACCTGCGAATACATTTGTTTACGTCAATTTTGAATGTTAATAATATTTGAATGACATCGGCAACGATAAATATCTAGAAATAACTGTCATACCAATGCAATTTCGAGAACCTGCCAAGAATGGCATGTACGCGTACGGATGTCTCCCAATAGAATTTTCAAGAGTGTGCCGTTCAGGGATGAATTTCTCAGGGTCCGGGTAGAATTCAAACTTTCTGTGTATCACCCATGGGGAAATCATTATATTTATACCGGCTGGGATTACTGTATTTTCATCTAAATAATAGTAACACATTTTAGTATCCGACAGTTTGTACTTTATTAGCAAATAGATCGATTGTTAAAAATGTTCTGTAAAGTTAAAGATGTACCTAATTGAAAGTCTTGCTCAACCTTTCGAAAAACACTTGGAACACTGAGTAGTGTAAAAAGTAATACTTTGGGACTTTTTTGGATTTCACTCCTATAGCAATATAAGAAGTATGCTTATACTACGCTACTATATAGGCAAACTGATATATCACTCGCAAAGTACTCCTTGTCATTTAAATAAATAATATTTTCAAATATTCGGGATTCCAAAATTTTATTTGCCGATAAAAACAATTATTATTTTTAAAATACGACGTCAACGGGTCCACGGGATCTTAAATTGTAAGAGTGGCCTACTCGTGGAGGCTCACTTCCAGCTCTATTCCATGCTCTCCCAGCTACTCTCTCCTCCCGACGTCGAATCGTTTGAGCTATAATCAACACAGAGGTTTGTTTTTTGCACACAGTCCCACATCTATTCCACCTCAATTATAAAAACTTACGACGGCCTACATTTTCCAAGATAATTTCCTCTTCTTGTTCCAAGTACACCGGATTACGTACGGGTGAACCTGACGCCGGTCTTCTACCACACAGAGAGAAACATGACGACAAACGTGTTTGTGGGTTGTACCGATTGTGATGGTAGTAGGCTCGAGACAATTTATAAAAAAGCCATAGCACGAAAAAACCCACAATTGGCAATGTAAGCCACAAATACACTGAAATTAAAAAAACAACTTCACACTCACATTCAAACGCTACTTTATTTTTCTACTTTATTTTACATGTTGTACAACCGCAAAAATTAAATATTTTAAATGCAAACAGTTACCCTTATAACCCAATAAATTTTGTTGAAGAAGTCCACCCGTTTCCTCAGCCCATTCCTTGATATTTTTCGGAAGTAAATCTTCTGGACACTTTTTTGAATACTGTCGTCTTCGAAGCCCGACCACGGAATCCGAATTCTGAATGCAAATTTTACTTCGGTTGTCAAATTCGATGAACACACAATTTTTAAGGATGCACTCAACACAGGAAATATGAGAGTCACACATTTTAAAAATACGGGACACAACTATGCTCCTGCTCTGAGTGATTGGAAGTGGGGATTTTTGAACATGGTAAAGTGAAAGGAAATATGTGTCCAGATAATGCCCATTGAAATGTAAATTTAAAGAGACAAGTGAGACTTCAACTTGATAAAAATTACGGTCTGAATACTTACACATTAGCATCAACGTATAGAGGTCTGCATGCATAAATTCAAATATTCCGATAAAATGTTTTCTGTAATTATGTTTGTACTGTAGGCAAGCATTGACCTCAGGCTACAGAAGGTACACATACCAAGAATCTCTTAGACAGTCCGGCTGGACTTATTGTTTTGCCTCATTCAAGTTGATTCACTTCTGGTGGTGATTGTTTTTGCGAGCAAATAATTACAACAGCTAAAGACACAGAATGTTCATCACTTACCTACAAGTTTGCATGAATATTGGAGACAGTAAAAACACAATGAGGAAAACTATACATAATTGTGATATGACCATTATATGATACCCATATTGTACATTTTCATCATAAACTTCCTCCCATTAAAATCTCATTTGCTTGCAACCCTACAGGAATGATTTCATGCCTTAAAAAAATAAAATTACAAAAAGAACAGTCCCATTGAAGCAATTTCACTCGCATAATCTAAACTTCGTTCTTCAGCGAAAGGAAATTAGGAATGAGATAAGTTCGTTTTTTGGATATTTTATTTTTTTTACAAAAGAATGAAGAAACCTATTAAATCAAACAAAACGAACGTACACACACACAAGAATGGAAATGTTATAGAACAACATGAATCAAACAAAATGCAAGAACATAGAGAATGGTCTGAAATGATAATGTTGGATCTGCGATTGTATGTCCACTATTTTTTCCATGCATTATTATTCTCTGCTGCTTGAGCAAAAACCGACATCTGACTTCACGGCTCTTGATAGGACTTTGGCTAATCCACTTTACGACACCTCGACTAAAGCAATTCATTCTATCCCTTTGAATGTTGCTTTGTACCCGGCAAGTGTGTGCGTGTAGAGAATCCATTGCAGTCATTCCATGTTTTTGCTTAAAACTGGAGTACACTATAGTAAAAAACAAAGATTGATTGCCCTCATTAAAAATGAATTACGGGAAATAAATTGTCGCTTTAATATATTTAACTTGAAAAATGAAATGAAAGAATTTTTTCAAAACAATTTCTGTACCTTTCACGTTTTTTATGGGGTTTCGCTCAACCCAAAATAATTGCTTGTAGTCACGCGTAGAATTCATGTAATTCCTCCAGGTAGTGTACAACTTCCCGCATCTCCTCCAGAGTTTTTTACATTTTGGAATGTCATGATACCTGTCTGAGACAGACTCACTTTGAAGCTCATTTTTTTCCAAAATGCTCACAGGATTGCTTAATATTCTATCATTTGACAGTGAGTGCCTGGAATCTCTTAGAGTAGGAAGCTCTGCAGAAGTGCTTAGAGACGGAAGAACACCTTCACTGAAATTACTGTTTATTGGGATAGTAAAATTGTGCGTATCATTTTTAGTAATGTACGGAGTAACCACAGTGGTTAATTCCAGGTTTGAGATCTTGGGAGCTATTGCTGGTTTCTGAAAGATTGGATTCCATTTTTGAAAGAGTTGGGATTTTATACCGTAGTTACTTTATTTATACCAAGTTTCAATGTCCATATTTCAAATTCATCCTTAATTCTATTGGTGTCATGATTGTGTTGTCGTTTTCAATAGAATGAGCGCTTGGGATAATGGATTTTTAATTACACTTAATGATCTTTTTTTTTCAAAACAGTTGCCATTTGTTGCTAATTTCTTTACGTTTGCTTTTGTGACTTAAAAAAATCCATTTTCCCTAAGTAGTCTACTTACTTTCGTTTCATCCACAAAAAGAGAAAATGTAATAAATCTTTACGACAGTACTATACATTAAGACGCAACTACTTTTGTTTTTTAGGAATTCAGGCCTTCATATCAATGGTCTTGACAAAACCAGACCCATTAAAAACAGATTTGCAGGGGATTCCATTTTTGAAAGAGTTGGGATTTTAGACCGTAGTTACTTTATTTATACAAAGTTTCAATGTCCATATTTCAAATTCAACCTTAATTCTATTGGTGTTATTATTGTGTTGTCGTTTTCAATAGAATGACCGCTTGGGATAATGGATTTTTAATTACACTTAATGATCTTTTTTTTCAAAACAGTTGCCATTTGTTGCTAATTTCTTTACGTTTGCTTTTGTGACTTAAAAAAATCCATTTTCCCTAAGTAGTCTACTTACTTTCGTTTCATCCACAAAAAAGAGAAAATGTAATAAATCTTTACGACAGTACTATACATTAAGACGCAACTACTTTTGTTTTTTAGGAATTCAGGCCTTCATATTAATGGTCTTGACAAAACCAGACCCATTAAAAACAGATTTGCAGGTTTCCTTCACTAAAAAAATCCTTCGCGGATATTATAACTGCATATAAAAGGGGATCATTTTACAATCAAAAATCACATTTCATTTCACACCCAACTCTTAGCAAAGATGTCTTTGCGGCGAGTGTCTTGAGTGTTACATATTTTACAGTTTGTAAACAAAAATATCCGGATTGCCGTTGCACCAGATTATCTCTATATCCGTGACTCCAAAATCCAATTCGATGGAACGATGGCAGTGCATATAGCAGTTCTTTCTTTGCGTTTATAATTTGTGCAGGAAATTCAAAAATGAGTTTATATTGAAAAAAAGTATAAATTTTTTAATAATTAAAATTTTATTGTAATTAATTTTTTAAATACGAATGTCTGAACACTCAGTTCGGAAAGCCAACTCTTCAAGATACTTCTCTTCTCGAAAAAAGATAAAATGTGATTTTAAGGGTTGTGACTCAAATTTTACATTTCGGAGACAAAAAGACAAGCACAACGAAGAGACCCACAAGTGCTTCGATTGTGGGGAATTTTTTGAAAATTTACCAGTACACGATTGTCCAACAAAAGGAGAGAAACGGTTTGAAATTGGACCGAAGCCGGGTGAGATAAAAAATAATATTTTCTTGCCATATCACTCAGCTCATAAGGGGTGCATAAATATATATAAGCACACACCCGAATTAGATAGATTTAATACTTTGGAACAATATTTTGATTTTATATATGAAGACTTGAAAAAATTATTGGGCAGTCTTTTGAAAGCGTATAAAGGTTTTAAGTGTATTTTGAAATGTAAGGTTGAACTAGTTGACTTAAAAACGAATGATAATATTGCAACGTTTCTTGGTCATCCTTATGTAACAATTATAAATAACTCAGACATTGAAACATTTCCTTATTTCTCAGCTGCTGTAATTTTAGAAGTATTGTCCAAATTTAGTGAAAATGGGTCAGGTTATTCATTTAAAAGAGTTTTATATACCGAATTATATGCCGGATATTACGAACCGTTAAAAGGGGCTGGCCATGGGCATAAACTGCCCGCAGCGTTAAAATATAAAAGAGGATGCATAAATATTATTAGTGAAGGAAATGATTGCTTTATTTATTCAGTAGCATGTTCCCTCTACCATAATGATATTTTAAAGAAGGACAAAAAACTTGCAAAATCTTACACTAAGTATGCCAGTGAGTTTAACACTGATATGCTACAATTTCCTGTTTGCATTGAGCAGATCCCCGATTTTGAAAAAGCCAACAAAATTTCCGTATCTGTTTTTGAACTAGATGGTATACAAATTCATCCACTTTTACTGACAAAATTTGCGTTTACGAAACATGCATTACTACTTCTTATACATACCAACAATATTCATCATTTTTTGGCGATTACTAATTTCAGCCAGTTTATTAGAGGTTCAGGAACAAATAAGCGCCTAATCTGTCCAAAATGCTTCCTCCGTTTTAAATCAAATTTAGAATTAAAAAACCATCTTCTTAGCTATCATGTTTCTAGTACTTCATTTTATACATACCCCAAGGAAAAGTATTTCACTTTCAACAAATTTAATCATCTTTTAAAACATCCGTTTGTGATTTATTTTGACACCGAGAGTGTTATAACTCCTATTACAACAGATGCGTTTTATGAAGCTAAACATAAAAGCAGACAAGAAGGAATGTTAGATATGAATGTTAAACTGAAAAAAACACGAATTGTTAACAACAAAACAATTTTTAAATCACAATTGCAAATATGCGGTTATTCAGCCATTATGCTAGATATTAACAACAAAATCGTTAAGTCCGAAGTTCATTTTGGGGAAGATTCAGGGAAGCGTTTAATTAAGTGCTTACTAAATATGGCTGATTTTGCTTTAACAAAAATTAGAGATTCAAAAAAATGTGAATATCTTACCCCATCACAGATAAATGAATTCAGAAAAAGTAAAGTATGCAAACTATGTAGTAAACCTATGAGTGACGACGATATGTCAAAAGCTCATCTCCATCATTTGCATTATACATCCGAAGCAATCGGGTACGTTCATAATAAATGTAACTTATTAGCTAGAAGACCCACTTTAGTGCCGGCAATTGCTCATTGCTCATCACGTCATGATTTTGTCCATTTAATAAGACACTTAGACTCACAAAGTGTTAAAAATGTTTCTGTTGTACCAAAAACTAGCGAAAGTTTTTTGGGGTTTGTATTAGCAAAGAAACTTAAACTGATGGATTCATACCACTTTTTATCATCAAGTTTGGATAAACTCGTGAAATCTCTGAAACAAAACGCTACTTATTCTCAAGTTCGAGCTAGATTTTCGCTAATTTCAGATTACTTTAAAGATCTCGATGATGAAAGTTTTAACTTAATTACAAATAAAATGCCCTTTTGTTATGACTTTGTTGATTCGTTTAAAGTATTTGAATCGGAAGTAGGTCTTCCTAATATTGAATTTTTCTACAATTCCTTAAAAAATGAAGCTTGTTCTCAAAATGACTATGAAATAGCCAGAACAATTTACAGAAAATTTAAATGCAAACATTTTTTAGATTTCTCAAAATTGTACTGTCAAGTTGATACCCTTCTTCTAGCTTGCTGCTTCACAGCATATCGAGAGAATATGATGTTGGAAGTCAAACTTGATCCGCTTCATTCATACAGTTTAGCAAGTTACGCTTGGAATTCAGCAATGTATTCATTGAATGAAAAGGTTGAATTTTTAAAGGATCCAAAAATAATAACCCTGTTTGAGAGTTTAGTGAAGGGAGGAGTTTGCTTCGTAGCAACCCGATATGAGCAAGCTTGTCATCCTCGGGCTGGCAATTATGATCCCGGTAAACCACGTAAATGGTTGGCATGTATGGATGTAAATGGTCTTTACTCTATGTGTTTAAAACAAAATCTCCCTGTGCGAGATTTCAAATGGTTATCCGAGACCGAACGCAAAGAAACACTTCAACAATTCACAGGAAAAAATTTACAAAACTTTGACATTCATGGTGACCACACCAAAGGATACGTTTTAGTGTGCGACCTAGATATCCCAAATGAAATTCATAATAGGTATGACGAACTCCCGCTTCTGTCGGAAAAGACAATGATTGATTTTGAAGAATTCTCTAATTATCAGAAACGTTTAGCAAACGCTTCAAATATTAGACCCAAGACACTAACTGCAGAAAAACTATTATTAACCCATCATGCAAAAAAGTATTATCCCATTTATTATCGCAATTTAGTGTTCGTACTTCGTAAAGGGATCATTCTTACAAAATGTCACGATATTTTGGAATTTACCGAGAGGAAGATATTTGAAAATTTCATTGACGACAGTATTAAGAGACGAAACAAATCCACAAATTCTTTTGATAGCGGGAATCATAAACAATTTTCAAATTCTGTCTATGGTAGAAGCCTGTTGCAGCCACTTCGATTTGTAAATGTAAAAATCGTTCAAGATCATTTCACAGCAAAAAAATATCTTCAAAAACCGAACTTCAAGTCGTATTATCCTGTAACTCCAGATTTGTCTGTAATGACAATGGATAGAACCAGAAAAAAATATGATTCATTCATATTCATTGGAAGCATAGTACTAGGTGAGTGATATTCAATAAATTCTAGACAGAGTATTCACTTTATAGTTTATTTTCAATTTTACGTTTGTTTGATTATTTTTTTTATTTTTTTTTACAGAACTGAGTAAACTACACATGCTGGAACTGTATTACGATGTTTTAAAACCGTCATTTGAAAACAACCTGTCCTTACTGTACACCGATACAGGTTAATTATATAATAACCTATATACATATACACCTTTATATATAAAGAACAAGTGATGTTAACACATTTCTAGATATAAAGTCCGGTCCTTCAATTCTATGATTCATTTCAACCCAAAGTCACCATGAAGCTGTTTGGTTTTGTTCTACTTTGTGCAATTACATTCGCAAATGAGTACCACTCATTTATAGAAAAAAGTTGTGAACTATGTGTCAACTTAAATTGGACATATTATCAATCGATCTTCAAAATTCCTCCTATAGATTATTTGTGCACGAACGATCGTAGAAGTATACCGGCGGGATTTATTGTTTCAAATTACGTGATAAATAAAAAAGACTGCGTAGGCATTTACGATCGTGAAACTAAAAACTCAAAGTTAAATTATTGGATTAATCAAACCATTTGTCGTAAGACTCCTTATGAAACTGTTGCAAAAGTTAAAATTATTACTATATTGTTCTTTATAATGGGTGGCGCATTCTTCATCGTTGGAATATTTTCACGGAGTGTTATGAACTTTTTTGTCAACAGAATCAATATGCGTGTAAATAGAAACCAAACAGTTTAGGTATTGGAAAAGTGAAATGTTACTTAAACAGTCACCCATATAACACTATACAAATACAATGGAGTTCCAGATCTAAATTAATCACTTTCTGTTTACAGATAGTTTCCTCGTATCAATTAACGACCCCATGGATGATCTAAATGAGAAGCTTAAGAAACTACCATGCATGGATTTCTCGAATTTACCGGTCGATGACCCTCTATATAACGATGATAATAAAGGTCGCGTTGGATTTTTAAAACTGGAAAATTATGACTTCCTTTCTTTTGTAGGTATTCGAGCAAAGCAATATGCTATTGAAAGAAAGGATAATAGCCATTTGTTAAAATGTAAAGGTGTTCCGGCTTCCAGTATAAAAGGCGTGACTACAGATTTATATAAAGAAGTTCTATTTGAAGACAAAATAATAAATACAAATGTTAATCAATTAAAGGTTATTAACCAGAACATCTACAATACGAGTGTTAGTAAGCAAAACTTTACTGCGTTAGCTACAAAACGTTTCTTTCTTGATTGCAAAATTCACTCCCTGGCATTTGGACATGCGGCTCTAAAGTCTGGTGTACCAGTACGATGCGCGTGTTTAAATTCGGAGTCTTACAAAAACGTGGGTAATTGCAAAGATGACGTCGTTCGAACGTCCCACGATAATTGAACGTGACGAAATGACATTTGAAATATTACATCCAAGCAGGTGAGATTCAGTTGTAAGAATTATTAATTCGTCATAAGTGCCTATTATATTATGTAAATTATACGAAATTGTTTTCCTTGAATTATTTATTTATTGTTTACAGGATTGTGATTGTTGGACCAACTGCTTGCGGTAAAAGTACATTGGTACAGGAGATACTACAACGACGATTAGAACTATTTTCCCATGAGTTTGATCAAATTATTGTTGTTTACAAACAAATGCAGGATATGTACTCATTACTGAAAGAAGAAATTCCAGGATTAATTCTTACAGATAATTTCGAAGACTATGAATCCTATCTGTCACCTACTAAGCGAACGTTTCTATTCATTGACGATTTCATGATGGAAATGAGTGCCGCTTACAATAACGCAATAACTAAACTTTTCACAATTCAGTCACACCACTTAAATTGTACTGTTGTCATTGCTATACAAAATTTATTTTTTTCCAAATCAATGCGGACATTATCGCTCAATTCTACTCACACTATTCTTTTTAACAACGCAAGAGATAAAAGCACCTTGTATCACTTAGGCAGGCAGTTTATGCCTGAAGATGTTACATTCCTGCTTAAATGCTACCAACAAGCAATCAAACGTAGCAGGTATCTAGTTGTTCAGTATTCACCGGAATTAAACGACCTTTATCGTGTAAGAAATTCTCTTTTTCCGGACGTAAATACAGAGATCTACATTTCTGCTTCTCAGTGTGGTTTTAGAAATGATTCAGGTAGCATCAAGTTTAAAAAATTGGAATGAAGAGGGTAGAATCAAATATTGAATTTTTAGAATCTTGTCTACGAGCCTCAACTAAACGATCGCTTGAAAAACTCTTACGCGCGTCCACGGACGAGCAAAGGAAAGCTGTTGTTGAAATAGTTTTTAATTTCAACGAAAACACAGTTAGTAAATATATGCAAAATAAATTAAAGCGGGTAAAATCAGGGCTATACAATCTCCGTAACTTCAATCAGACATTCCTAGGAAATAAAACGTTGATATTGAATATAATAGCCTCATTGCTATGTAGAATTGAAAAAATAAATTATGATTCAGATACTTAAAGTTATTTCTAAACAGGAATTCGATGAACTTCAAGAATGTAAACTCAAATTAAAGAACAGGAAAAAATCAGACAATGCAAATATAGACAACAGTGTGATTAATTTAATCGATGAAAGCAAACAAAACTGGATCAACTACGAGAAAATAGAAAACGTTCAACGAGTTAAAACAACAAAAAAGAATAAGTAGATATAACTACACTAGATTAGTAATGAGTGTAAATTGTATTGAACAATTTTACGCTGTATTACGCAGCTGTGATTTTACAGAATATTATACCGATAATAACGGCTCGTCGTTTACAAATAAATTACTAGTAGATCTTGGGAATATTGCAAATGAATATGAAGTCGCTTTAACACATATCGAGTGTACAAATGCCTTAGAAAGAAATTCAGCTTCATTAATCAAAAATAGTGATATTCATGTCGTTGTACAATCAGCAAATGAGGATATCTTGTTAATTCCAAAAGAAGATAAAAATCTACTGGAATGGATTTCTATTACAAATGAATACTTAAAGGGGGTGCCAGTTGATGTGGAATTATTATTTAAAGGTTCAGGCGATAACATATTCATTATAATAGATAATAAAACGGAAAACACATTAACGTTTCCAAAGGAAATTAGCTACAGTTTAGGTTTTCCGACAAATATTTTTAAGCCTGGTGTACATACTTCTATCAGAGGTGTAAACGTTAATCTATTTGAGAGTTTAAATGACGATGTCGACGTTCAAATATACATACCTGAAAAAATGACTAGAGTTTCTTTACGTGACATCGAAGGTGTTAACTCAGTTAATTCAATTAGTAATTTAAATACTATTTTAAATGTAGCACTAAAAAAACATAATCTAGATAAATATGTAAATTTCAAAATGAAAGACGGAACATTATCTTTGGTAAAAGCATCTCAGAGCCTACCAGTGCAGCAGGTTGCTTTTTCTAATAATTTAGCAAGAATTTTAAATTGTGATGAAAACATCATTTTAAATGAAAAAAGTCCTTCATACGACTTTACTAATGTTCAGATTCAAATTAAACCGAAATACTTGGTAGTTCAGATGGAAAATATTCAACCCACTATGTTTGGTGGAAAGACGGCGAAGTTACTTAGGATGATTTGCACGGACTCATTTGCTGGTCGAATCGATTTCCCTTTGAGTGATTTGTGGTACCACCCTATTGTTGAAAAGAATCTTGAATCTGTACGGTGCTATATAACTGATGAATTTTTGAATGACTATTCATTCACAAGTTCACATCCGACCAGTGTAGTTCTTCATTTTAGGAAAGCCTCTATGAGAAAAATCAAATGCTCCAACGGTTGTAATTTACAGAAATCGACTCACATGGACAGTAAATCGAAAAGTTTGCCTCTTCGTAGCAAAACAGAAATTTCGTCCAGCAAGAAAGTAGTTAAACCTACTAAATCAAGCAGGAAAGCAACCGGTGGTAAAACCCTGAAACGAAGTAAGTCGAAGTCTGTGAAAGCTAAATCATCTATATTAAAAGAGTATATTAAAAATGGAAAGTCTAAGAGGGTATAAACCATCGTTTAGATCCGAGCTGGATTTAAGCTACGACAAAAATATCGACGTATCAGTTCTGCATTCTGCTGAACAAATTCTGTACCCTATAAGCAATTATGACAATCCCGACGTACCAATCGAATTTTTTTATGAGGGTAATGAGGCTTATGTAGACGTGAAGGAAAGCTACTTATCCTATCAATTGAAAATTCTTAAATCGGATGGAACGGCTCTTGCACCTTCCGATATTGTTTCCACAATAAATAACCTGTCGTGCTCTATATTTAAAAATTTAGAGATTAGTTTGAACGGAAATGTCGTTTGGGATTCGCAAAACTCGTTTGCCCATATTAGTTACTTAAAAACGTTTCTAGAAAATAAAAAAACAAATTTAGAGGGGCAGCTATTTTACTTGGACACTCCCACTACAAATACCGCAGTGGAATCGAATGTCGGATTTGCAAAACGAAAAAAATATATAGCTGCAAGTAAGATGGTGGAATTAAGAATGCCATTACTTTCAAATATTGGGAGTTCTACACAGTATATCCCATCTAACATTAACATTGGAATTAAGTTGACAAGAAACTCTGAAAAGTTTGTAATATGGGTGGCCTCACCAGATAGCGATGGCTATAAAATCGAATTGAAGAAATGTAAGCTCGTTTTACGGAAGCATTTTATTTCCCCCGATGTCATTAGAATTCACGATGGACTTTTTACAAAATTCGGTCGTATTCAGATACCTGTTACAAACTACAAGATCAACAAAGTACTTTTACCCACTGGTACATACAGCTTGCCCAACACGTTAATTTCGAGTGGTAATCTCCCAAACTATGTGTGCCTTGGACTCGTCTCACAAGCTGCATTATCAGGAGGATATACAAGCAATCCGTTCTCCTTTGATGATTTCAAACTATCAAGTTTATCAGTTTGCGTCAATCATAGAAATGATGAAACGCAGACTCTTGAAACGAATTATACGTCTGAGGAATACTTAGACGCCTATAGCAAGCTTGTTAACTTACAAAAAACTTTGGATGCCGACCCGACCATAACCAGAGACGAATTTATAAGAACTGGACATAAACTTTATATATTTTCTATTTTGACAACACCTGTTAAAGACGGTTATCCGAGTATGAAAACAGGCAACTTATGTGCTTCATTAGTTTTCTCTGAAGGATTAAGAGAACCTTGTTCACTGATTGTTTTGTCTATTTGTACGGAATATATAACTGTAACCACAAACAAGGAGGTCCTTATTTAACAATGGACATAAGAAAGGGTTACTTAACTCCCGGCGAGCCGGGGTCATTAGCTGGAGTGCAGAGATTTGTTAAGAATTCCCGATTTAAAGATCGCAAAAAGGTTGCCTCAGTTTTGAATACAGTCGAAGCTTATGTTAGACATAAACCTGCTAATCGCAGATTCCCAAAAAGAAAATTCATGGCTTCGACAGTAGATGCAATTTGGCAGGTTGATATTTTAATATACGTGCAAAAATTTTCAAAGGAGAATAATGGATTCAAACATATTTTTATTTCCACTGACGTTTTAAGTCGTACTCTTTTTGTGGAACCAATTAAAAATAAAACAGCGAATGAAGTTTTAAGGGCGTTCAAAGTAATTATTAAAAGGGTTAAGAGAAGGCCTCTTTACATACACAGTGACGATGGACGTGAGTTCTATGGATCTTTCGCAAAATGGTTAAAGCAACAAAACATAAAAAAATACTCAACTAATTCGCCGGAAAAGGCTTCAATAGTGGAGCGACAAATAAAAACTTTAATGACCAGGTTATTCAGATTTTTTACTTATACGGGAAAACATCGGTACGTTCACGTTTTACAAGCGATTGTTGAAAGTATAAATTCTGAAATTCACCCCGCTCACAACATGGCTCCCAAAGACGTGAACAAAAATAATGAAAACGTTGCGTGGTTAAGACAATATTCGAATCAACTATTCCAGGCTAAGGAAAAAACAGATATCAATGTGGGGGATCGGGTACGAATATCAACTCAAAAAATCGGGGCGTTTTATAAGGGGTTTGAACCATCGTGGTCAGATGAAATATTTCAAATATCTGACATCCGATGGACCCATCCTGTCACATTCTTTCTTACTGATACAACGAAGAAACGAGAACCAATTGAAGGAGGCTTCTACAGAGGGGAACTTTTAAAGGTGTAGTAATTATTATTTTTTATTTGTATACAAAGAATACTTTTTACATCATAGAGTGGAGTTTTTTAAAAGTAATTTTGTAGATATTTAGGAAATATTTACGTCTTGGTAAATACCTCTACGTTTATTACCAAATTATCATTTGTAATCACACGGCAATTCATCTGTAATAACGTGTAGTAATTTAGTACACAGTAGAAATTACAACTTAATTATATTTCATAAGTTGCGCCTAATGTCGTTAGATTTAATTTAGCTAAAAAACTATTTAGGTTAGTAATAACGCCTTTCATTTTTAGTGTAAATATAAAGTAGATCCAAGTGAAAATCAAAAATTAGTAATGTTATTGTCTCCATGGATCACACTTCTCAACTTTGTCTCCATACAACTTCGGTGGGACATAAGTGTGTTTCTTTGACTCTGTATTGCTGTGTAGATTGTCTTGGAATCTCGTATTCAAAGCATACACGAGTGTTCTCTACAAGTCCGTACTGCATAATCAAATGCAAAATTTGTAGAAGAAAAAAATACTATGAAGCTGAAAGTTGTGTTAGTTCATCCGATGGCCCGGTGTCCGACCCGACAATATCAAGCAGCGGGATTTGACTTGTACTCTATTGAAAATAAAATGATTCCTCCTGGAGGTCGAGAAATATTAAAAACAGGAATACAGATTGAGCTTCCTAGGGGAACGTACGGTCAGCTACGAGAAAGATCATCAATGGCTACCCGAGGTCTTATTGTAAATGGTGGTGTCATCGACAATGATTTCCGTAATAACATTTACTTGTCTCTATCTAGTTTAAGTTTTGATTGCGTTTTTTAAAAAATCGTTTACTGATTGATACAGGCGGGGAAATCGAGGTGATTCTTAAAAACGATCACTACAAATCAGCTCAGATATTGGTTGGAACTCGGATTGGACAACTTCTTGTAAAACCCATAGCTGAAAATTTGGAAGTCGAGTTAGTTCGGGTAAATACGTAAACAATTATTTACAGAAATAAATTATAGTAAACGTCGGTATCACAAAATATTTGTTTTCGTATTTACAGGAACTTTCACAAACGGAGAGAGGGGGCAAGGGATTTGGATCAAGTGGTGTATAAACATTTACTTTAATTTTTTATTTTGTAGAATCATAATGTCTTAATTAACAAATTCGGTTTAAAATTTCCATTGGTAAATAATTGTAATAAAAAAATATTATTGGCTTTCAATCCGGGTGCGCAAGATTTTTTTAAAAATAGTATAGTCCAATATATGGAGGTCTACTTTCATATTTCTCATTCATGAAACCCCGCGTGTAATCACATTGTGTGTGAAACATTGTATATCGCGCGATGAAATCGATGGCACGTTGACATTGTGTAGTTTCATGATCATTATGAGTTGGTGTGCATATACGTATATGAAAATGTAGTATAACCGTATACTTCTCATCCTCGGTTATAATGGTATATGAGTCAAATCCAAAAAAGCCCCAAAGTATTACTTTTTACACTACTCACTGGGGTATAATCGTAGAGACTCCTTGATGCAACACTCGAGATATTTCATTTTGGACAGGTCTAAAGTCGTAATAGGCCGGGTCCGATTGCTCCCAAAAATTGTCTCCAATTCTCTGTGAACTTGTTCCTTGGGGAAGTAAACAAATGAAAATAAAGTAAAGAAATGTGTAAATAGCCAGACTACTGAGATGCATTTATTACCTGATATTCCGGATGTTTAGAAAGCAAGTACATGCTCCAAGTTAACCCTGCTGCCGTTGTATCATGACCCTGTTTAGATATATAAATAAAAAATGCAATTTTAAAACCTTGAAATTGGAACATTATATTATATCGATATTATATGTCAAATTTTAGAAGATTTTAATTTATATGTATGGATTATATTGGCGAAGCCCGAGAAGAGTCCAGATTAAATAAAAAATTATGAATAATATGAATAATTATTCTAGGTAGAAATTTCGCATGCATAAACTCAAACCTCAAATGTAAATGTAGCTGTTTCGTCATAAATATCTTCGTCTGTTAGACTTGTTTCTGTGGTGGACTGTATCTCAATCAAGAGGTCCAGGAAGGCCAGTCGTTCTGTATGAAGCAAATTGTGAAATAACACGAATTGCTGCTGAGACTTAAGTACATTAAGTAATTTACAAAAAAAAACAAAAAATTGCTTCAATACTATTTTTTGATGTGACATCGGTTTCACCCGTGCACAACAATTTCTGTTCCTTCTTGTAGGCCGTTTTTCGCTCCGCAATGATCTAAGCATTAAAATGTTTTTTTATTTTTTTTTATCTAATTTTTGCACACATCTTAAATAATTGTTTGTACAAGAAAGTCTTGAAAACATTTTGGAGGCTGAACTGTAAGTTCTAAAGGTTTTATATTTTATAGATACAAAGTCGTTTTTTAAACTTTTTAAATTCTTCTCACCTGATATATGAATTTACGAAGTATTTCTATGTTCTTCTTTTCTTCCTTTCCGTCCGGCGATCTCGACCAAATAAATTTAGGGTAGAGCCAAGGTGAGACACAGCGCTTGAATATAAGTTGAGTTTGTCTGTAAAATGTTTTTAGTATTAAATTACTGGAGTAAGAACATGTGCTACGTATTTTAAATTTATTGGCACTTCCCAGTAGACTTAAAATTTTTTCAAGAATGTATAACAGATATATCAAATTATTTTTCAAATTCTACGTTTAAAATTCGCCTAAATAATTATCTAATTATTGTAATTTTGCTTTATCGCCTTATAAATTACTTTTGCATGGGACTAATTGGGGTGATGTAACTAATATTCCCAAAACTTGTCTAGCACGTAAGTGCACAGTAAGTGATATTTACGCGACCCCTATTGGTCGAGATTGTAACAACGTTTTGTACGGGACCTTTAGTCCTCCTTAGGCAGCACTATGTCAGAGTTGTTTGTTTTAGCATTTACGCTAATGTGAGCTATTTTAATTCCCTGAGTCAAATGAAAGACCCGACCTTGCCCAAAATCAATGCGGTTCTGACTAATTAGGTAATGCAACCAGAGTTGTCCATTTGAAATCACCTTCGTTCATCCTTCAGAAGAGGAACCGTTTCCAATTACCCGTTCCTTTATCGTTCAGTAAAATGAAGCCTTCTGAATATTTACCCTTCCTTCGCCCTTCCTTCATTCAAACCCTACTGTAATCCTTCCTTCACCCTTCAAAAATATTTAAATGCCCTTCATGCGTTACCTTCCTTCCATGTTCATTCAACACAAGTCACAAAATCAGAGCTTTAAAATTCAAGCTGCTTACCGCTCAGACCTGCGTTCGGGTCAAGTATTTTGAGAATCGGAACTAACTTGTCATGCACTTGAAAAGTAGAAATTTGTCAGTACCCGAACTTGGCGTTTCGGGTCCCAGGAATTACTTGTCATACCAAGTCATATCTTGCAAGTCATCTTTCTTAAACCCAAACTTGATCTGATACTTGAATTTCGGGTCAAGAAATCTTGTAAACCGAACTTAAAAGTTACTTGAACCCGAACTTGGATTTCAAGTACTTGAACCTTACAACTTTGTAGCATGAATGTGAAAAACACTCCAACGAGTGGAGCTAAGATTTTTAATTTCCGGGTTCTTTATCAAATTTAGATTCGGGTTCACTCATGGGTTTTTCCTTGTGTTAGTCTCACCGGACAATTTGCTTCCATAGTTTTTCAAAAATGATGAAAAAATAGAGGAATACTTTTAAGCACGGCGATTTACTGAATACACAACAATCGTTCCAAATGAAACTGAGCTCCAGTTTCTGTGCATATCTCTGCAGGCATGGTTTCTAGTAGGGATGCCAATGGCCTGGTCCGGGCATTATATAATGGTGGTTATTGGTCTGGCCCGGACTGGTCCCAGATTTGTATGGTCTGGTCCGGTCTGAGTAAGCACTTGGACCACACCACATAAAATTGGTCCAGCTTCAGGACCAGACCAGACCTGACGACAGCACCATGGTCTCAAACGTACGCAAAATAAACATTTATAAGTTAACGAAATCCCATAGAACAAATTAAAACTCACATTTCTGGGGATAAAAGAAGAATTTGACGGGATAAATTGTGATTATTTAATTGTTCTCAATATTTTTCTGGACCATGGTCTTTGGCCTGGTCTGGTACGAACGACTGGATCAGACCAGTTTCATAAAATCTGGATAACTAATAATTAGTTTACAATTAATTGCAGTTATTTCAGAATATCAGTACGTACTTAATGTACAGTGAAGGGAACAGAATTGCTTATATGCTCCGGGTATCACGCTGCCATTGAGAGATCAATGTTTCTAGAATAACAATAAGCAGGCCCGCCAGAAAAATGTTGTTCAGTTGAGTAACAGTGTACGTACGCATGTACATGAACTTTAGTTACGGAAGGATTTCGCCTAAAATATAGTAGATGGGATTGCAAGTTATAACGGCGTTCGAAGGCTGTAAAATTAACATGTTCTTTCACATGCCATTATTTCTGCAAAGAGCAGAGGCCTTCGTTCAGCCTTTCTTATCCTTTCCAGCCTTCCTTCCGTTTCCTTCATAATTGCAGAAGCCAAAACTTTATTCGTTCAAAGAAGCCTTCTTTGAAGGAACTCCTTCGAAGGATGGCCACCTCGGAATGCAACACGATCGAAAGTTAGAATTGTCGCTTGTAATTAGCTTGGCCGTTGTCGTTAGTCTGGGCAAGCAGACATCAAGGAAATGACGGTAGGGATCTGTGACTCAGAGTGCCCCTAAAAATCCATGAAATGTAGAAATGTGAACAAGGCGAAGGAGTCAAGTTATTTCAAATGTATTTTTCAAAGATGACGGAATCTTTCTTTTCAGAGAAAATACGAATCTGTTATTATCTTTTATCTGTTCATATGTCAAGTTTGCACTGCTACTTGCATTCTAAGTCCCAACACTGATAGCTCTTTCTAAAAGTAAACCTTTATTTGGGCCCATCCAGATTTTCGAAATTCCACCAAAACTAGTTTGCTCATTTTAGTTCAGTACTACTTTAAATCGCATCTGCCACCTGAAAAATCCTTTGCTCTTTTCCAGTATTATATACATATATTAGCTATTGTTTAATTTGTTAATTTCAATTGAAAACACATTCGAAATAAATTATTTTGAACTCATTTGATCAAATTCCTTGTTGGAACATACCTTCTTGCATAATATGTTTGCTACAGTTGTGCCCCATTGTACACAGTTCCACTGGACACAACTTGCTTGAGCATGGGGTTAAACTGGGCGATTTCTGTCACTAGGGGTGAATTTACGGGATGGCCCACCCTGGCCCTACGCTTCCAAGTTAATTAAATGGTTTTTTTGTAGACATTTATTTCAGTAGTTAAACAATTGCAGCGTTGGTAACCCCACAATTGTCTATTGTTAACCTGTATGTCCTTAAAATACACATCACTGATTATAGTTTTCGAGGAAGCAGTTACAGAGTACTGGGAAACGGAAAACTGTTTCACAAAAAACTTCAACCTTTTGAAGTAGATTGTACGTGAAACTTGTATGTTTAACGCCATTTCAAATTTCCAATTGGAATTTCGTGTCAAGGTGACTTCGAACTAATTTATATTAACAACTGCGTAGGATTTTCAGGTGGCAAGTAAGACTTAAAACAATACTCAGGGCCTCAGGGTTTAACAACTTTCGATGGAAAATTCTGAAAATATGGGCGGTGCACCAATACATGCTTACTTGTAAGTGTTCCTTATTATTAGTACCTGGATGTTATGGCATTTGTGTTATTAAATTGTAAAAATGCAGAACTAAATGGTGATTACACCCCAAGTGAGATAATCGAGGCGGCGTGTCGTGTCCAAAGCCGCAAGTATGTAAACGACGCTCTTATTTCAATCTAGACTCCTGTAAAGATATCTAAAGTAAAAATTCTGGATTTATATAAAATAGATGTTTTGAGTGATTACTTTATAACGGCCTGGGTATAAACAGTGGGCTCCTCTTGGCAACGTAGTTTGGTCCCCATTGCTGCTTCTAAACCGTATAAGAAACGAATTAATAAGAACAAACAGTAAATATGACGAACATTTTGTAGTAATTTTGACAAACCGCAAATAATCCCGAGGGCACAGAGCGAGAACATATAGTGAATCGGACAACCTTCATGGTTTTCATGGCTCCTCCTCATTAGCTCAACCAACACCATTGACTGTTCGTTTGAAACCTGTTGAAATACCTCCAGCATTTTGAAATGAAACGCGTGAGTGAGGATTTTCCTCCGGTTCTTCCATTTGTTACCTACATTAAATAAATACATTAACATATTGATATGTGATGATTAATAACGTTTACCTACATTCCGAAATTTTTAATTGTTTCAAGGTTTGTATTTACTCTCACCTTTAGAAACTAAAAGTCCATTGCCAAGCCAGGATCGGAAAAACGAATATGGTGGACCCTTGTTAAGTAATAACGGAGATTCGATGATTTTCTGAATTATTAGTAATTGATTAGGCGGATTCCCACAGATGAAATATGCAATTTCATGGAACGGTTGTAGAAACACCGAAGACTATATCAATTAAAATTACCTTTAAATCTGCCATATCCGTCAGGACCAAATGCTTTACTGGACCAATGATAATCCTGTATCGGCCACCAAATTGGCGTTGCCATTGTAACAGCTGATTTAGGACATCTTGAAAATATGCATGTCAGGAGACCATTGTAATTAATTAAAATGGTAAAAATTTAAAAGTATAATATAATAATAATAAATATAATAATTGTATAATTTAAAAATCAAAAACGTTACGTAAGAAAAGTATTAATATCTTCACATTTGTTGCTTGTGTTAAAAGTTTAAAAATTGTCAGCAATTGTTCACCTCTTTTCTCAGCAAGTTGCACAGCATTTCCCACAATTGGATATGTCTTTGAACCTGGAATGGAGTTTATAAACTTAGTTGTTTTTGATTCAGGACCAAAAAGAAAATACGCAAATGTTACAGTCAAAGCAATGACTACAAGTAAAATAGAGATCATTTCTTATTGAAATGTGTTTGGACATGAAAGATAATTATTTGCAAATTGATTCGGTCGATCTCTCCAGTTTCGAAATAAAATGCGACAAAACCTTCGAAGTTAAATTGCTCCTTTTATAAAGTTTTTATTTCATGTGGAATCTCTTCCTGAATCATTCCGCATTAGAAAACTGGCCAATTGATCTATGAGGAAACCAGTCATTTAAAATAGAAAACAGGCGTATTTTCCCAGTGCGTGAGAGATACTATCTGTCCTTCCTTACGCGAATTGGAATATGCCAAAATAAAAATCAATCTCTGTCATTGCACTCACAATATGTATCACCTTGCAATGGCTTTACTAGATTTATATTCTCAATCAAGTTCGTGAATGTAATTAACTTGTATGATTAATATACTCACAACATTACTAAATAATAATAGTATTCCTATGACGGAAAGGAGTTGCTCGAAACTAGAAAACTAATTATTGTGCAGTAATTGATGTGAGAAATACATTATGTCTGGGGAAAATCTAAACAAAATTAGTGCCAATTACAGCGTTACAAGTATAACGCATTAAACACTTAAGAACTTAACATCTCGACATTTCATACAACAGGAACAGTGGGACAAAATTCCTTGCTTACATAGTTTGTAGTCACAGTACATAACTACTCAAATTACCTCGTATAACTTAACTAAATCCCTTTGTGTACCGACGTAGCTACTATACCGATATATATATGTATGTATATATTTATATATATTGCTACCTCATATGACTGGCTATAATTTCATCTACTTTAACTTTGCATACTTAATCATTTGACATCTATTATGGGCGTCTATGTATATGGTTCTCCATTATGGTTTTGCTTTTATGTGCTTGGAGGTGTTACAAATTGACCCATCGCAAAAGGCAACCCTTTGAAAGAAACCGATGGAAGAGAACTGCGGATATATCTTGTCATGACAAAATGAAGTGAGAAAACATATGTTAGGTTTTAGGTTGTCCTGTAATCATGAAATTTGTTGGATTCAAAATTTTGGCAATGAAAAATAATCTTGGTTTGGGAATCCTAAGAAGACGGTGACGTATCATAAAATCCTTTAATTTCTAGAGCATATGACCTAAAAAAATCATTACTTTAATATTATCCAATTCTAAAGTAAAATTTACAAAATGAAATACCTCGCTTGTTTTGCGGAACCTACTTCCATTCACATTCATGTAAACAATAACATACTTAGATATATATTATTAATCTCGATGGGATTTCCACGACATAAACAATACTATTGAGGATCTGCATTACTTGATATTTTATTCAAAGTCGCCTACGATGACACTGGCAATTCCCAAAGGCTTTCGCAATTACTAATCAGGAAATTCTTCTGGATGATTCAAATAGCAAGTTTGAACTTAAATTGAATTAATAATTACAGCTGTGAACCTGTTATATGAGGTTCCATCTTTGTAACCGAGGCAGGTTTTGTTCCCAATGGAGGTGCGCTTGATTCTCGTTGTGTTTTTATTATACTTAGTTAATCATTTCAGCATTTTTTCAACAAGTTGTGAGCACAACTAGGCACTTGGCGTTTGCGATTTTTAGTATTCTCTAACTTTGCTATTACTTTGTTTGCAGTTCGGCCTATTTCACCTACAGGAAAGCAGTGCAACCGAAACTGAACAGTTGTAATGAGTGAGCATTCTCCTTGAAACAAACAAGTTCTGTAAATCCAAAGGACGGCGTTAAATTGATACTTACATATTTTTGACTATTACATCGTACCTGGCATCTTCTAAAAGTTTATCACTTTTTTCACTGAATTATTATAAAAAATCTGGATACTTATTCGAAAATTTAATTTCAAATACTTCAACGGCAAATATTTCAAACACTTGTGGCACTACCAACGTTTATAATTGTGATCCCTGTGCTGGTGTTAATGACAATTTCGACCTTACCATTCAAAGACCTGGTATTCATACAAAATCAGAAATCGTTTAGCCAGATTTGCATAATCTCGTAACTGGTTTGAGTTGAGACTTCACTCACTATGTGGTTATCCCTGTCTAAACACGGTACATTATTTGTATTTCGATATGCAACTTCGTCGTGAAGCTGACTGGTTGTGCACGTCTTACATGGCGACTGTCGTCGGGGCTACAAGAAGCTATTCCATTGGATTGTTATAAAAAACTATTTTTGCGGATAAAATAACCCTAATTTTTTTTAATAATAAAAGTTTGTAAGGTGGTCATCATGGTGACACAGTAACCGCTACAAAGTAATGCTAGATATTGGCAACATAGTAATAACAGTAAATGATGACACAAATATTCTGCTTGGATTTGTTTTGGAATATAAGGAAGTATGTCTGCTAGTTTGTGTTTGCTTCAGTTCAAGAAATTTTAAGTAAAATTAAATTGAGACGCGACAAATGGATTAGTCATGCGTTTTGAGAAAACTGAAACCATAATTGTTTATGTATAACCAAAAACATCGTCGGGAAATCACGACGAGGAATCATGACCTACATGATTTACAGAAGTATGTCATTTAGATCATTTTACCTCCTCATGGTTGTTCGATTTCCACGCATTGTTAAAATGTTCAAAATCGATTAATCAGCCTCACAGTTTTGTTATTGTTATGATTATAAATACTAATCCTGTTATTAAGGATATAGAATCTTTAAAATCAGTTTGTTGTGGAGGTATTGAAAGTAACGCTTGTTTGTAATTATATGCTTAAAAGAAATGTTGGGATGGTCTCTGGCATAATATAGGATTTATTATGGTAACATGTGGGAGTGTATTTGGTTATTGAGAGGTATACGGTCTTTACAATGGTGATCTCGAAGTAAATGATTGCACTGGTCATTCTTGATTATTGCTTAGTTAAATACAAGAAAATTGAAACATTTTAAGGATTCTGTAGTTCTAAGAATCGAGTGTTGTTTGCTGAAGTTTCAGTTTATTTCGCAATGACGCCTGTTATGAATTGTATATTTGGTTTTCAGTGTTTAATATAATATTCTGTACTTCCTGTGTCGTTTGGACACATGCTGGTGCATAGAACTGGCAGGGTATTTCCGTCTTGGGGGTAATCTCGTACGTGTTTCTGGTTGCATAGATTTGCAATCCGAAAGTACACAGTCAAACATTTGGTATTCTAAGGCATGTTTTGTCTTGTGGACGCAAGCCGCGTATTGTTGAATATGTCACTATAGGATATTGTGTACTTGTTCCTACAGCTCAGCCATTTGCCGAGAGGTATTTATGTGGTAAAACGCATTGAAAATGTTTCATGTAGCTAGCGATTGTTTCACCCAAGCTTGGTTGTAGTTTTTGTCTTAAGTTAGTCGTTTGTCCCGTAATAGAGATCTGGTTAATAATTTCGGGTTCCAATCTTGCAATATTTTTACGCATAGCAATAATAGGAGCAGCGTGTATTAAATTAAATTTTATAAGTGTGGAAATGGTGGTTCGGAGACCGACACCAGAGTGTAATAGAGAATATTCATGGAGATAGGACTCGTGGGGAGAACAAATTATTGGAGATAAAATTAAAATATAATTAACACGTGAAATTCTAATGTTTGCAGGTGTGGAATTTGCAGAAGAAAAATCATTTCAAGGATTAACACGATGGCATAGAGTGATACATCGTGTGGGTATGAAGAATCGTGATGAGAATTATTTTTATGCTCTTCACATGAGGAAACTGAGAACTCCAGGACTGCCTGAAGGTGCACATCGTCGTTTAATTTTATTGTTGTGCTTTTTAATAGTCTTGTCCATGTCTTTTTGGATAATTAATTGGCTTGCTTGTTTAGTCCCCTCCACAAGTGCTGACGAGGTGTGCTTACAGACAAAATCAGTTATTGAGTTTGTGGTGGTTTGTGTTGGTGTGGGAGTGTATTTTTCCATTGCTTGTTTTTATTACATGAAATAAATAGATTTTTCGTGTTTGAAATAATGTTCTTTTTGTAGCCTGAGCTTCATGGGAGACTCGAAATCATTATACGTGCAGTAATTGACTGACGGGTGGGTAACTGGTAAATTATAATAATTGAAGTATCATGTCGTAGAACTCTGTCGTAGCATGGACAAATCCTATGTGAATTTATTTAATGGAATATTCTTTTGTGTCAATAATGAGTTCTTCCTTGGAGTATAGAAAACCTGTACGGCGTATACAAGCAGTCACCCTTGTTAGATATATCGTCTGTCATGTGGAATACTCGTTATATTTGTTCATGAAGACTGATATTTTTGGATGAGTTTTTGGAGGGCTAAAGGTTTGTCTTTCCAACAGAAAGCGGTTGTTCTAATGTGGCGTTCCACAGTACTATTAACTGTAGTTGTCAGTGGAGAATACTTAGTTGATGAAGTACAGGAACACGAAATGACATTTGATGATTTAGAGGAGGATAATCATTTATATTATTGTTACGATTAGTATTGTAATGATTGGTTAAATGTGGTTTCAAGTATAGAATGCTAGGAGACTGTAATTATTAATCGTAACTTAATTATATTTCGAGTATAATAGGAGAACAGCTTCTCGGGATGCTTGGTTAGCTGTGAAAGGATTCTGGATGCATTGTTGGTCTGAAATGAGAACCGTTCCAATCTCCACTATTCGTTCATCATAAATCTATTTGCCCCCATTTTAGCACACGTCTGAAAGAGTTAATCAGAACATGCACAATCAAAATGGAATTCAGAATGCGGGATTAAATATTGCGTTAAAATATTTAAATATTAAATATTTTTATTCGATACTAACGTCCGTCATCCCGCGTTATAAATTATTACAAATCTGTTCTGTTCAATCAATTTGAAGGATTGCTGCATGCAGTCAATTTATGTTCCGATTGTGTACATTGACTTTAAAGTCCCCAGGCCCACAAAGGCCTAAGCTTAAGCTTCGGGGTTTATCGTATTCGCTGCACGTATCTTTCGACAGGGATAACACTAATACACAAGCAAACGTTACATCACATAGAGGTCATCAATGGGACGGAAATAATCAAAATCAACGCAATTCCTAATTTCAAACCGAAAGCCCTTCAACCCGGAACTTTAAACGCATGAAGACCCGGCAGCCCTATCTCATCTACAAGTAACTGTATATTTTGGAACTTTAGCGGTATTTCTAACTTTTTTTAACTTAGTTGGTAAGGACAAGAATTTCTTTTTAAATTCAGGCCCAATATGTATGGCCGAAACATGAACCACCACAGAAAACATCTCACTTAGCTCAGAATGGGAACAATGTAACATTGCTGTCAACCCTGCAATCAAAAGGAGCAACTGTGGTAGAACATGTGGAGGTTTTATTATTTTAATCAAAAAACGTTTTTTGATTTTCTACCTCTGGTTCCCTTACAAATATGTATATATGAAAATGTATTTGTTTACGTTTTGGCGTTAACAATTCCGCCCACCAAAATATATAGGTATATTTTAAAAGAAAAACAAAAACATTATAAAAGGAAATTAACTCATTTGTCGTCCTCATCCTCATCTTCTGACAGAAGCCAAACAAATTTTGTAATTGGGCGCTTGTACGTCCCAGCCTCTGTCTTCACCGTTATAGCCCGTACTAGCTTGCTCTTGTCTTCGGGATCAATGTGTGTAGCAACAACTCTGGCTAGCTTCCATTTCTGGGGTGGTTGCTCCTCGTCCTTCAGAACCCCAACGTCTCGAATTTTGACATTGGCCTGCACATCCTTCCATTTGACCCTACGTTGTAAACGCTGTAGGTACTCCTGGCTCCAGCGTTTCCACAGATGCCTCACCAATTGCTGCTGCCGTTGCCATCGGTTGAGCCGGTTGAGCTTCACTTCCGTCATGTCTGCTGCTGGAATGGCTAGCAATGGCTGTCCGATAAGGAAATGGCGTGGAGTTAATGCTGCTATCTCCTCAGGTCTGGTACGGTCGGGGCACAATGGTCGGGAGTTGAGACAGGCACTTACCTCCTCCAACAACGTATCGTACTCCTCGTAGTTTAGTTTTGCATCCCTATGACCCTCTTGAGATGAAATTTGAAGGACTTCACGGCTGCCTCCCACAGTCCTCCCACGTGTGGTGCTGCGGGCGGGTTCATGCGCCATGTTATCGCCTCCTGGAGACACAAATTCGCCACTTCCGCCTGGACCTCCTTCTCTTTAATTAACTGGTAGAGCTATTCCAGTTCATTTTTTGCCCCTTTAAAATTAGAACCGTTATCGGACTGTATAAACCTTTGTTTACCTCGAATGGGTACAAACCGTATCAGCGCTGTCAAAATTGATTCGCTCGTTAAGCTGCTCACCAGCTCCAAGTGCACTTCCTTCGTTGAGAATCAGTCAAAAACTGATACATACGCTTTCACCTCCAGCGTTTTTCGCATGCATCCCACGGAGTTCTTAAGGGATATTGGACCCATAGTCCATAGGAATCATAGTCCACACCTACTGATGTAAATGGCCTGCTGATTCTTACTCTTGGTTCTGGTAAGTCAGCCATTAATTGATGTGAAGTTGCTGCACGCTGATTTCTGCAGGGCTTACACTTCCCGATGATCGCTCGCACATTGTTTCTTCCTAGTACAATCCAGTAACTTCTTTGCAGCATTGACAATGTCAATTGCACCCCCGCATAGTTCCAGTGGACATGATGCCATCTGATAATCAAGTCCGTGATGTGGTGACGTGGAAGCAGAATTGGATGCTTCTGCTCATTTGGTATATCAGCCTTCTCCAACCTCCCGCCCACCTTGACAATTCTAGCACGAATAAATGGGTTAAGTGACTTGATCGCTGAATTTGAGGGAATCTTACTGGAGTTGACCATTGCCTTTATCTCCTCTCTATAATTCTTCCGTTGCAAGTAGCGAATCCATCCATGTTCCGCTTGCTCCAACTCTTGAGTCGTAATGTGACGGTCTGGGAGTTGATAGTTCATGTGAAACCTCCAAAGACGCCCCCACCAAACTGTTTTTCTACTGAGCCGGTACCAACAGGTGTAGCGTGCTGCAAGTTCTTCCAAAGTCCTGTCATTGTTGGAGAACTTTTTATCACCGAGGTTGAGAGCTGCTCCTACAATTCCTAGAGGTTTGCCCCCCAACTCTTCTCCTGATTCAATTAGTGTTGGATCTCTTGATGCGTCCTGCAAAAATGTCGGACTTTGCTTCCACAACTGGATTGATACCAACTCTGCGGCTGAAATCCCTCTGGAAGGAAGATCAGCGGGGTGGATTTTACCCGGGACGTACCTCCAGTTTTCTTTCCCCACAGCATCCTGAATCCTCGCCACTCGATACCTTTTATGTTTTTCACCGTTATGGAACCCCTCGAACCCATGCCAACATAATTGTAGAATCTTTCCACGCCCTGATCAAATTGATGGTAATTGGTATAGATGATACCACAGTCTTCATTAGCTCCGCCAGCAAGACTGCTCCATTCAACTCCAACCTTGGAATTGTCTCCGATTTCACTGGGGCAACTCTGGTCTTGGCTGCTACTATACGGACTTCCATGCCTTCCGGATGTATTCAGCAAAGATACACTACTGCTGCAGATGCTTTTTCTGAGGCGTCAGAAAACCCGTGTTGCTGGAACTTTGTCGTTGCTGAAGCGGTTGTACACCGAGGAATAGTGAATTTCTCCAGGATCTGTAATTCTCGTTGGTACTCCATCCACGTTTCTTGAAGAATTGGCGACGGGACTGCATCCCAGCCTACATTCTCCTTCCATAACATCTGCATTAATATTTTTGCTCTAATTGTAAAAGGAGCTAACAAACCTAGTGGATCGAAAATCCCTGCAATTTCCGACAGGATGTTTCGCTTAGTCCATTTGTTCACTCTTGGTGGCTGAATTTTGAACGTGAATTCGTCCAACCTTGGTCTCCAAAACATTCCTAAAGCCTTGATGGTCTCATCATCACCCATGTGGAATGGAACCTGCATCTCCCGATGATCTTCTGGTAGAGTTTCCAAAACGGCTTCATGAGATGATGACCACTTCCGCAGTGTAAATTTGCCTTGCTTCATTACTTCAAGTAAATCCTGTTGCAATTTGATTGCTGAAGCTGTGTCATCACTCCCCGTCATGAGGTCGTCCATGTAGAAGTCTCTTTTGACAATACTGGATGCAACTGGATACTGGCTGGAACTGTCCTCTGCTAGCTGGTGCTATACACGTACTGCTTGAAACGGTGCACTGGCTGTCCCAAATGTGACCTTTCGCATTCTATAGTGCTTGACCTTCTCGAATGTGGTCTTTCTCCAGAGTACCCGCTGATAGTTGCTATCCCTTAACATTGTATCCAAATATATAAATACATTTGTTTAATGTCTGCCGTCATTGCTACCTGCCAGTATCTCCAGCGGACCAACAAAGAGAACAGCTCTTTCTGAAGACTTGGACCGATCATGAGGTTGTCGTTGAGCCTGATTCCTGATGACGTGGTAGCACTGGCATCAAATACCACTCTTAACTTAGTGGTAGTGCTACTGTCCTTGATGACCGCATGATGTGGGAGGTAGTACAAGTGGTCATCTGGTAGTGCCAACTCCTCTGCTGGAACCAATTCCAGATGTCCCTCTGCCAGTAGATCCTCCATCGCATTTACGTACAGTTGCTTAGTGTCTGGATTTCTCTCTAGTTTTTTCTCCAGGTTGTAGAACCTTTTGAAAGCCATTGCCTTTGAATTTCCCAGGGGTTTGCGTTCCTCCTTGAATGGGAGTCGAACTTGATAGGCTCCATCTGGGCGTCTCGAAACTGTATCCAGGAAGTTCTGTTCGCATTTTCGTTCCTCTAGAGTCCACGAATCTTTTCTCTCATTTATCTCCTCTTGTGCCCCAAACCTCTGTACTTCCTCATTCAATGTGCATGTGTTAAGGTTAAGGGATTGTACGGGATGAGAATTCTCAATAGGCTTACCCTCTGCCACCAGCCATCCCAGTGTGGATTCCTGGGCCACTGGATCTCCTTTCTTTCCCCGAATAACACAACTCCTGATGACTTCATAATACATATGATTGGATAGAAGCAAATCGACACCGCCTGGGTTGTTGAAACCCGGATCAGCAAGTCCGTGAGATGGGATGTGATTCCTTCGACTCGTATCCAGCTTATTTGTAGGGTAGGGTCCACCGATTGACTTGACTATAAATCCTATTAATTCATATGAGATTTCTACATGATAAAGAGACTGAATAGAAAAGTTTGCATACTCCGTCACCTCGCCCGTCTGCATACTGTCCATATCTTCCACTGAAATGGGAGTCTCAAATCTGTGCCACTTCAGCCACAGCCTGGTGAGGAAAGCTGTCGTGACGAAGTTCTTGTCGTCACCAGGGTGCCCAGATTATTCAAATCTCAAATCAGGACTTCTAAGTGAGTTTAAAAAAAATCAAAAACCAAATATGTTTCAAGCAATTAACTATTTGTATTTGGCTTGCATATTCCAAAAACGTGTTCATTCAGGTTTCAAAATTTTGAATGATCTCTTCCGTGACAAAAAACAGTAACCCTCATTTTTCAGGATCTTCATAAATATCTGACAAAGTGTATCTTCAGGCATGTGAAAAAATTCTTTTTTCTATTTTTTGAATTTAAATGCATAAAAAATTAACGTTGCTGAGGTATTTCATCATTTATCTTCGAGTAAAAATGTAACTATGAAATTTGGAATTATAGCTGCAACTTTGGTTTTTTTCCAAAGTTAATGAAACCGATTTTATAATTTGTAAATGTTTGTCTCGCAAAACTAGAAAGGCAATCCGAACTTCTGAAACATTGGTGATGCTCCATAATACATTAGGGCACAATCGTCAGCTGTAGTTGTAATATCACTGTTTTTTAAATGCTTGAAATGGACCTATTTGTTTGATTCATCTTTTGTTTCTGTAAACATTTGCTTTTTGAAATCTGTGATTCCAACATTAGCACAACGTTTACCAAATCTGCAGATGTTGCATCAAAAATATTTGTCTCCTTTGCTGCTACACTTACTAAAATATTATTTCCTTTCCCACTACACCATGTAAACACATTTATTATTGGAACTATTATTTTGAATGAATGAATGAATTTATTCGTGTTTTTTAGAAACGTCTACAACACAATTGGGAGTGACTGAGTTTGAAATATATCATATCTTATGGAGTGAGAGATTTAGATTATTACACATATATAGTATACGTTATTCATTGAGGGACCACGTTCTGATTTTGAGAGCCCCTCTAACATATAGAGCGATGCTATTTCTGGCATTTTCATTGTTGACAGGTAGTAGGGAGCACCATGTTCAGATAATTAGTTAAATAGCTTCTAATAGGTTTATAGATTAAAACAATTTTAACAGATCTTTCCTTGATTTTAAGTTTTAAAATATAATTCTGAGATTCTGACCCATACATTTCAATAAAAATCCACCGTTTTCAATTCTCCAGATCCTTCAGCTTAGCGATTCATACCGTTAATTGTGATTTATTCTTTTGTGGGCTTGGAAAACACTCGTAGTAGTTTCTAGAAACATGTTAATAATATATTTATAAGCATATCCGCGGTAACCGTTAGATTCCGATTCAGTTCAATTCAAAATTTGACCAACTGAATTGGTTTTTACTTTTTACTGAACTGAATTGAACCGTTTCCCCCGCTATATGCACCTGTGAGATATGTATCATAAATTGTTACTTGTCATTGTAAGTAATCACCACAAAACGTTTCCATAGTACAACAGCAGCGTGAGTCATTACTAAATTAAGCCCATCAAAATTAAACTATTAAAACCATTTTACACGCAGGGTTGTATTATGTGTGCATAGTTTACGTTAGTATTATAATGGACTTTATGATAAGTAATGATAACTTTTAGTCACTTTACCTCAAATTACTACAAAGTGATATTTTTGCTAGCTACATTGAAATCAGGACTAAATTCAAGCTCATCAGGTCATCAGGTTACCCTACGTTAAATCAGGACAGTCCTGATCAAATCAGGACTCCTGGGCACCCTGGTCGTCACACATTGCCCTAGTTGTGACGATGTCACCCTTGTTGTTAGGTACTTGAACCACTGCTGTTGGCTTCAGTACTGTCTGGTTTCCTGATGCTGTGGCAAGGGCTGAGGTTTTCATTTCCGTCGAATTGGCAAAGGCTGAGTGTAAAAGTGTGTTATGCCTTTGTTTACATTTCCAAACTTACTTTTACACTCCTCCTTATGCCCTGGCATTAGACAATTTTTACAGAGTGCTGCATCCTTCACAAGTGTTCTCTTTTCTGGAGCTGATGCCTTTTCTAGCTTTTCACATTTAAAAGTCACATGGTTCTTTCTGCATATTAAGCATGAGAGGGATGGCTTACTTGTAACATTCCACGTACCGGATCTGCTGGCCTGCTCCAAGTGCACTGCTGACCCCAGGTCGGCGATTTCTTTCTCCAGAAATGTCTAAAGGGTCGTCCATGGTGACATTTCTTCGTCAGGAAGACTCTGGAAGAACCGACATTTGGTGGTTGGGTCGAGTTTGCTGCAGATTGTTGCTACGACCCAGTCCCCCCACTGGTCTACGGGTCTTCCTAAACTCCTCAAAGCGTCCATGGCGTTGTTGAAGTTGCAAATGAGTTGTGAAATTGTTGTTGCATTCCTCTCTTTTACTTCAGACTGTTGAACCATTCTAAGTATGTACTTGGAGATAAGCTCACGTTTATGCTCATAACGTACCTGAAGTTGTGCCCAAGCTGGACCGTAGTTCTTGTCTTCCAACGCCACTGCGGCCAGCATGGATGATGGCTTCCCTTGTAAATATGACAAGATGTATTGCAATTTGTCTGCGTCCCACAAATCTGCTCTTTTGTCAATCGCCTGCGAGAAGCGATTACGGAACATGAGCCAATCCTCTGCCTTGCCAGAGAATTTTGGCACCTGTAATTCCGGTAGTTTTGCTCTTTGTGAACCAATTGTTGGTATTGTTGTTGCTGCGCCTGCTGTTGCAGGGAGGATGACTGGGAACTGTGCTCGGGCCCTAGCTTCAGCGATGATCCGTTGCTTCTCTTGTTGTACCAATAGAGGTTGTTCCAAGCGGCCCAACGTCTGCTTCAGTTTGATGATGGAGTCAAATATGGGGTCACACTCAACGTTTAGCTGTATGTGGAGGCTACCTGGTCGAGAGCTGCATAGTTCTCCTAAATCTTCTCCAGGTATCTATGTACGTCCTCTTTGATTGGGTTGAGGGTTGCCAAAGATGCTGTAGCTGGGTCAATCGTGGTGATGATGTTCGTCAGTCGAAATCGACTGACTTTTCAAATTAATATGCACTCTTATGGCTTCGGATGCTATTTTCAAGTTTCTTAGAACTCCAATCCCTGTATTTCGTAGGCGGATGTATTTTATAGAAAACATTTTAGGAAAGTTTGTTTTAAAATTTAGAAATACTTTTCCATGTGTAACTTTTTCTGTACCCTTTTGTGCTATGCGTATACTCCGAAACCAAGCGAAGATCTGTGAAGGTGTGGTCAAGTTTGTCAAATGAAACTCCAAGAATTAATGCTACTTACCCCTAAAACCTATTTGCTCACGTGTCAAAAAATTCAGACTTTATGAACCAAACACTTATTAAATCCGTTTACCAAGCATGTTTTGTGTACAACTGGTAGCATCCATTTAAAATATATTTATTTGTGTTTACTCATTTGAAGTCGAGTAGGCTTTCGCCTATGACCAATTGCCAATGAGACATGTTTACAAATTAAAGAATACAATTACTATCAATGGATCAGATGTCTGTGAAAAAATACATTCAAAATAGTACATGCGGTCTCAATGCTGTAAAATTATTGTGATGCAATACGCTTCATACCCTCACAAACATTACGGGGAAATTCACATAAAATTTGATCGCTTTAGAGAAAAGTGTGTGAAATAGAGGTAGAATCCAGTATAAACAGTACTGAATGTTGTTAGTTGTTACAAGCCACGAGTGTACTCCTTAACCTCCCCAGAATCTTGCAAGTTTATAATGCAAGGAGTTGGTACGAAACAAACAGTGTAAATATCTCATTCTGCCCCTGTTGCTACATATTTTGCAGTTACTACAGTAACAGTTGACTTAAAAGTACCTATGTATATACTGTTAATGTATATGTCTGTATATCTTCAAAGGTTCCGGCAAAACGTTGATAGCGACTTTACCGTGAAAGATAAAATGCAAGAAAGAGCATGTCTGATTGAGTATGTAGACTCAATGTGTTTCATAGGAGAGTGTGGAATTCCGGCACTGTATTTCTACAGCGTTTGCAAGGATTCTGTAGAGCACATAAAGGTTCCGTTTGTCCTTTTGCTTGCAATGAGTGGCAAAATCTAAGGTATACGACATGTACCTCTCTTATTCTTCTTATAACTTATCCTGCTTTATTTTGATTAAGTTTCGGCATATAACGTTTTTAAAGATAGATGTACATATTTATTGCCTTATGTATTTTCGAGGTATAATGTAAATATTGTGATTAAGGTGTCAAATTAAATTAAAATATCTGGAAAGTATTGCACAGGCACACTAGAATAAGAGGGGACAGGGGGCATCGACCCAGAAAAGAAGTCAGGGAGTGACAGGCTACGTAATGCAAAATTATGATTGATGATGAAATAAAAATCCCATTTTGCTAAATATTTGCCAGATTTTGGAATTTAAAAGGTAATGTAAAAGGTGGGACATGGTCCCCACAAAGGAAGTCAGGGAGGTAGAGGCTATGCACCTGTTCCCTTCTTTTCCGAAATAAAATTAACAATTTCCTGAATATTTGCTAGTTGTTAGAATTTTCAAAAATCGTTCATGAAGTGATACTAATAGCGTCTCTGGCAAGCTCAAAGAAGCAGCGTAGGCAGTGCATTCATTGGGAAATCAATGTAACTATCAAAGCTAACAAGAGTTGTAGATCAGAAGAAGGGTTCTACAGTCTTTGGTTTGATCAGTCCGAGTCCTTCATCAGTCCCACGTCTCATTCTGCCAATCAGTCCCAGTCAGTTTTGTATCCCAGATCTATCAGTTCCTATCAGTCTCAGTCCTGCTAAAAGTCCTTGCCAAAAGTCTCAGTCAGTCCACAAATGTATATTAATGTATTTAAGACTGCCAGAGCTCGCATAACGTTGAAAACGCATTGAAAACGTTCAATTTCGACAACTATGTTCCTATACACCCAGAAAGGAAAATCCCCACTAATTGAATAGTTTATAATTTTCCAACCTATCCATTGCAGTTAAATTGGTGTAGGTTTAGTAATTTGGAAAAATAACCGTTCGGTACAAGAATTCAATATAGAGGTCATGAAAGGGACAAGTGATGGTGGTTATTTGGAAAAATGAAATGATAGAATTACTTATAATATAGTAAACCTTCAAAAAAATAATTTGGCTCTCTTTGTAGCAAATTCAAACAGATTTCCAGTAAGCATTTACTATACGATTACTATTTAATATACGACAACTAATTGTAAGTTGAATACTTCAGGAACAGAATGGTCTGCGAAGCATGATTACATCAGAAGGATATAATTCAGTTTCACATATCGGAAAAAGTTTGAATTAATATTTCATTTTTGAATATGTAATCAAATTTTGGCCTTATTAAAAGTCAGTCACATCAGTTCATTACATACACTGATACTGCACTTATAGAGTTATAATTTTAACGTAGCCCCTCTAATTGTAATTTATCATTATTTATTATGAATAATGCACCAGAACGTGGGAACTCAATTACTCAAGTGATTTGTACAATGTGGTGCGGGTGCGGGCCAACTAACACAATATCTTTGTTAAACAATAATGACAGATGGAAGCCATAGTATAGCTGGAAAGAAGAGACCAATGATAAAAATTGATTTAATGAAACGTATCGGAAATACCCTGCCACTTTGATTTGTCCATGCGATTTTTAAAGCTCAGTTCAGTACTTGCACTCTTGCACATGCTTGAGCTCATTAGCAGTGCTCATATCAGTCCCAGTCAGTTTTGGCTATGAAATTCATCAGTCTCAGTCAGTCTCAGTCTTAAAAAATAGGACTCTGTATCAGTCCCAGTCAGTCTCAGTCTTCAGTCAGTCCTATGATCTACCCACTCAGTCTTTCCCCTGAGTCCAAGACTGTAGAACCCTGATCAGAAGATGAACCAATCGCAAATTCGTCTACACATATGTACATGTATTGTAGAAGAATTTGTGCAACGGTTGCTGTGTTGAAAAGCCATAACCCGAGTCGATGCACATTCTCCAGCATATGCAACCCTTTCACCGGTGATAATGGTTTTGAATTTGCGTACCTGTTAACAAAATTAATAGATACGACAAAATACATTCAAGATTCCACAGTATTTAATCAATTATAGCTTTATGTAATGGTGCTTACAAGCATTAAAGACTGTGGGTAGACAACAATAGTAAATAAAATTATCGTTCACATCTGTTTATGCCCTATTGAATTTTGTATAACTACGTAAGAAGACGTAAATCTAAAAATGTTTTACTTCCTGTAACACTAAAATAGCCAACAACTCAGGCTGCTCCAATTAACTTCGCTCCATTAATGAAGACTTTAAGAAAGGGTCTAACGAAATGTAGCGTACAAAACACTACGGTATCTAATTAGACGCAGTTGATACTAACGAATAGTTCTATTTATGCAAATTACAATCACTTGATTTCTATCAGTACATGAATGTCGTTCTCCGGCCGAACAATCAGTTCCGGAAGGGCATTCACAGTCTCTTTCGGATTAGCAAGTCTCACTTTAAAGTTTCGCAAAACGTTGGCCAGAACTGTCTTCAACTCAATAAGAGCCACTTTTTGACCTGCGAATACATTTGTTTACGTCAATTTTGAATGCTAATAATATTTGAATGACATCGGCAACGATAAATATCTAGAAAAATAACTGTCATACCAATGCAATTCCGAGAACCCGCCAAGAATGGCATGTACGCGTACGGATGTCTCCCAATAGAATTTTCAAGAGTGTGCCGTTCAGGGATAAATTTCTCAGGGTCCGGGTAGAATTCAAACTTTCTGTGTATCACCCATGGGGAAATCAGTATATTTATACCGGCTGGAATTACTGTATTTTCATCTGAATAATAGTAACACATTTTAGTATCCGACAGCAGTCATGGGCAATTGGTTTTCCTTGCCTTTAACATTGACACGAAACTTAAATACAATAACACCTTCCTTATCGCCTTTCCGGGATCATATTTTACAGTTTCCCCTTAACCTAAAATTAGGTAAATATTTGTGCCTTCCTTGCCTTTTTGTACCATTTCAAAATGCCTTGTCTAGCCTTAAATGGCCTTTTCGTTGAAAAATAGGATTGAGTAACATGTGGCTGGGCCTGGGTTAGTTTGCAGTATGATGCAATTATGCACTGAACGTTTTTGACATGGACGTCATAATCAGTGTTATCCTGTATACCAAGGCAGTTAAATTTTATTTACCGCGATTATTATTATTATGTTCCGCGATTATTTAATGCTGTCGCGTAGGGCAGCTCAGCTACGACCATCTCACCTTATTCCCTTTATTTTTTATGACATTTAAAAAAAATTGTTTTAATAGTTTCTGGAAAGGTAGTGGAACACAAAAGGTGGAACAGTTCAGGAGAAATCAAATAATTTTTTTCTTTTTATTTTTTTACGCATGAACACGTGAACGATTTTCAACCGATAAAAAACTCATCTGAGGAAGTGATCAAAATAATGATTATAAAATTGTTGAACAAATTCGGTCGATCAGTTTCGGAGGAAAAGTGAGAGAAGTATCTACAGATTTAATTTTTACTCACGATACGCTGACCGATTTCAATCAATAACGAACTCATGCGGATTTTCGTCCTAAAAAATTGTAAATTTTTTGGACGAAATCGTTGAAGTAGTTTCGGAGGAAAACTGCAGGACATATAGACACACGGGCAATACTATTTTATAAGAGTTCTGACGCAGCCCTAAAAATGAGTCTCGGAAAGTATCGTTTTAATGCTTTGCTGACGTCCTGTTTTCAGCGTTATGTTTTGAAAATATGTATAGAAAGTACTTCAAACATGTATCTCGATTTCACGCCGTCAGATGCACTTGCATTGCAATTTTTGATCAGCCTTACCTTAATCCTTAACATAAATTTAGCCTTCCTATAACCTTGCCTTTAGTACCAAAATTTTCAAGCCTTTCTACTGAATTTCTTTGTTTGTTTATACATTTTTAAGCCTTCCTTCTTCCTTGTCTTTATAGTAGCCGTTTTTGAACGCCTCCTTTCCCTTTTGCCTTATTCCAAGGCATTTACCAGGGAAAGGTGCCCATTAGTGGTCGGACCAGTTCAGTTTGGTTCACAAAATTCAGTTTAGTTCGGTTTACAAAGTGAACTGAATCGAAAATCAAAATTTCAGTTCAGTTAGCTATTCTTCGGTTCAGTTCAGTCCAGTTTCCTCTATGAACTGAACTGAACTGATTACAAAACAGTTTAACACGCCAGGTTAAAACTATAACGTAAATAGTTTCCGTTTTGGTAAGTACAATATATATAATATATGGTTGTACATGCACAAATACATACATATAAGATACGTTCTTACATTTTTATAATTATATAGCACGACAAATGCAACCGTCAGAAATGAGAAGTGCGTCATGACAGAAACAGGCTTTATTGTGCATGCGTAAAAATCAGTTCAAACGATTCAGTTCAGTTCAGTTTTACGCTGAAATCGAACCATTCAGTTTGGTTTGTGTATCGAACTGAACCAAAATTTGTATGAACCAAACTGAACTGAACTGAAATTTTCAGTTTTGAACTGAACTGATCCGACCACTAGTGCCCATGATTGTACGACAGTTTGTACTTTAATAGCAAATAGATCGCTTCTTAAAAATGTTCTGTAAAGTTAAAGATGTACCTAATTGAAAGTCTTGCTCAACCTTTCGAAAAACAGTTGGAACACTGGGGTACAATCGTAGAGACTCCTTTATACAACACTCGAGATATTTCATTTTGGATAGGTCTAAAGTCGTAATAGGCCGGGTCCGATTGCTCCCAAAAATTGTCTCCAATTCTCTGTGAACTTGTTCCTTGGGGAAGTAAACAAATCAGGATGAAGGTAAAGAAATGTGTAAATAACCAGACTTCTGAGATGCATTTATTACCTGATATTCAGGATGTTTAGAAAGTAAATACAAGCTCCAAGTTAACCCTGCTGCCGTTGTATCATGACCCTGTTTAGATATTTAAAAGAATGAAATTTTGAAACCATGAAATTAGACGATGATATTATATTTGATTTTTTGATTTATATGTATGGATTATAATGGCTAAGCCCGAGAAGAGTCCAGAATAAATAAACAATTATGAATTATATGTCAAATATAGGTAGAAATTTCCCATGCATAAACTGAAACCTCAAATGTAAATGTAGCTGTTTCGTCATAAATATCTTCGTCTGTTAGAATTGTTTCTGTGGTGGACTGTATCTCAATCAAGAGGTCCAGGAAGGCCAGTCGTTCTGCATGAAGCAAATTGTGAAATAAAAAGAATTGCTACTGAGACTTAAGTACAATAAGTAATTTACAAAAAAAAAACAAAAAATTGCTTCAATACTATTTTTTGATGTGACATCGGTTTCACCCGTGCACAACCATTTCTGTTCCTTCTTGTAGACCGTTTTTCGCTCCGCAATGATCTAAGTAGTAAAATTTTGTAAGAACATTCTTTATCTGATTTTTACACATAGCCCCAATCTTAAACAATTGTTTCTACAAGAAAGCATTGAAAAATTTTTGGAGGCTGAATTGTCAGTTCTAAAGGTTTTCTATTTTATAGATACAATATCATTTTTTGAACTTTGTTGTTTCTTCTCACCTGATATATAAATTTACGAAGTATTTCTACGTTCTTCTTTTCTTCCTTTCCGTCCGGCGATCTCGACCAAATAAATTTAGGGTAGAGCCAAGGTGAGACAGAACGCTTGAACATAAGTTGAGTTTGTCTGTAAAATGTTTGTAATATTAAAACACTGGAGTAAGAATATGAGCTGCGTATTTTAATTTTATTGCCACTTCCCAATAGACTTTAAATTTGAATTTCAAGAATGTATAATACATATAAGAAATTATTTAAAAATTCAACTAAAAATTATCTAAATGATTGTAATTTAGCTTTATCGCCTTAGAAATTACTTTTGCATGGGACTAATTGGAGTGATTTAACCAATATTCCCAAAACTTGTTTGTAGTCTAGCACTAAAGTGCACAGTAAGTGATGTTTACGCGACTCCTATCGGTCGAGGTTGTAACAACGTTCATAAACGTTTTGTACGGGACCTTTAGTCCTCTTTAGGCAACACTATATCAGAGTTCAGAGTTGTTTGATTGTTTGTATTATAGCATTTAAGCAAATGTGAGCTATTTTAATTCCCTGAGGCCAAATGGATTATGGAGACCTTCTCCATAATCAATGCGGTTCTGACTAATTAGGTAATGCAACACTATCGAATTGTCGCTTGTAATTAGTTCGGCCGTTGTCGTTAGACTGGACAAGCAGACATCAAAGAAATGACGGTAGGAATCTGTGACTCAGAGCGCCCCTAAAAATCCATGAAATATAGAAATGTGAACAAGGCGAAGGAGTCAAATTATTTCAAACGTATTTTTCATAGATGACGGAATCTTTCTTTTCTGAGAAAATACAAATGCCTATTTTATCTGTTCAGATGTCAAGTTTGCACTGCTACTTGCATTCTAAGTCCCAACACTGATAGTTATTTCAAAAATAAAACCTTAATTGGGGCCCATCCAGATTTTCGAAATTCTACCAAAACTAGTTTGCTCACTTTAGGTAAGTACTACTTTAAGTCGCATCTGTCGCACTGTTTAATTTACTAATTACAACTGAAAACGATATTCGAAATAAATTATTTTGAATTCATTTGATCAAATTCCTTGGTGGAACATACCTTCTTGCATAAAATGTTTGCTACAGCTGTTACACAGTTCCACTGGACATAACTTGCTTGAGCATGGAGTTAAACGGGGCAATATCTATCACTAAGGGTGAATTTACGGGGTGGCCCATCCTGCCCCAGCCCTTGAAAAAAATTTAGGGAAAGGTTAAAACATATCAAAGGCTCTCAGATTGGAAGTGGAAAGGCCCACAAAGCCATTTTGAGGCTTAGGGCCAGGTTACAATTTTTTTGTAATCCACCACTCGGATGTGGAAGAAGTTCAAGATGCCCAACTACCCTAACATTAGTAGTTACCCAACTAACCCGCCAGCACAAATGGCCAAAACCACGCCGGCAAGTTTGCCCAACCACCCGGATAGCCAAAATATTTGTTGCCCAGCTACCTGGGTAGGCCAAATTTTTGTTGCCCAACTACCTGGCTAGGCCAAAAATATTTTGCCCAACTACCTGGGTAGGCCAACATTTTTTGCCTAACTACCTGGGTAAGCCAAAAATGTTTTGCCCAACTACCTGGGTAGGCCAAATTTTGGTTGTCTATACCTGGGTAGCCCAATAAAATTCTGCCCAACTACCCTGCCGTTTTTACCAGCCCAACCACTTTATCCATGTGCCCAACTAACCGGGTTCGCAGGATAGGGAACTTTTTCCACATGCGCCACCACTATCTGTCACCATACATATGTGAAATTAATGTGTGGAACGGACAAAAATTGTAAAAACAAATATTGGATTGATTATAAAAAAGAATAGGCTTTTTTGTAGGGGTGCCACCTTTGGAACCACATTGTCAGAATTTTACAAAATCCTGCAGTTAATTTAATTTTTGCATTTTTAAATGAATTCTAACGTGCTAATTTTCTAAACATGGTTCAAAAAACAACGTAATATTTTGAAATTGTTTGCCTAATATTTTCTAAAAGAAATTGTGGTCTCGCATTTGGAAAGAATTTTTAGCACCGCTGCAGTATTAAAAGACAAATAAGAAATTTCAAACTTTTTAAGTGAAAAACTACCATGTAAAAATCCATTAAATGTTGCCCTCAGATCTTTACTCAATCGGATTCGGGGAACTTGATTCCAACGGTGGCATCTCTAAAAAAACTTCCATACTTTATAGTAAATAATTCAAATTGTACTTTTGCCATATTCATCAAATTCAAACAGCAATCCGACATATCATATTATTTTTTATCGTTTATTTCGCCACTATTTTAGATAAGTTGCGTCAAATGTACCTGAGCACCATGGATTAGTGTTGGAGTAAACATATTTGGCAGGAAAGTACGTTTCAAGCTGGAATGGAAAATGCTCGCGAAACCAGCGAACCCGGTTCATAGACAAAAATATTTCCTCAATTTGCCGATACAAAAAATTGTACTTCCTGAGTAGTTGCCAAACTGAGAAATAATTGTCAATTAAATTGTTTGTCAAATCGTGCTGACTTTAGTTTGGTGTCATTCTGGAAGGGTTGCCATACCCGGAACATGACATTTACAGAAGTTACTATCGTCTTTTGAGAATAACCTCCGTCTAACTGTTGTTGTTTATTTCAGTAGTTAAACAATTGCAGCATTAGTAACTCCACAATTGTCTATTGTTAACCTTTATGTCCTTAAAATACACATATCACTTATTATAGTTTCCGAGGAAGCAGTTACAGAGTACTGGGAAACGAAAAACTATTTCACAAAAAACTTCAACCTTTTGAAGTAGATTGTACGTGAAACTTGTATGTTTAACGCCATTTAAAATTTCCAGTTTGGAATTCCACTCGGCACTGCGTTTTAAAAACAACTGCATAAAATGTTTCAGGTGGCAAGTAAGACTTAAAACAATTTGCAGGGTATAACAAATTTGGATAGAAAATTCTGAAAATATGGGTGGTGCACCAAAACGTGCTTACTTGTAAGTGTTCCTTATTATTAGTCCCTGGATGTTAAGGCATTTGGGTTATAAAATTGTAAAAATGCAGAACTAAATGGTGATTACACCCCAAGTGAGATAATCGGGGCGGAGTGTCGTGTCCAAACCGTAAGTATATATGTACATAATATAATCTTCATAATATTTCAATCTAGACTCCTGTGAAGATATCTAAAGTAAAAATTCTGGATTGATATAAAATAGATGTTTTGAAAGATTACTTTATAACGGCCTGGGCATAAAGAGTGGGCTCCTCCTGACATCGTAATTTGGTCCCCATTGCTGCTTCTAAACCGTATAAGAAACGAATTAATAAGAACAAACCGTAAATATGAAGTGCATTTTATGGAAATTTTGACACACCGCAAATAATCCCGAGGGCACAGAGCGAGAACATATAGTGAATCGGACAAGCTTCATGGTTTTCATGGCTCCTCCTCATTAGCTCAACCAACACCATTGACTGTTCGTTTGAGACCTGTTGAAATACTTCCAGCATTTTAAAATGAAATGCGTGAGTGAGGAGTTTCCTCCGGTTCTTCCATTTGATACCTACAGTAAATCAATATACCAACATATTGATAAGTGATAAGTAAACACGTTTACCTACATTTTGAAGGTTTTTTATTTACTCTCACCTTTAGAAATTAAAAGTCCATTGCCAAGCCATGATCGGAAAAACGAATATGGTGGACCCTTGTTAAGTAATAACGGAGATTCGATGATTTTCTGAATTATTAATAATTGCTTAGGCGGATTCCCATAGATGAAATATGCAATTTCATGGAACGGTTATAGAGACACGGAAGAATACATGAATTAAAACTTGCCTTCAAATCTTTCATATTCGTCAGCACCAAATGCTTTACTGGACCAATGATAATCCTGTATCGGCCACCAAATTGGCGTTGCCATCGTAACAACTGATTTAGGACATCTTGAAAATATCCATGTCAGGAGATCATTGCAATTAATTAAAATAGTAAAAATTAAAAAGTATTAAGCAAAACGTTACGTTAGAAAACTACTAATATCTTCACATTTGTTGTTTGTGTTAAAAGTTTGAAAATTGTCAGGAATTGTTCACCTCTTTTCTCAGCAAGTTGCACAGCATTTCCCACAATTGGGTATGTCTTCGGACCGGGAATGGAGTTTATAAACTTAGTTGTTTTTGATTCAGGACCAAAAAGAAAATAGGCAAATGTGACAGTCAAAACAATGACTACAAGTAAAATAGCGATCATTTCTTATTGAAATGTATTTGGACATGAAAGATAATTATTTGCAGATAACTATTCGGCCGATCTCTCCAGTTTCGAAGTAAAATGCGACAAAACCTAAGTTAAATCCCTCCTTTTATAAGGTTTTTATTTCATGTGGAATATCCTCCTGAATCATTCCGCATTAGAAAACTGGTCGATTGATTTATGAGGAAACCAGTCATTTAAAATAGAAATTACAGGCGTATTTTCCCTGTGCGTGAGAGTTACCTACCTGTCCTTCCTTCCGCGAGTTGGAATACTTATGCCAAAATAGAAATCAATCTCTGTCATTGCACTCACAATATGTATCACCTTGCAATGCCTTCATTATATATGTATCCTCAATCAAGTTCATGAATGGAATTAACTTGTACGATTAATATCCTCACAACATTACTAAATAATAATAGTATTCCTATGACCGAAACGAGAATCCTCAATCAAGTTCATGTATGTAATTAACTTGTATGATTAATAGTCGAGTTCCTCGAAACTAGAAAACTAATTATTGTGCAGTAATTGATCTGAGAAATATATTATGTCTGGGGAAAATCTAAACAAAATTAGTACCAATTATAGCATTACAAGTATAACGCATTAAGCAATTAAGAACTAAACATCTCAACATTTCCGACAACAGGAACAGTGTAATAAAAATTCCTTGCTTACATAGTGTGTAGTTACAGTACATAACTAAATTACCTCATGTAACTTAACTAAATCACTTTGTGTACTACAGAAAAAACTCGATATAACGGATTCTCAGGGGACCGGTAAAATTTGTCCGGTATACAAAATAACCGTTGTATGCATATGACGGATAAAATCCGTTGTATGCATATGACGGATAAAATCCGTTGTATGCATATAACGGATAAAATCCGTTATATAGTTTCCCAACTGACAAACAAGGCTGCTTAAGCATACTGACTTAATTTCGTCAAAATACAACATTCAAACACCAGGCTAATAATATAATAATTAGCCAACTGTAGAAACATGGAATTGATTAAATATAGAAGTACGATAGTGCTTATTACGACATATTATTTACACTTCGACAAGCCGAAAAATCAGTACTCAGTAGCACACAGTACTCTTATGGAACTTGGTTATATTTTTAGGTGATCACTTAAAAACTCTTTCAAATATCACTCAGTGTGGATGATGATATAGCACGTGTTTTGCTTTCTTGACCTTGAGAGATCACACATTTTTCAAAGATAATAGATGCTTTCTCCTAAATTTAAACTCTTTCGGTTCCATTTTTGGGGATTTTAACACTGTGAACGAGTTGATTTCTCTAGTTGACTCTTGAAGCGAACAGTCGCATAATATTTCTGCTCCCGACCCCACAGTTCACATGTGTAGATAGTACTAGTCGAAGTTATATCAAGTGCTTACAATAACGTTAAATGCAAAATAAAACATCAAAGAGAGACTTAAGCATTACCCCACCTGATAAAACCAATACCACAGATTACCCCCTCGCTCATAATCCTCCAAAAAAGCCGAAGAATATGGCGGTTACGTTAGAAGACCTGAGGGATCTAATTATGGATTTGACCCTTAAGCTAGACTCGGTTGTGGAGGTGAAGCTGAAAGAACAAGAAGCAAAAATTGAATCTCTAGAAACAAAATTGGAGCACCTCCAGCGAAAAATGAACGAAAAATCTGTCGTTGTTTTCGGAATGACAGAAGACCCGCAGGAAACGTACCCCAAATTAGAACAGGGTGTTACAAATCTACTCACCAAGTTAGGGCTGACAGGAACTGGGTATGATAGCGTAAGAAGAATTGGTAAAAAAATGCCCGGAAGAATTAGACCAATAGTAGTGTCGTTATACAACACTCGCGACAAATACGCCATACTCTCTGCAAAAGCAAACAACAGGCAATTAACTGGCCTAGCGGGTATTTTTATCAGCCCCGAGAAAACGCCACGAGAATTACGAATACAAAAGAAGCTTGCAGATAAGGCAAGAGAACTAAAGGGCTCTGACAACACAGTGAAAACCAAAATCCGCTATGAAAAAATGTATGCAGCATACACGAATGGGACAACAATAACTTACACTTTGGATTTCAAAGATAAAGATTGGACACCGATTATAATTTGAGAATCACCATCCCTGACACCAGAAGATACAATTATTCAAAATAATTGTAAAATTGGATTCTGGAACTGCCGGGGAGCAAAAAGTATCTTGAATCTGCTAAATTCCAACCTTACCTATCTTACAAAAACGAGTATCCTGTGCCTCAACGAAACTTGGCATGAAAACAATAGTGATCTCGAAAAGTTATGTTTAATCTTCTCCAAGTTCCAAATTTTGGAAACTCCTGCATGCAGGCTCTCAATTCACGGACGAGCTAGCGGAGGATTAATTACAATGTTACGAAAATCAATGTTTAAAAACTGGTATGAAGTATGTAGGAGCAATCAATGGTTAATCCATATTGCTGAAACTGTTACTTCAACTAAAATATTAATTGTGAACTGTTATTTTAACTCCGAGCAGCAACAAAGTTCCTTCAATAATTTACAGTTCCAAATTAATGACGCTGCGGCGAGCTTTAACCCAGACACTACAATCATTATGGGAGATTTCAACGCCCGAATTGGTAATATGAATCCACTACATTTTCCCGTACAATCATCTAATATCCAAAATATAAGAGACTCATTAGATAACGTAATCAATGAAAGGGGCAAGCTTCTGTTTTCGTTATTGGAGGAGATAGGCATGTCAGTTATTAACGGTAGAATTAATGGAGATTATCCGGGGCAAATAACAAGACCAGAGTCCAATTCTGTAATTGATCTTTTTGTCATCAACAACGAATCATTAGAGAAAGTATCTCATTTGGAATTTTTAGACCTGCATGAGTCTGACCATCTGTTCGGAGTACTAACTATTAAATTACCCTCAAATATTCGGCACAACAACAAACCACTAGCAAATGAAAAATCCTTGATACTAAAATGGCACCCATACCGTAAACAAGCATATATGGAAGAGGTTGATAATAGGATTAGAAATAGTGACGTAAATAGTGATCCGTACTTATTATTAAAGCAAACAATTTTATCAGCAGCTAAAGCATCAAAAATGACAAAGCGCACAAATAATTATGAATATCCTGCCTGGTATAATAATGAATGCATAAAAGCCAAGAAAGACCTTCAACATGCTTTGAAGAATTGTAGAACCACAAATTGGGACCCAACAATTAGAGACAATTACATACAACAACGAAAGAATTACAAGAAATTACTACAGCTCAGAAAGAAGCTTTACTGGGAAAACAAGATTAAAGAAGTGGCCGATTCCGCAAACTTAACACAGTTCTGGAAATCTATTAAATTTTTTAGAAAATCCACAAGTATCCCTAACACTGTAGAAAAACATATCTGGGAAACATACATGGCCCCGGCTGAACAGAGTTCAACCTATTTAGCCATTTCAGATACGCGCCATGAATTTCTAGATCAACAAATAAGCGTCATTGAATATAACGAAGCTGTGAAACACATTAAAAATGGGAAAGCGGCAGGGCCGGATGAAATAACAAATGAGTTTCTCAAAAATCTCCCTGCCAGCGGAGGTAAATTGTTATGCACGGCAATAAATAAAATTTTCTCTAGTGAAGAACCACCAGCGGATTGGAGTGAGTTCGAAACCTGTATGATTTTCAAAAAAGGTGATGCTGAAAATCCTGAAAATTACCGCCCAATTGCACTGGCTAATACAACCATGAAACTATTTACACACATTATTGAGAGGCGGCTCAGAAAATGGGCAGAAAACAACAAACTCCTTCCAGAAGCGCAAGCTGGCTTTAGAGCAGGAAGAGGCTGTATTGATCATATACATACACTGAATTCAGCAATCCAAATCGCTTTAAACGATAATAATGGCAAACTATATGCTCTGTTCATAGACTTCAAACAGGCCTTCCCTTCCATAGATCACAATTTGCTATGGAAAACCCTAAACGACATTGGAACCAGTGGCAAAATCATCCGCATCTTACAAAATCTTTATGCAAAAGCTAGCACCAAGGTCCGAGTGGAAGGTGGCACCACGAATCCCATACCCATACAAAAAGGATTGCTCCAAGGCTGCAGTTTGAGTCCTCTACTGTTTTCACTCTTCATACATAATATTGAAACATTACTCAAAAGCAAAGGAAGTGGAGGCATAAAAATTAATCCTACACTGCGCATTTTAATTCTTCTCTACGCGGACGATATGGTCCTTATGACAAGAACAGCTGCTGACATGAAACGAAATATTTTAGTGCTTACTGAATATTTTGAGGATATGAAACTGGTGGTAAACCTTGCTAAAACCCAAATGATTGTGTTCCGCAAAAGCCGTGCAAAGCTTTCTCCGAGACTTTGGTTCGAATATAAACAACAAAGGGTGGTTATTGTAAATGAATATGTTTACTTAGGTGTAAAGTTCTGCTCATCGGGGATATTTAGGAAAAACTTGCAATACTTTCAAGCAAAAGGAAGAGCGGCATGCGGTAAAACATTTACTACATTATCAAATGCCAAAATTCACAAATGGGAATATATTCAAAAAATGTTTGCTGCATGCATTAGAACCACCGTTCTCTATTGTGCTCAAATTTGGGGATTGCGTTATCTAACTGAAATAGAAAGCATCCAACAATACTACTTTAAAAGAATTCTGGTAATGTGCAAATTAACTCCCGGTTATGTGGTAAGACTTGAAACGGGACAGCTTCACACAAAGTTAAACATACTTCGTCAACTAATACGTTACATAATTGTACTGCAAAATATGGATGACTCAAGATACCCAAAATGCACATACAATGCATTATGCTCAATCGACAGCCTAACAAATCCTGACGGTGGCTACAAATCTGAAAATTATAACTGGGTGACCCAGATAAGAAAAATTCTAGCGGAACACAATTCTGAAGAATTGTGGAACGATCAAAATTCTGCATATCTACAGGAGAACTTTACCCAAATAATCACGAATATCAGTACTATGATTGGCAACACAGACCTAAATAAATTGAAAGACTCGCAAAGACACAGTGCTTATCAAGTGTTCAACTACATACCTGGGATACCTCCAACATACCTTAGCATTGACGTAGGAATTAGATATAAACGTTTGCTTGCTCAAGCCAGATTGTCGGGAACATACTTTAGAATAGGAATGGATGTGTACAAATTTCCAAATAGCTTCGCACCACAGCCATGCAAATGCTGCAATACTCAGGCAAGTGATACTTTGGAACATATGCTACTAACCTGCCCTATGCAAGAACAAAACCGTCAGAACCGATACTTTGCACAGCAATTTAGGAGGAACTTTAACCCAACTAGCCGTGAAGAAATGTTAAAGATTCTTCAGATACTAATCAATTTTCTCAGAAGAAGAGAATTCTTTAGTGATTTTAGTTAATTAACTTGGAACATGTACTATATGCATTTACTTGGTATTTAGCTATACCAATATAAATTGGGGGTCTAATACTAATGTTAATTTATATTCTCTAAAGTGTATCCAGAGAATCATGTACAAGTATGTATTCAATTCAAAACACCAAATAATTCCTCGGGTCATGGGCGAAAGCCTACAAGACCTTAAATTGAATAAATAAATAAATAACACTGTGAACGAGTTGCAAGATATAAATCCACTTAATTGGATGAAACACGCAAGAGTTCAGAAGTTCATATTTACGCAACCAAAATGTATGTACAGTGATGCGGTCTGAGTACGACTATTCTTGCAACATACATATACGAGTAATAAACGTTTGAATTACCTATTACCTAGACTATCGATTACATGTTAAAGGGAGCCAATAGACTATTTTGCAATGAATTTCCGTTTAAATCCGTTATATGCATGCAAAATGTTTCCAAAGGGCTTCAAATTGTGTCCGTTATAACTATTTTTCCGGTATACATATGCCCATTGTACGCATTAATGTTAAGCATTTGTTTTATGGGATACTGCCGGGACAAACAAATCTGTCCGGTTTAAATAAATATCCGTTAAATACAGCCAGGGACTAAACAACCCTATGGTACAGGTGGTACCGTTTACCCCCCTGATTGTATCCTGGGTGGTACAGTATATGGATTGTGCCCCCTCAATTTTGACAACAAATGTCAATTTCCAAAATTAATAGCTCTTTATGTACTGAAATCATACATTCGTGAAATCAGTTAGTAACCTAAACTGTACTTACATGAGCGTGTGACCATACATGGCAAAAAAAGAATGAAAACGTTTCGCTATTATCAGTTCAGTGCATCATGTCGCATCAATCGTTTTTAATGCTTTATTCAAGCTTAAGGTTTAGGTAGTACACAGTACAGTGAATTTCCCATATAGTGGTTTCCTCTTAGATGGCATTCCCTCTTTAATGGCATCAAAAAACCCTCCTTGGAGGTTTGTAATGTTAAAGGTATGCAGTATAGTGGCACCGCTATAATGGTATTCCCTCTATAATGCCACTATTATGTGTTACGGTCAGTGTTGCGACCAAATAAAATATTTTCAAATCCGAAATTGAATTTGAATCCGGTTTTCAAATGCAATTTATTCATGCCTTTTAAATTGATTTGAATTTGAAAAACCAAATCAATTGAGTAAATAACCGGTTTGAAAAAACCAAATGCAGTGTTTCATTTGAATCCGAATTTTATTTGCATTTCAAATCAACAAATTATCCGAAATTGAATTTGATTTGAAATTGGATTTGAACTTGGTTTTTCAAGTTTCATCTAGCCCAAACAGGCGAATATGGTTAAGTATAAGTCAGCCAAACAATTCTACTCACTAAACTCACTGAGAAGTTTGCTAACAACTGCGTAAAGCCTTTTTACAAGTTTAAGTAGTACCAGCATGCATTACCATTCTTTTCTCAGTCAATAAGTCGGTTCCTGATGCGAATAAGCACACCAGTTGTTGAAGCTCCTAAGCAAATCTAAATATTTTTGACACATTATGGAATGAGTGTTCATTGTCGTAAAACAAGTTAAAAGCTGCCAAAATAGTAGTTTAACTTATTTATTGTGTATTAATTCTAATTCAAATAATAAACTTCCACCACCAAAGCACCCCATTTTTCAGAGATGAGGAAGCGGCACTGGACGAAGCTAAATACGCTTCCAATTCATTCATTGAATCAAGATTAGGCCGGTCCATTTGACTTTTATACAGAACATTGTGTTCAGGTTCAAAATTAGTGGGCATTTCTTCGGGGATGTCCACTATGTTTTAATAGTCCTAAATTACCATGTATAAAGCATGAATCAAAAAGGAAAGGACAAAAAAGCACTTAATTAAATTAGGTGTGCCAAAATATTACTGGTGGTGCAAGTAAAAGTATGTTGATTGTTTAAAATATTGTTTGTACACTAGTAAGTAATTGCTTATGTGTGTTAACTTAATGTTTGATTTTGAAATGGTCGTGGACGATGGATGTGTATTTTGAGCATGAATTAGTTGAGTTTCGTCAACTGCTGGATCTTGAGTATCTTCCTGTTCAATTTGAATTTTATTTTATAATAATTTTGGTACCTGGTACGATGTGCTGCAAAATTGGTATTAGAAATCAAGTGAAATCGTGATCGCAACTTTAATCGTAAGAAACACGTGGCAAGTAATTGTCAGTAACTGCAAGTAATTCAATGCTTGTAAGTAATCCCCAAATCGATCGTTCAATAGTCCAGAAGATTTCAATGTTTTAGACTATAAATTCAAATTTTGCATTAAGTCAATCTGGATTCGAAATTGATTTGGTTTTCAAATGATAAAATCATATTTGAAGTTCATCCGTATTTTAAAACCAATTTCAAATTACAAACAACCGAATTTGATTCGATAAACCAATTTATTAGAAAATGTTTATTTGTATTTGGTTTGATTCGCATTTGAAATTGAATTTTCAAATATTATTTGCATTTGATCGCAACACTGGTTACGGTGGCTCAGACAATGCAAAATTATAATGGCAGTTGGCATAAAATTAGCTAGATAATGGCTACATGATGTTATAAAACATGAGGGCGGTTAAAAATGCTTGTGTCGGTTGGTTCAATTTTAATTTCAAATGGTAATACAGTTTGATTATTATTGAGGTTTACTGAAGCCCTTGAATGATTAGCTGGATTTACGTCATATGATCCGTGACTTAAGTTAAAACGAACAGTTATAACACAAATCATTGCCATTTTTGCCTTGGCTCACTTCTAATAAGTTCCAATTCGTCTTGATGTTTTAAAATAAAATAAATTATATTGAACATTTAAAATGCAATTAAACAGACAGTCAAACAAAACTTTATAGTACAAAACCGCAAAGTACTCAGTTGAAGTAATTCCCATTTCCATAATCCCAGTAATTTGAAGACGGTAATTTGGTTTCTGGAATGGTGACCTTGCAGTCGAAAAGCTTGTTACGACTAACAATATTAATAGTATGAGAAAACCAAAAGTTACTAAATATCTTAAACTCAATGAAGCTTAGCTTACCTTATAATTTTAAGTATTTTGTAAAAATAAATAAATTTATAAATACATTGAGTTACAGTTCTCGTCTATAAACATTAATAGTATATAAATAACCATTAGTAACACACAGTGGCATCCCTATACAGTGGCAGGAAATTGTCACTCCCTTACACTACTTACCACTATATAGGAAATTCACTGTACATACGGTGGAATGATTGCTATGAATTGAAGCACAGGAAAGTTTAATTTGAATGCAATAAAGAACTCGATAACAGGATTTTTGTCATGGTTTAAGGCGTGTGTCCCAGAAGTTTGTCAAAGGTTCTCCGAAGTTAAGAACTTTAAAAAAAAAATTAATTGTGTTCCTAATCAGCTGACAGACGAGAGATCATTTTCCACTTTACGGCGAATAAAAACATCTCCGTACTTGGACAGGAAAGACTAAACCACTGCTGCGTCATTCACTGCTTCCAAGGTATTGCAAAGCAACTGGACATTGAAGAGCTCATGAGGACCTTTGTGAATAATGACTACCAACAAAAGGTTTTTGGAAATTTGTAATGCTTTTTACAAGTAAAACATGAAACTTGGAACATTTTTGTCGCGGGTCGTTGTACCCCGCACTTTTCCCGACGTGGTTTAGTGCCTGATGAAAACACGATGAAATGAATGAACCGTGGGAAGAAGTGAGTAGAATCCAGAAAAAGTAATTTCTCTGACGATAATAATAAAAAGAAGCTCAAGTGTTAAAAACTGTTTCTCAGGCGATAGAACCGATTAAATAACAACTATAAAAAGCTCCTTTTCTTATTGCAGGGAAGGGATCTCTAATGAGCGGGACATTTGCCATGGGACATTATGCATCTGTACATATTGCTCTGTGGAAATTTTGAGCCTCTTCGGGGACTATTGTCCGATGGTACTTTTTAACGTGATTAGATCGATAGATTTATTAAAGGTCGATATGGCCTTAGCCCTTACAACCCACTGATTATCGCATTTAATACATATTAACGTGATTACAAGCAAGCCGATTGTGAGTAGGGTTTCTTATCGGGACGGGAATACCGATGGTACCGGTAACGGAACGGGTCGTTACCGGTACCACGAAAATGTTCCGTTTGTACTACCGGGACGGAAACGGGAAAACTGAATCAGATCCGATAAGATCGGAGTGGATTCGTTTTAGGTTTCGGTACCGAAAATGAAACCCGTAATGTAGTACCGATCGGGAAAGGTATGGCAAGCTAAATTTCCCGAAACCGAAGTGTTCGTACCGATAGTCCCGAACAAGTAACAGCCTGGCTGAAACAATGTGTAGCAGAAAATGTGAAAGCAAAATGTACATGGTTCTAATTACTTACCATGTGCGCTTCGCATTCAGCAAAGATGTGAACTCTTCTTTACTTCCTCTTGTCTAGTATTTTTTTGAATGGCTCATAAATTAGGATTTTAATTAAGATGAAACGAATTCTGCTTTGCATGGAAACTCAAGACCCAAGGAAAGAATATTGGACGCCGAAAGCTAGGAAACCAATTACGAAACCTGGTGTAACATGTCACCGATACATATATTATTTGAAAGTATGGCTGGGTCGAAAAACGAGGATTCGACCGTGTAAAATAAGTTGCTTAGAGCACCTGGGAATTGTAGATTAGACTACTGCGTGGAAAGTGTGAATTGCGTTTTTGTTTATGTATAATAAGGACTTGAGCGTAAACCTATGAGTTTATAAAATGTGAACTGATACTTAAAATCTGTTATCGGTACTGATTCGGAACGGTTTGAGAAAAAATCGGTTCGGGATAAACCAATATCGGGTCATTCGGTTTCGGGATAGTATCGGTACCGGGACAAAAAAAATATTTTTTCCCCGTTTCGGGATAATAATTTCCCGAACTGAAATTTCCGGTATTGGAACGGTACCGGTTCCTAATTTTCAAGATTTCATTCTATTCGGAACGTTACGGTGGTCGGGACCGTTTCCAAAATTAAACCGTCTCACGGACGTTTCGAATTGTCTCTATACAAATGAAAAACTTCTTTGAACAGAAAGAACATTTTGACATGAGCAAAAGTAAATGCGTACAAATTTGCATTTAGTTGCACATACATAAATATTTGTACCTCACAGAAGGGAAGTGGGCTGTAGAAAAATGAGATCAAATTCAAATCAATAGGTATTGCAATTTTGCTATAACTAATTCTCGGCATTTAAAATGTCGTTATAGACACGAACCACGAGTTCCGCTCAGCTAAATTGTGGAGTAAACGCAAATGTTTTTGTGTTAAAAAGGAGAACAAATCGTTTTGAAGGTTGTAACCATGTGATTACACAAACATATGTAAATTAGTAGATTATTTTTAAGAAGTAATTGTATGAATTAAAAAAGGAAGCATTTGTCTTCCCTTTATGTAAATATTGTTACGAATATATTATAAATAGGCTAGAATAAGCATAATCTGAGTCAGCAAATAGTTTGGAAGGACGTAAGCAAAGGCTACGTGACTCCAAACGCTGACAGAACATAATTATAAGAAAGGAAAGGAAATGATTCAGATTATTTAATAAACAATAAAGCTAGGAATAGAATTAGATTAGAGTAAGACACGTAGGATAGGAATAAGTTCTAATCTCGACTTCAAGTAAGCAACATCAAGAGAAGCCGCACCTAGGGCCCATTCCCTCCGGAATGAAACCCAAAAGGTATCAAACGGGGCAACATGGAATTCGGAGATTTCCACGGAATTTCCATGGAAGAAAAGAAGATTCAGAAGTTCAATTTATTTTAAGTGTTAATTGTTCAGTGTATAATTGTATCAGTTCTAGGAACAGTAATTGGCCAAAATGAAGAAATAAAGATTTACAATACAGAAATAAATAGTTCCATTTTAATGCAACTTCGCCAACATCGAAGGCATACTTCAGGGGAATGGAACAACCGAACCTAGGCTACGTCAGGTTATCCGAAGTAGCATAATCACCCGGGTAACAACGTAACATGATGTTTCTGCCAAGCCTTCGGGTTTATTTTGGTAAGGACCCAGAGGGTCCGTAGGTCGGGGAACTGCGGATGACCCTGAAACAAAGACCGAACTTTGTAGCAAGTCAGGTCGTAGTTTTTAAATTCATGGGATGGAAGTATGGGGTCCGACACGGAGGAAATGTTCTCATTTCTCTCCGGGGCCACCCGAAACTTCTCGTGAAAGGCAGTTCTAACATTCAAAAATGTAACTCCTAGAAAGAAGATTTGGAAATTATCATCACGCGCGGATTCGAGTTCTAATTCAGAAATCATAGTGCGGCACTAGAAAAAGAACTATTTTGAGGGCTGAAATAATATTTTAAGTGACCAGTGAAATTGGGACTTTTCCCATTCGGAAAATTAGGGGAAGATGACGTCCAATAAGGTAAAACAATTTTTCTTTAAGGTTCATGAATTTCATGTTTAGGAGCTCATTATTTTTGTAACGTAGTTACGAGGCACACTTAAAAATCAGGAGTAATTAACCAGATATTAGGTGCAAATCATATGTTAAAATTAGAAAATTGCGCATATATGTATATGTATTCTGTGGTTTTCAGAGAACATAGTAGGTGTATGTGCATCAAAATTTTCGCCAAAAATAGCTTCTTCCAGTAAAAATAAGTCTTCTTCTATCTTTTTAGACGCCTAAAGGGCCGGGCTTGAGCGTAGGCATAAACAGCGTTCGTATTGTAAAGGGTACTATTCCGGCTGAAGTGCCGGCCTGAGCGCAGTATAATAGTTATCTTTCTCTTCGTAAGTTTTAAGGATAATTTCAAAAGGGCCGGTTTGAGCGTTGAAATTATTTCACTCTCAAAATTACTTTACATAGTTTCGGGAACCCCAGGCTAGGGGATAGGAACACAAAACACAATTAAAAACTTTTAATAAATCCGAACAAGTTTTCATATATACAGGACTCTCAAAATTCACTTTTCAAGCTCAGTTTAAAGCAAAATATGTTCTATCTTTCAGTAAATAACTCAAAACAAAATAATTTTTCACTTTTGTTTCTTTCTCTACATCTTTTCGCCTTCTAACATAAGCACATTTGAAGGGCCGGCTTGAGCGCAAATGTCTTTAATATCTTTAATCTTCAAATTTAATTAGAAGCCCATGGCTAGTGAGGCTAAAACCCAATTAAAACTTTTCTCCAAATTACTCTCATCTGATGTGTAGGTTTACACGGATTAAAAATATGATCTATCTTTAACGTTTTCAAACATATCTTTTCTTCTTCATTCTTTCTATTTCCACCAGAAGTGGCGGCTTGAGCGCTGGGTAATTAGGACATAATTTGTCATGGTTTTTGGCAAATTTTAGGACTTAAAACGTTATTCCGAAGGGCCGAATGTGAGCACGGAGCATATCAGTTTTCGGTTAGTCATTTTGCAATTTAAAACCTAAACAGCTCAGTTAGAGAGCATAGGTACATCAGACCATCTAAAGATTATAGTATGTAATACGAACAAAATTTTCTCGGAAAGGCCGAATTATGTGAGCGCCGAGGTGATTAAGAAATGTTAATTAAGGTTTGACAAAATTTAGTCCAAAGGGCCGAGGTATATTGAGCATGGGCATATTGGTTTAGCACATAAGCATACATATAAGAAAATTTCCATCTACGTAATTTAGGAATTGAAAGGCCGAAATATGAGCGCAATCATTGTCGTATATAGGTTTATAATACACGTAGAATCCGAGAGGCTAGGAAGATAAGGAGGGACCTTATGGCATAGTAGGGTTCGAGTCATTCCAAGCACGGAGGTAATCGGATGGAGTGCCGACAAAAGTACCGATAAGCCTGTTGCCTACTAGAGGTAATCGGAGAGGCTATGACTGACGCACCGATATAGGTATATGTTTGTAATGTGCCCGAGCTAGCGGATAGGTAACAGCAATGACTATTACCAGTAAGGAGGTCCATGGTTTTGGATAGGATAACAGAGGACATGCCATGGGAGGGATGTTCACTTTAAAATCTATGTATGCGGTTTCCAGCTATGGCCATACATATGGACTTTCATATTTATTGCTTCTTCTTTAGATGACTCATGGTTTTGGGTGCATCATAAGTTAGCCATTCTCGAAGGATTTTGCTAGTGTAGAGAGAATTGGCATAAGAAACCACAGGCTCATGGCTTTGGTAATTTGAGAGTTGGTAAAAGGGATAGGAATTCAATAAGTTCTGGTGCGTTCAGTTTTTATTGTCTACGCAAGATACAAGCCTTGCTGATGGTAGGATCGGTTCAAGGAAGTTCTTAGGTACGAATTAGGACGCGAAACTTATCCATCTGGGAGAAGGGTAACTAGTATCGAGTAATACAGTCCTTATCAATTTTGAGAGAATTATTACAGGAGTATTTAGGGAAATTTAGGCAACACCGGCCCGAATGTGAGGAGTGTTGATTGACAATAAGCCTGATTAATTTAAGGAGTTAAACGCAACTAGCCATTGCAGATAAGTAAATTTAAGAGAATTAAGTTTTCAGATGAGTAAGTTGTAAGGACATTAAGTTTTAAGAGGATTAGGTTTTAAGGAGATTAAGTTTAGGGAGAATAAAGTTTTATGGGAAGTAAGTTTTAGGACAGTAGGTTTTAAGGAAGGTTAAAATTAAGAAGGAATAGGTTACAAAAGGAATTAAGATTAGAAAAGAGTTCAGGAGGTAACAATAGGAAGAAATTAGATACAAGGAGTCAAAAGTTTAAGATTAAAAACAGTTAAGTTTAAGACAGTCACAGTGAAAAGTTAGAGACGTTCAGGAATCGAACACTTAGGTTTTGGGCAACGAAATTTCTTTTCAAAGTTAACTTCACAATTGGCAATTAAGATTAACAACTAGGTTTACACAAGAATAGCCATACAAGGCAAAATTTTTGAAAACTGTTTAAGTTTCATTTGGCATAACTCTCACAACCGTCAAACAAATTCATAAAACCAAACTCTAAGAAACGCCTTAGCATTTTTCAGCCCATCCAGTAAACGTTAGGACGTTTACATGTATGGAACCCGAAAAGAACCAACATCTAGCAAAAAGGGAACCATCACCTGCACCTTCAACACCATCTCGAAGGACTACGCGATCGGCAGGACCAGTACCACAGAATGAGACAGGCTTGGAGGAGATCCTCGCCCGTAGGAAAGAGGAGAGGAAGGCAGCAAAAGCCAAAGCTAATACAGCAACGGCAGGTGTTGACCTCTCTTCAACGTCTTCAGCATCAACATCTACAGTCATGGAAGAATCCGGCAGTACAACCCTGGCATTATCTGCACATAGTCCATCGGGCTCGCGGGCCACGGGACAAGGGGATAATTTTGACATTAACGATGAAAGCACGGACGTGTTCTTGGACACGGTGTCAACACCTATAACAGGTACGGCAACCAGTCCTAGACGAACACCAACAGTATCGACTGCGCAAACACCAAAGTTTTCTAAAACAAAGGTGGCGCAAGGACAGAATCTCCATAGACTAGCTATGCAAGGAGAATTACGCGACCTCGAGGTAACCAACCTGGAGGACCAACAGGTCCAGCAAGACCAGGAGGTTGAAGCCATAGGTGAACTCATGCTAATTGCTAGAGGAGACATGGTTTTTGTCAGTCACGATGCTGACCCCACGATCAGGGAAATGTTGTCGCAATTCAATCAACTTGAGCAAAGACCAGTAAGCAGTGCAGACACGTCATCATTCGAAATCATCACGGATCCTGGAAGTAATCACACGAGTACGGAAGAACAAGGCTTTGCGACTCCAGAAAGTGAAACGGAGGACGTGACTCATGAATCACCCAACAATGTGGTTGTCAGCAACTTGACAAACACAGTTGACAACGGAGACATTCCTCAAGACACGGGCGTACAATCTCAACAGGATGTACAAAGTCAGCAGGACAGAGGAATGTGCAGCAATGCTACTGGACAAACAGCAGAACAGATCAATCAGCAAAGCTCAACGGAAATGGATGACCTGGAGGATTCCAACCGACCAACAGCTATAGCAACAAGCACACCCGAGATTATCCAGCAAAGGAATCTCAGTGCACACTCATCATTTAGAGACAATTTAGCAATAACACAATCGGACGAGTCAACCGAACACAGTGAACAAGGTGACTCACCAACAGGAGTGCCACGTACTAATAACAGTATAGGGAGTGATGGTGACCAGGTCACTACTCAACCAAATCAGCAGTTATCAAACTTAAGTATTAGCGACCAAAGTAAAGGGCTACAGTCAAATTCGAAAAGTTTCCAACAGCCAGATATACAACAGCTCTGGCGAGACCAGTTACGATCAAGACCATCTCCAAGTTTTTCCAACAGAGGAGACGTGAGTTTTTGAAGGACACTCAGCCAGGTGTCTGAGTCTACAGAACAGGAAGGCCCAGTCGAGGATCAGTTACCACCGATCAGACTAGGGCAGAATAACATCCAAAGAGTGGAAGAAAATTTCGCACAATTAGTGACAGGAGCAAATGTGACAATACCAGTTGGATCATTTCAAGAATTAGTGACAACGGCAGGCTTCCAACGGAACCAAGTGGAAAAATTTCTGGTAGTCCGAGGATTGGAAGGACAACTGATACAGGTGTATCACAGGTTAGCTCATAATCTTTATACAGGTACGGTTCAGTGGACACATTTTTTCCTTAGATTAGCTGAAGTCACCCACAGAAGGGACAATAAGCAGAGATCCTAATAGGAAAGAAAGGGAAGTACTACGTACACGTGCTTGTGAGTACGGTAGGAACGTCAGGGACAACATTTTCATCCCAACTGGCGTCATCCGAAATCTTTTACAGCACCAGGTATTGTCGTTGAGAAGTCACCAGGCACACCAGGATAGCCAGATTTTCTTTGACGATACACCCATTTACACCACCGTGATAAAATCCGGGAGACTTAGTGAAAATCAAGAATTTGGCCAACAACAGGAAAGACGAGTCAACGACGAGAGTAGGCCAGGTCAAGAACAAGACTCCAACAACAGCGAGTCAATAGAGCAAAGGGTAATTGACCCCAACGCTGACGACATCATAAGCAGGTACCTCAGGTACGACCAGAGAAACCCACCAGTAACACGGGATCCGGTTACGGGTTTACTAGGACCTGCATCCAGATTTTCATCAAGAACCATCTCAGGTAACAGAGAAGGCGAGTCCACAGGCAATACAGCGGGACATGAACCCCGTGTATCCACCACCTTTTTCAGAGATTAAACCGAACTCAACAGACTTTCCATCAACCAGCCCATAGTAACACCGACAACACCGCCTGTCATAACGCCAAGAATTACACCAGAAAGTGTGGACAACGGTTAAACCGCTTATAATAAGGCTATCGCACAGGCAATAGTCTCAGCAGCAATCCTAGGAGGACTATTCACTCCACAACATCAGAGACTGAGGAACAGAAATTTTGACCAACTCAGATTAAGTAACCAGGTGACTGATAGTTACCAGGTAGATTTCTCATCACCAAGGTCACAACTTTTTCAGAAATCAGTAAGACGACATTACAGGGTTAGTAGTGCTAAAAAGAACAGCAACTCAAAACCCAGGACCAGCCCACTAGGGATAACAATACGTGAGAGACTCAACAACACCCGTTGCGTACCAGTCACCCTGAAGGGTAGCCTAAGATGACCAACGACATCACCGGTGACCCAGACAGGTAATCATACACCAGCAGGGAACTCTACGGCGAAACCAAGAGTCACCCCGAGGTCCAGTAATTCCTGTCGCTCAGCACCTGCAACAGGTGGAAGAGGGCATTCAAGCCAACACAGCAACTCTCACGAGATAACACAACAAATCAACCCAGTACATCTCTCACCTGCCAGCCAGAACAGACAGGTGTCAACAGACAATACGCCAAAAAACCGACCAACACAACCTAACCTACAGTTTAGGTCACAACCCATTCAGGACGAGTTGGAGACACCGACCGAGGAAGCTGAGAGCACACAAATTGGTAGTGCGTCACAGGCTAACGTTAAGAAGGACCAAGTAACAACAAAATTGTACGTCAACACAGATTCCACCCAGGAAAACAATAACGAACAACAGGTACACCAAGTTTACCAGTAACCGGTAGGTCGAATCTACGTACACCCACCAGTGCATGCTTTACGAGTACCACCACTTGACGTTAGTGAGGCAGCTTTAAGAATATTAGTACAGGTAGCAAGACAATTACGAGAACAAACTCCATCAACAAGTATTACACAGACCATCAGAAATCCAGACACAGGTACCTACCAGCAAGCATTCAGAGCTCAAGACAGATTCACCGTCTATCAATCACCTAGAGGCTCGTTATATAACAGCCTACCAATAGGACGTACCGGTATACACCGCCACGTGTTACGAGGTCGAGACATCCTGCAACGAGCAACCAACAACGACAGGTCCATCAAAGAAGGTGGAAAGCTTGTAACAGAGCCACAACCACCATAATCGGAGCATACATCGAGAAGCAACGAGTCATACGTCCAAGGTGACACATTAAGGTCACAGACAATAACACCTGTACCAACGACAGGTCCAACAACGACTTTTGCTGTACCATCCAAACCAACCGCAAGGTTTATAACCAGATCAGCAACTCGACCAACGACACCGACAGCTACAGCGGTCCCCGTCAGGTCAAGCTCAGCCGTAGCAGGACCATCTCGAGTTAACACAACTCCAACCACAAGTCAAGGTACAGTCAGCTGGCTTGACGATTTACGACACGGAGTTGATGTATGGACAGGACCCAGCGGAAGAGTATACATTAGTGTTTCTAAACGGTACCAAAACATGGACTCGACCCGACTCGTTTTCCCGAACCGAAAAAAATCAAAATTCTGTTCCCAAAACCGGAACCGATATTTTCGAGTCCGGGACATTTTTGGCTTCCCGGAACCGATCCGGAAAATAAAAGCGGTTCCCGAACCGGTTCCGGTTCCTTTCCGAACAGACAGAAAATGTATATGATTCATTTTTATGCAAGCCAAAATTGTGTCGCCTTTTCAAATGATAGTTGACAAATGCTGATCAAATGCAAGTTTCGCGTTTTCATCCAAAACGGCAGCTTTAACAAACCATTCCCGACAACTTTCGGTTTTGATTTTTGTATCCGAAACCGGACCGAAATTTGACGGTTCATAAACCGATGACCCGAAACCGGACCGAAATGTAACGGTTCTTTAAAACGTTGACCCGAAACAGTACCGGAACCGAAACCGAACCGGAACCTCGGGAATTCCCGATACCGAACAGAAACACTAGTATACATTAGTGAAAACGAAACAACAGAAAACGAGTTAGTACCAAGCAGACTAACAATACGGCAATACACCAAGGTCGCTAGAAGACAAGATAGATTCAGGAACCAGGGAGTAGAAAACGAAGCAACCTGGACAGGTCAAGTAAGACGTTTAATTTATTTAAACAGAAGGGACGGTGTAATTCAACGAAGGTTTAGACCAGCAAGAAATTCCAATTTTGAAGCTTTCGCAGCAACAAGAGCGGAACAAAAAGAAATTGTTCTGAGTAACCATCCAGCCATAACCTTTGTAAATATACTAGTACGAAGATCTCTAGATCCAGAGCAAATCATCAGCTACAACGCACCCAATTTCAGACTCTATCATAGACACATCAGCTTGCCTAACGGCATTCGCAGGCAAAGGGTACCGCCAGGCTACTTGGAGGACATCGAGAACGAACACGACCACCAAGAGGCATTGAACAGATTAATTTACGATCCTAACATAGAAATCTTGAGTGACTTCGAGTGAGGAAGAAGAGGTAATAGATCGGATAATAGTCAGAGATACTCCAATACGTGAGAGCGAACAAAACAGCAGTGCACAGTCTATTGCAGACGTAGAGGTACATCTTTATTGGAATTGACGAAGAGGATTTCATTACTCCAGAAATACCTGGTCAATTTGCAATAAGAATTTCTATAGACAACGCTTACGACGCAGCGTTCATGGCAATTGAAAGAGACGAAGAAATACAAGAGGAAGTCCGATTTGTGGACAACACAGGAGAAACTCACTTCTTTCCAAGAATCCGACTTCAAGATCTTAGTCCCGAAACTCAGGTCGTACTCACTCAAGGTAGAAGGAGACGACAACCTTTACGAGCACGTCGTCAAATCGGAATTAATCAACCAAGACATCCAGGCGCAGGACCGAGAGGGTCAGGGAGAGGTAACCACTCACGAGGAGCTAACAACAATAACTCTCGCAATCAACGACCACCTCAACAAAGATCAAATCCAGGTCGAGGAGGCTCGAGAGGAGGACGACACATTGGAAGCAGACGGAGAGCAAGGAGTGACCCCGGCAGTTCCGGAAAAAGTAGCTCACTCATCACCCAGCTTCAGTAGTAGTAGCTCCAACAACCCTCACGACTTTGAAGCCTTCGACAACTGGAGAAACAGACAGATGAACAGAAATAACTTTTTCAACCAGGTCAACGTTAACATCCTTAACCCATACGTACCAATTAATCAAAATCAAGGAATACGTATTGAGGAAGTTGCAGACAAAGGGCAGGTACGAATCACCCCAAGGCGACACCCGGACGACGACATGACCGCCTTCATGTTTCCAAAAGTAGAATTCAAGCTATGTGAGGATGATCCAGAGACAGCCTTCGCAACAGCCGAACTCCGAACCAACAGGTTCGGAGAAGATACCATCATAACCAGGATGCAATACGTACAGATTATCTTCGATTCACCCGTAAGTGACTGGATCAGAAACTGGATCGTAGAACGAAGACTGCATGAGGAACTTCTAGTAAGGTATAGAATCACCGATCAAATGATACGTACGTTAATGGAAAAGCGAAAGATGCACTCAGATGAAGATCCATGTGCATACATAGATGCGAAATTAGCACTAATCAATAGAGTCGATAGATTCATGCCCGAACTGGAGAAAATCAGACTCTTACGTACAGGATTAACATCTGAATACAAAGTATTATGCCGAGGATGGGCAGCGGAAACAGTAGCAGATTTTGTACTCGGAATTAAACAGTATGATGAAGATCGAAAAACGGATGGTGCAGAATCCATTGAGACAAGATTTGTCAAGGTACAGGAAATGCTAGAGAAATTGACCACAGGAATGAAAGCAGCGCCAACGGAAACAACTATCGTGAAGGTAGCAGCTTTGAGAGAACAACCAGAATACCGGAGACCCGACAACCGACCAAACGATCAACGAGGACGGAGTCCAGGTCAAGGGAACTTCAGTAACTCACGAAACTTCAGTCCAGGATACAACAACAATAACAACTACCCGGACAGGGGACGTAACAATCAAGGTCACGAGGACCGAAGGAATTATGGAAATCGAGGTAGATCTCCAACACCTGAGAGATTCTACAACAACCAAGATAGGAGCAGGCCTCAGTATAGAAATGATGGCTACAACTCCAATAACCAAGGTTACCCTCAGAGGAACCAAAATTTCGGATTAAGACAAAGTCCAAACCGCAGATACTATAACAACAACCATAACAACCAGGGTAACAGCCAGTGGCATGACCAACAGACGAACCAAGGGTACAACCAACCCTAAAACGGCTATAACAGCCAAGGATTCAACCAAAACCAAGGATTCATACAACATCCAGGGTTTATTCCAAACCAAGGATACCCAACACAACAGGGGTATGCACCATTTCAAGGTTATGTACCAACCCAAGGGTATGGACCATCTCAATGATACGTACCTCAACAAGGATACGGTCCAGGATCCAACGCAGGGTACGCCAACCCTGGTATGCAACAAATCCAGCCCAACCCACAAGGTTACCAAAACCAAGTCTATCAGCCTAACAACAACCAAGGAGGTCAACGACCCCGACAGTATGACAACAATAACAATAGGAGTAGGAGTAACTCCAGGGACCGGAACAACCAAAGTAATGACAGAAACAACTCCTGGAAGGCGCAGCCAGAACGCCAGGAACAGTCTCAACCCATAACGGGACAACTTGCGCTGGAATCCGCTCGAACCGACATAAAATGTTTCGGATGCAGGGATATGGGCCATCTAAGCAGAAATTGCCCACACAAGAGACACGCCAGCCCATATTCGTTGGGAAACTACCCGAGGGGGACGCACCCCCAGTAACTGAAGACAGTCAAGATAGAATAAATGCAATAATCGCAACCAGAGTAGAAGATCATTTATAAGATGATGAAGAATTAGAAATCATTGATCTCAATCAATGTCGCTTGTCAAGCGGCAATACATCAACTTTACAAGTACAAATTTGCAGTATGATAATACCAGCATTACTAGACTCAGGAGCAACAAGATCCTTTATCCAAAGAAACTTAGTACCAAGATGCGCGGAAATCAAAGAAGTCTTAAGCACCCTGCGAGTAGCAGTGGCAAATGCAGAATTGGTAAAACCAATTTGTCTCACCAAATTCACAACAATGATTGAAGGAGAAAAACTTTTATTCAAAGGACTAGTGATGGAATCACTGGAGCCTAGAATGATTATAGGTGAAGATCTTTTGTCACGTTATGGGATAAAGTTAGACTACAAAACCCATGAAATTCAGAGTGACCGATTTCAAACAGTTCCAATGACTAGAGATACACATCTCTATGTCGGGGAAAACAAGGCTGACACAGCGTTTGTCAGGTCAATTTTTTCGTTTCACGAAGTCAAAGGACCAAAGAACATGATGTGCAGGACTCGGAAAGCAGTCACAATACCAGCCTATGGACACATGAAGGTGCCCATTCAAATTCCACAAGGTGTCAAAAAGGAGTTTTACTTACAACCATCAGAAAAACTTTACACCATCAAGCGACGTTTAGTAGCCGCAGGTGTAGTCCCTAATGAAGAACCTTTCGCATATGTATTTAACCCAGCACCATGCCCACAGACGATGTACGGACGTACAGCTATAGGCCATGCTGAGGAGAATTTTGATCTCATTAAAATCAAACGCAACCAACTACGTGATGCTTTACAAAAGGCTCACACAAGAACAACTTGATTGTTTCGACATTAACGACGATCTCGATGAGGAAGGAAGAGCCAAGTACCGAGCATTGTTGACTAGATATCCAGAATGTTTCGCATTCAGCAAGGGAGATTTGAAGGAGCCAGCGTGGATTGATCCCATTCGGATTCATACGGGAAATAATCCACCTGTTCAGGCAAAATCTTTCCCTTGCTCACCAATGGAAAGACAAAAAGTACGAGAGGAAGTACAAAAGATGTTGGATGCGGACATTATCAAGGAGGTGAACGGACCTTACAGCAGCCCACTATTCCTAATTAAAAAGAAAGACGGAACATTTAGATCAGTTGTGGATTATCGAGCGTTAAACAAGACCATCACAGATCAAGTATATCCTTTAGCAAGAATAGATGACATACTTATGCAATTCGGAAAATCTGCAATTTTCGATACTCTTGACATGGGGTCAGGTTTCTTTCAACTTTTAATACATGAGTATGACCAAGTCATGACCTCGTTTATTACACAGGATGGACTGTATGCATTCAAACAACTACCTATTGGAGTCAAGATCGCACCTTCAGCTATTCAGCGAGCAACAGACCAGATGCTAGGTTCACTCAAATTTAGAGGAGCCATGGTCTACCTAGATGACGTAATCTCATACGGAATTCGTCTTTTGGACAAATTAGCATCACTTGAAGAATTGATGTTAAGAGCCAGTAACAAGAAGTTAAGTTCAAACCAAAGAAATGCAAATTCGTATATTTCGAAGTCATTGTTTTAGGATTTAAAGTATCCAGGGAAGGCACCAGTCCAGATCCTGCGAAGGTGGACGCTATCAGACATGTGCCAATACCAAAATCTGAAACAGAAGCTCGAAGATTTTTCGGGATATGCAGTTTCTACAGAAAATACATCAAGGACTTCGCAAAAATTGTTAGTCCCATCTTACAATCATGGATAGGAAGTAAGGGGAAATCTCCTACTATCAAAAGCTCATGATGGGATCCTATGCGGAGGACATTTGGGATTCCAGAAAACGCTTCATAGACTCAACAGAAATTATTTTTGGAGAAAAATGAACGTCTCCGTAGCAAAATATGTCATGTTATGTGAAAGTTGCCAAGCAGCTAAATCCATGCGGATGCAACCAGCAGGATTACTTCATCCAATCCGGATAGAAAATATAGAAGATGCACTATGTATTGATCTCATAGGACCCATGTAAATTAGCATAAAAGGGAATAAGTACATTATAATCGCTCAGGATTGTTTCAAAGTTCGTGATTGCAGAGGCAATTCCAGACAAAACTGCAGAAAGGATAGCAGAATTTTTGCTACACAACGTAGCTTTAAAATACGGACTGTTCAAAAATTTGCTGAGTGATGGAGGATCCGAAGAGCGGAAATTACTCAAGCATTACTTCGCAGATTAGGCTTGCACCATTCTATATCTACCGCATTTAGACATAATAGTGTTGGACAAATTGAAAGAATGGTCCAGACTATAAGCACTATGCTGAGTCATTATACTAAAAAAGAGCAAGCACTATGGTGCAGTTGTTTACCATTTCTCATAAATGCTTACAATTGCAGTCACCATGATGTGACCAAAGAAACTCCATACTTTATGATGTTTAGGCGACAACCCATATATGATTTCAATCTACAATTGTGTTTAAGCAGCGTCGACACAAATTTAATGAGTGCTGAAGAAGCCATTACTAGAATAGAAAAAGCTATTAATAAGATAAGGGAACGTCAGGACTACAGTAAGGATTGGTATGATAGAAAGAGAAGGTTAGTCAAATTTAACGTCGGAGACACAGTGAGAGTTTTTACACCGACCTGGATAGTTGGAAAGAGCGAACGCTTTCTTCATCCTTACAAAGGACCCTTTATAGTCATAGAAGTTTTAGCCAAAGACAATTATATCATTCAAGACCTAAGGAATTCTAAAAAGAGACAGAAATTCCATGTGGGGAGGCTTAAGAAGTGCCTCCAGCGAGAACACATTGAGGACGAGTATAGCTATGATTCAGATTCCGATATAGTGGAATTGTTGACAAAACGAAATTGGAATAATTGTGGAAAAGTTATAGTGAGTCAGCCACTGTCAATTCTCAAGAGTTCGACCATTTCAGACAACAGTTCAACCTCGAGCAAGAAGGTGACTTTTAAAGTTCCACCAGCTCAAACCCAAGAAAGAACTAGATAATTTTCTTTACAAAATTACTCAAAGAGTTCAAGTGATCAAACTCAACCAGTACAGCAGAGAGGAGAATTTTGTGACAAAAATTACTCAGACTCTCAAATCACCCCAGGAGAAGAAGGGAGACCAAATCAGGAATCGTATCAACCCAAAGATATTCCACAAGTAGGGAAAGGTAAGGCTAAGCAATCGAGTACACAAGTAAGAAAATTTTCGCCAGAAAATTATCAGATAATCGGGAGTTTATAGATAGAAACTACCCATATTTCACTCGCTCAAAAATAAATGAAAACCCTAGAGGAAATCAGGGACGAGCTAAGAGTATTAAAACAGCAGTGAAATTTAGTTCAGATAAAAGTTTGGAAGTACATAGCCCAGGAGGAGTACATCAAACACAGGATAGCAGCTTTAGAACTCCAACTTCTGCCCACAAGCGGAGAAATCCCAAGACGAGGCTTAACTCAAATAACTGATGACATTCACAAAGAAGGAATTAATCTAAATCATAGAGGGATTACCGACCCAATTAATCAAAGCGAAGGAGAACGAAATTCGTCTCCAACAAAGGATACTACATCAGATTTCGAAACATGAAGAAGTAGTGAGCAAGCTACAGCAACTCGAGGAGGATCATCGATCAACCCTCCAGGAGACTCAGAAAGTCAAAGAAGATATTTTGGATTTAATAAACCAGCTGAAACAAGCTCAGGTGTAACATCCGAATCTGAAGAGGAAGAAACTCGACCGCTTATTGACGAAAGTGATCTTAGAACACTTAAGAAATTAAGTAGTTCGTGGACAAATCAACCGGAATTTGATGTGGACGACAGCAGTGAATGTAGAGAGACAAATTCTTACAATTCGGGACCAGAACCGAGAATTAATCAACCGCCTACGACAGAAAGAGAGGGACCTGGACAAGTTAAAGCAGGAGATCAAGGAACTTCAGAGAAGACTCAACGAGTTGAGGTGCCTTGGCCCACAGTAGAGGCGGATATTACAACACAATTGCTTCACTCAGATGAGCAAAAGGCCTTGGAAGAGCCCAGCTTTGTGGAACTCAACACCAAGCCCACCCAGCGAAGCTCAGAGACAATTACTGCAAAGCCTACAAGCGCAAGGCAGTCGGTTCAGAGAGCAAATAGCACGAGTGGAGAGAGAGATAGAGCAAACCGAAAGACTAAAGAGTCTTCTGAAAAATCAGATTCGAGCAGGCAACACTGCAGTCAACAATTTAGACAACCCACGGAACGAAAAGTCCTTGTAGAAAATCCTACAGAAGAGGACGAAGAACTCCAAGAAATTCCAGAGGAAGAAAACCGATTAGACTCTGTAGATACACCTACAGAAGTCATTATTACACCTGTAGAATCTTCTACAGAAGAGGACAGGTCATTGGATGTCATCGCGAAAAACAGTTCCAGAAGGCCTGAGAGAGTTAGCGGAAATACGCCAGATCACTCAGAATCATTCAGCGACCCTCACAAACCGGAGAATACAGATCCAAAAGGAACTGCAACAAGTTCAGGAGGAAATCCGTCAGCTACAGAAGCAGGCGAAACAACTCAAGGAGGAAGTGCTGAAGAAACCTGTGAAGGCAGGCGATACCTAAATCGTACCCGTCAGAGGACGAGAAGATTTGGATCCATCTAAATACGAATGAGTACAACCCGATACTTGACAACAATACCAAACTGTGTTAGTTTTGGTCAAAGCGAGATTGATCTCAAAATTGGTGATCGCATAAATCTCATCAGTTACCTAATACGACAAGGTCGAAGGAGAATTCGATACGTATGTACGTACACAATTATAAAAACAGATTACTGGAATTTATTTTATCTTCAGCCAGATGGCAGAGAACAGAGGATCACGTGCATCCAGGTCTCGAACTAACGGGACCCCGCGCCAAGACGCCCTACCCGCCGTCGACAGGGACGACGACGATCGACCACGGTATTGGACCCAATACGTGAGTCAAACTGAAGTTGACCCACCACAGGCCAAGATTTTACCAAACTCAGACACAGGACGACTGGACGTTGTTCTCAGAGTAGACGGGAAGTTACCCAACCGGATTATCATCCAAGGACGAGATGGACGGGAAGTCATTACCCATTCAATACTAATCGGAGCTCTCAGGAAACCTAGGGAGTTACCAATAGATTATCGTATCTTACGACGAGAACCTCACTTTTGTGGGTCAATAAGTTTTCCAGAGCAGCAAATGGAAATTGACAGAGGCGAGCGAGCGCCAGATGATCTTGTTTACCTTTTTAAAGGGCAAGAATTTAATCCCACTCCAATACGACGACAGATTCCCATCTGCAAAACACGTAATAGACAGCCCAATGACCCATGGCTAGTCCAAAATTACAGACAGGAAAAGGACGTACCAGGAAAAAGGAATCCAAGGTTAGATTATGAACATGATCCCTGGGCGTTCACTCCAGAGCTTCAGTTCGAACGGGACAAGACGAGTCGGAGTTCCTCACGAAAAGTGATTGGAGCCGACCCCATCTGTGGAGTAACCCGAGTTAACATCCCAGAGATCAGTGAATGGTTACCGCAACAAGAGGAGCAGGTCAATAATACAGTCCACAGAATCAATAGACGTATTGATGACAACTATGGACCCGATCTGAGACGAGGAAACTTGGAGGACCGACGAAGGGAACCTCCGAGATTCGCAGCCTACTCGGCACACATGGTACCAGCCGGGAGAGGCCGCGGGCGGGCCATCACGAATGGAGAACGTTCGGACAGGCGACCCGGAAGCTCAGGAGAAAGTTCAAATGAAAGGCACAGCTCCAAGGACAGCAGGACCAGGAAGCGGGAATCAGAGTCGTCATCGGAGAGAAAAAAGCGAAGGGAGGACGACAGGTCGAGAAACCGCCATTACAGTCCAGCACGCTCTAGAGGAAGGAGAGAATCAACTCCACCACCTTCGCCAATACCAACACCGCCGACAAGAGATTACAGAGACCATATGGAGAGGGAGTCAATACTGACAGCACCCATAGCAGCTCCAGCCCAAAGCTACACAGCGATTACAAAGATGCCACCGCCAAGAATACCGATCCGAATTGATCCACCACAGCCACAGCGTGCAGTTTGAATCGCTCCAAATGAACGGACAGTGGAAGTCTCCACCACCAGTAGCAGTGACATTATGGAGCGCGGATGCGGCATCAAATACTACTACAACAGCAGATAGACACACTGCCAATGAATCTTCCTCAGATTCAGAAGTGGAAGAGACAGTACCCATCCAAACCTGTAGTCGGAAAGGATGTAAAAGGGTACGACAAGTAATCAATACCGATAATGGACCAGTTGTGCAACAGGAGTGTGAACATCACACGAAGAAACGTGCCAAGAAGGACAAGAAGGTCAAGAAGGAGACACATAATAAATAGTGTCTCATTTTACCCGGTTACAAGGTTCTTTTTTTACAGAATTTTCAAAGTTTAGCGGTCAGTCAAGGAGTGCAATTATTTTCATCCAGGATATTTATGTACACGTACAGGAAGAAACGATCCTTACATGGGTCGGAGTACCCTCAACGAGAGCAGGTGAGGGACTTAATCGTAACCAGTATCCCCTGCACATGACTTTCGGTCCTTTAATATTAAATGTGACTATATCTGAATTTTTCTCCAAAAGTAAAACGTTATCGTTGGAATAGCCAGGCAGCTGTTTACATGAGGTTAGTGGTCGGACCGCTTCAGTCCGGGACCGAAAAGTTTCGATTCGATTCAGTCCGATTCAGTTCGATTCACGATTTTTTCGATTCAATCCTCAATTGGACTGAACCGAACGATTCAATCCACAATGTTGGACTGAATTGAATCGTTTTTCCTCGACTGCAGTCCAAACGGTTTGTGGGAGCAAATATTTGTAAGTCTGACCCCACTATTCACAACACTTAAACAGGAAGTGAGTGTACTACAAACATTTATTTGTACAACATCCGTCTGTCTTAATTAATTTGAGAGATTATTGTCCTATCTGTATAAGTTTGGAATTGCTGTCATACTAATTAAAGGGAGACTATTGCTTAAAATTTATTATTTATGTTTAATAAAACAATCGGAATTTGCATAAATTATTGCCTTTATACTTTAAATTTTGCTTAAATAAATTTTAAATGCTATTCACCGACTTCGGTGAAAATCGGCTCAGACACCGATTGAAAATTAGGAATTTTAAATATGATTTGTCGGACGTTCTAAGTTCCGGTAACTTGAGGGGTTAAGTTAAACGTCGTCACGTTTTCATCGATATCGGTGAATTGTTGCTAAAATCAATTTTTTTCCTAAATTCTAATACAATAATTTTTTAAGCCGATATTATTTTACATATATATCGCTCTTTGTCAAACTCGTACAAACACGTAAACATATATTTCATTAAGCATACATAGATTTTTATGTATGCATTGAAATTTTTTATGAAGTTCACATTATATACAGAGTAGAGGTGGGGCCCAGAAGTGGGCATTTTGATTCTGGCCGGCCCAAAACCGACCCGGCCGGGCTTTTGGCCGGGTTCGGGCTGCAAATATGAACTTACGTCGGGTTCCGACCAGTGCTCGGACTGGGTACAGAAACCGTGTACCCGTACCCATACCCGAGTACCCGGGTAAATTATTTCAGTACCCGTACCCATACTTGAAACTACAATGTAGTACCTGTACCCACAATTTACCCGTACCCATAATGTACCCAAAACCTGTACCCGTACTCGAGTATCTATTGTTTGTACCCGGGTATTACTCAGGTACTCGAAGTTTGACCGGTTGAAAATGCCAGAAGACATTTACCTGTTCAGCTGAAACTGCTTAATTTGTTAATTTTTTGACCCACATAAAAAATGCCCGGGGTTTTGGGAATTACTCTAGGCGTTAAGAGGTTGTTAAGGGGTGCTATTTCAAATTGTTTAAAAAGTTATTTAAGTTTATTTATGATTTATTTTTAATAAGCACTGATAAAATTCACATGCTGCTACGCTAAAATAATAATTTACTGAATGAAATAAAATGTGTTCTCTCGAATTGTTTCTTGTTTGAAATATACATATTGTCTGCAGTGAGTAAAATTTTCCATTCCAGAATTGTATAAATATTCAAAGTGTCATAAATGCCCAGTATTTAAAATGCTAAAATTGCATACACAAGATACCTCAGCGTTTTCAAATGGGCAAACCTGGGTACTTGTACCATTAAATAACTGATCTGGCTCGAGACTAATAAATGTATATTTATTTTGAACTTATCTCGTAATGCGTCTTTAAATAATTATAATGCTACGCTTCCAATGAAGCTAATTAAATTTAATTAGCTTTATTGGTCCTGCCACATGAAATTATTCTTTGATGAACTTCATCTTTTCAGTCGATAAACAGGCAATCTGACTGACTATCCATTTTTTTATTAGATCTGAGAGGAATCATTAGAAGCTGTATACAAAGAAACAAGCAACTCTACGGTTGGCAGGTCTTATTGTTAGCCATAGTAATCCATCCCAGCAGAAATCCTTGAAGTACCCAAAAATACTCGGGTACAGCACCCATGGGTACAGGTATTTTACATTGTAATACCCGTATCTATTGGGTACTACCCGATTGTCACTGAGTGAGTACCCATACCCGTACCCGTACCTGCACCCACTTCATTTTCTAAAATCCAAAGTACCCGGGTAGTACCCGCGTACTTGCGAGTACGCAACTTCTGTACCCAGGTAGTACCCATACCAGTACCCATACCCATTTACCCGAGTATTACCCGTACCCAGTCCGAGCACTGGTTCCGACCGGGTTCGGGCTGCACTAAAACAATGAAACCGGGTTATGATCGGGCTTGGGCCTGCATTTATTTTTCAGTTCGGGTTTCGGGCGGGCCAGAAATTACAAATGACCCGACAATCCCACTATAATTGAATTTAGGACAGGAAGGTGGCATATTTGACGTTGCGCTGAGTTCAAGCATTGCTCTTATGTATATTCACGCTAAAGCTAAATAATCGTTCACTGTATTTAATACGTACACTTGCTTAAACATTTTGAAACGATCCCTTAACCTTGATAGTTTATGTTCAAAAATGTTCAAATCCAATAAGAAGTTTTGCTCCGTGAGTGAACGTTTATTGAATGTGATGAGATGGGATGGACAGTATATGTAAATATAATAGAATATGTAAATAAAGGTTTCACAGCGGATTCAATTGTTACTAAAAAACCGGGTTTTCATCGGGTTCTAAAACCCTTTAAAGATCGGGTTTTTAGCTGGTTCGGGTTGCAAAAAATTTTGGAGACCGGGTTTTTAACGGGTTCGGGCTTCACAAAATGTGAGGTGCATAAAACGGGCCGGGTTGAATATCAAATATTTAGTCCGTTGACGGGCCGTTTCTGGCTAATAGAGTATTTGTTCGGGTTTCTTCCGGGTTTGGGCCTGAGTTCAAGCCCGAATCCCACCTCTAATACAGATTTGGACGAGTTGCCTTGGGGATGTCCATTTTTGAAAATTAAAAACGGTTAAGTCTTTTTTGACTTCTGAGTCACGACAATGGAAAATGGTACTGTGCTGATAAATAATAATTTGCACTCACATACGCAGAAACTGCAGTCCGCAGGTAGCAACTCACTAATGGAGACTTGATAATTAATGAGGAATACTTCAGATTTAAATAGCCGCAAAAGGCAAACGGTTTTCGATTTGATTCAGTCCAATCGGTGTAACCGAATCGAACTGAACCGTTTTTCACTGAGCCGAACCGAAAAACAATTTTCGGTTCAGTCCAGTGCCCTAACTGAATCGAATCGAAAAATCCTGGACCGAACTGAATCGTTCCGACCACTACATGAAGTTATCCGCTCGTAAGGGGGTTAGCAAGCCGTGAGTTAGCATAAAGGGAGTTTTAATCAAAATAAAGGGTGAACTTAGGCTGTTAATAATTATATCCACTCTCATGCATTCTGTAAATTAGAACTCTAAGAAACCTACTGATTTCGGTCAAGCCTTCCATATTTGTTACTTTATTGTTTATAAGTCCATTAAAACTTATGTAGCCGTGTGAGTGATTATGCAACTCTCATGATCTATTAAATATTACTTAAACAAGGAGCTTTGAATTTTGAGGATGGATGTTTTTTTTCGGGGGGGGGGGGGAGAGAATTACTTTTCAAATTAAAATGCACTCTTATGGCTTGGAAAAATATTCTGAGAGATAAGAGTTTCTTAGAACTCCAATCCCTGTATTTCGTAGGCAGATGTATTTTATAGAAAACATTTTTGTTTCAAAATTTTGACCTACTTTTTTGTATCCTTTTGTGCTATGCGTATACTCCGAAACCAAGCGAAGATCTTTGAAGGTGTGGTCAAGTTTGTCAAATGATACTCCAAGAATGAATGCTACTTACCCCTCAAACCTATTTGCTCACGTGTCAACAAATTCAGACTTAATGAGACAAATAATTATTAAATCCGTTTACCAAGCATGTTTTAAGTACAACTTGTAACATCCATAAAAAAATTGTATTTGTTTGTGTTTACTCATTTGAAGTCGAGTAGGCTTTTTCCTATGACCAATTGCTAATGAGACATGTTTACAAATTAAAGAATACAATTACTATCAACGGAGAGAAAAAAGACGTTCATATTAGTGCATGCTGTCTCAAAATGCTGTAAAATTGTTATGATATAACGCGCTTTATACCCTCACAAACATTACAGGGAAATTCACATGAAATTTGGTCGTTTAGAGAAAAGTGTGTGAAATAGAGGTAGAATCCTTTATAAACAGTACTGAATGTTGTTTGTTGTGAGTGTATTTAACTTCCCCAGAATCTTGCAAGTATATAATGCAAGGAGTTGATCAGAAACAAAGTGTAAATATCTCATCCTGCCCCTGTTGCTATATATCTTGCAGTTACTACACACATTAATATGCACTCTTATGGCTTCGGAAGATATATTCAAGTTTCTTAGAACTCCAATCCCTGTATTTCGTAGGTGGATGTATTTTATAGAAAACATTTTAGGAAACTTTGTTTCAAAATTGTGAAATACTTTTCCGTGTGTAACTTTTTCTGTGTCCTTTTGGGCTATGCGTATACTTCGAAACCATCGAAGATCTGTGAAGGTGTGGTCAAGTTTGTCAAATGACACTCCAAGAATTGATGCTACTTACCCCTCGAACCTACTTGCTCACGTGTCAAAAAATTCAGACTTTATGAACCAAACAATTATTAAATCCGTTTACCAAGCATGTTTTGTGTACAACTGGTAGCATCCATTTAAAATATATGTATTTATTTGTGTTTACTCATTTGAAGTCGAGTAGGCTTTCGCCTAAGACCAATAGCCAATGAGACATGTTTACAAATTAAAGAATACAATTACTATCAATGGATCAGATTTCTGTGAAAAAAGACATTCAAAATAGTACATGCGTTCTCAAAATGCTGCAAAAATTATTGTGATGCAATACGCTTCATACCCTCACAAACATTACAGGGAAATTCACATAAAATTTGATCGCTTTAGAGAAAAGTGTGTGAAATAGAGGTAGAATCCAGTATAAACAGTACTGATTGTGAATGTTGTTAGTTGTTAAAAGCCACGAGTGTACTTAACCTCCCCAGAATCTTGCAAGTATATAATGCAAGGAGTTGATCAGAAACAAAGTGTACCCAGTAAACCACCACTTTAAGGATCCATGCTGGGCCAACGTAAATAGCCAATGCTGGCTGAATGTACGTCTTGGCCGCAGGGCCTTTGCTGGGCAGACAAAGTTTATGCCAAGCCTTAGCCATCATGTTACCATTAAAAACCCGCCATTCGTTCATACATGGTTCAATGCTGGGCCATTGTAGGTACCATGGGGATGAACTGCAATCCGCCGTTATTAAAACTTCCTGTTACATTATGGCTGCCAGGATCAAACCCAATTGTATTTGGTATATTGATGCTTGCATTAAAAAAGAAAATTATTGATACTCTAGCAATTAATAAAGTAAACAATTTTATTACACTGATATAAATTTACAACATTATTACACTATGTGAACATAGGTAAATACATAACAATTTACGATTTATAGGATAATCTGGTACTAACGATAAACAGCTAAAGTGCTTACATAATAATATTCCTTCACTTATATTGTCTAAAGATATTACTCTGACAACACGCAGAGACCTCGTTAGAAAATACGAATCCGAGTCATTTGTAGCTATAAGAGTACCATTTTTAAAAAGCTTTTTATTATTAGAATATTTAACAAACCCTTGCTTTTTCATCAGATGTGTCTCCTCATACATATTTTGCTCTGAAATTCTATTCACAACTTGCTGCAAGTAATTTCGTTTAGATTTGATCATTTTTTTAAAACTTTGCATGTAATTTTCAGTACTAAAACAACTAAAATTATCTAGGCTTGAGAATTTAAGAGCATAATCTGCAAGATGCAACAAACAGTGTACATTGAACACCAAAAACTCTGCGCCGTATAAAGGTGCAGCTTGCTTAACAAACTCTACAAATACATTTTTAGCAGTAGTATTCAATGGTGGTTCATGAGCACGAGAGCTAACAAGCATGAAAATGGCAGCTTGAAATAACAGGTAATGTTTGTACCGGTTAGCTGGTAGAACGTCTTTTAGAACAACGATGCCGTAAAAAAGTAAGAATGATCTGAATTACGTAGCTTTAAATCTATCAACTTCACTTAGAGCACGAGGCTTACTTGCAAATTCAACTTTAAGAGAACCCTTTACCCAGCAATTTAACATTTTTCTCATGGCACCTAAACATACTAAATGCATATAATCCAATACAAATTGACTGACCATCACAAGTGAAATATTTATCAATGGAGATATGCCAACATGATGCTCTTCCTGACTCTGTAATCTAAAACTACTATCTGATCTTAGTGGAGAATTAAATTCTGGAAATACAACGCGTCGCTCAAACCAGGTACCCTCTTTTTCACACTTGTCACAAGAAAAGTAGGCATTGCCTACACCAGCGCCATCCATTTACGTTTATATCTTATTATTTATGAATTTCATGTCTTATAAAATTTATATGCATTAACTGCGATAATCAGTGGGTTGTAAGGGCTAAGGCCATATCGACCTTTAATAAATCTATCTATCTATCTATCCTGATGTTGCCAGAATATTAGTTTCAATAATAAATTTTTCCAAGTAAGCATTCAAATCTTTGGGCTTTGATTTGCCACTGTACAATGCAATGGCTAATGGTTTCCGACACACAGACTGATTCACTACACCAGCAATGGCCAAAGTTGATCTTTATTGCTTTTTGCAATTGGTAGCCCGTCGCAACTAACCGTCATTGTTATTAAGTTTGATTCACATTCTAAGGCGTTAATTGGTAAATTATTGGCTACAATTCCTGCATTAATTTTTGATCTTAAGCTGGACTCAATGCCAAAATAGTAAAAATCACCCTCTCCCAATTTATTTATACATTACTCTTGGCGTTGAAAGAAGTGTTCTCGTACAAAGAGAAAGCGGATCATTTCCATGCTTAGTTAATATTTTTAACAACGAATCGACAGCAATATGAGATTCTTGAAAGTTTGTACACCACTGAGCAAGTTTCAAATTCAATGGTAAATCTTCTTCAACCTCTAAATCTTGGTTATCTGAATCCGAGGAACTAATTTCTTCAGAAACATGGTCACTATCTAATATGTTGTTTAGATGGTAGTTGACGCTGAGGTTTTTTAAATTTATTACTTGCTCTGTATCTGGAGTTACCGCACCACCTATATTTACAAGCCCGTATTCTCTAATACTTCCTGTCGGATTCTGATTTAGAATTAACTACTAACATTACCAAACATTCATTTTATTTTAGGAAATTGTAGATTAGTGAATAAAATTACTTGCTTATGCTACGACATTGCAATGTTAACATTGCAACTAACTATTTTTAGTTAGTCGCTCAGAGACCACCACAGAGTTTAGACGTAATCTTCGGTCATACTTGTATTCTTATTTTCCTCAATTATTAAGATTGTTCTCGTATTGAAGTATACAGTTCAGAATCATTCTGATATCTCACCCTGGGTCTCATTCTGGTATCTCACCCTGCCTGTGTGTAAGCATCTCACCTTGCCTGGGTCGTACGCATGTCACTTTGCTTGGACCGTTTCTCACCCTGCCTTGCAATACACATCTCACCCTGCTTGGGCCGTATCTCACCCTGCCTGATCTTACACATCTCACAGTGCAGTTGTCGTAAGCATCTCACCCCACCGCCTGAGTATTGCATTCGTGTTGCTAGAAGTGAAATCTCAACATTTCGCTTCCTAATAATTGACCCACTAATTCAGCTGACTTGCGTCGTTTTGAACGACCACTAATTGTTAGACTCATTATTAACTAAAGTTTAAACCATATTTTACGTGGAATGAAGTAAAGTTGCTTTATTCTTGCTGCTTTTTATTCTGTCTTGCTGCGCGGCCTCCATGCCGATCTCCCGAACCTCTGAGCCAAGGTTTGATATAATCCTCGATATCCCTCTCATTAGGCGATGTATCCTCGTGATGCTTTTGTACTGCAGCTGGAATTAATTTGAACAGGTTCAGCAAGCTAATAATACTTTAAGTTTACATACTTATTACAAATCTGTTTTTGAAACTGTAACAATTACCTATTATACAGTGAATGTTTTCGTGTCCCTGAAATTTCACTTTTTGCCTAGTTCCAGAACAGTTCGCAGCATTTTCCAAATCGGCACCAATAATTCGATTAAGAATGCGCTTGACAAAATTTGCAGTACCAACTCCGCCAATTCCCTTCAAGTATTTTATCTGTGCACGTGAAAGCGTTACGTAAGAACTGAATTAAACAAATTATAACTACACATTTATAATAATTCAGTAATGTGAGACTTACAAACTGGGACTTATTTTCTCGGTTCACAAGCCAGTCATTAAGGACGTAGAATTCCCTGCTTTCATTAACTGGAATTGTAACACCAGGAATTTCAAAAGATTCGCCAACGTCAACATCCAAATTTTGAGAAACTACGCGAATAATTTGTGACAAATCCGATGCGATGTTAACCAGATGACGAGGCGTAAGTTTTTGAAAGTATGCAAAAATATTGAATTACCAAAAGCAATAAAAGATTAGCAATAGTGTAATAATTACTACACATGTGTTTGACCTATGAACTATTGATATAATTACCTCATAAATATCCGTCAATATCGGCGTTTCCGAAACTAAATTAACTGGACAACCGTTTGTACCGGTATCAGTAAATAGATGGTTTTCGCCAACTGAATCAAAAGCTGTGTCCTGAATCACAACCTCAATTGGACCTAAACAACGAAAGCATTGCATGTGAAACAAATTAAATGTGACTTTATACATTATATCCTTCGAGAAAAAAAACCCAACCTCCTATATCATTATCAAAAATATTGCCGAACTCCGCCACAGTTACTACATCCTGGTTTCCAATGCAAGATGCTTCAGGTGGGTTTGCCGTGATTGACTGGGGCGAATTAACGGTGGGGAAATGAAAATCGCCTTTGCTGACTGTCGGTGGATGTTTGCTGCGGGTTGCTATTTTTCGAAGCTTTCGTCCTGGAGTTTTTTCCTCACAATCCGTGTCTGTTAGTTCAAACACGGTGTTGTCCAACGCCTTTTCTAATCCTGATTTAGCTCTATCGTAACAATCTAAAAACCAGTTTCAAAATATTCAATATATTTTTGAAGAAAAAATTATTTAATAGCAGCACTTGTTTAATTTAATTTTAATTTTGCTTAATTGCCCGTTTGTTTAAATTGTGAAATAATCTTTTTTGAACAAATTACATTAAGGTTTAAATATTTAGTTGCAATTATTATCTATTTGTGTTACTTACCTGCTCCATAACGAACTTCACAGTCATATATTTTCCAATTTATTTTTGGGTACTCTATTGGATCTACTGCCATCTGCACTAGTGTTACGATTTTTAAATCGTCAACATTTATTGGCCAGTGTGACTTGGTATTATCATTGAACAACCAGTTAGACGGAACCACTTCGACATTATTATCTTCCGGAAAATACACAACGTAATAAATTGGCTTCATGCTGTAAAATTTTTGAGACTCGTAAGGAAAATCTTCAAGAGCAGGAGAATCAATGAAATGGCGATTGTGGCCGTTTTTTTAACTACATGCAGTTTATGTGATTATTATTTGCCTTGAAAGCCTTTGATGGGCCTATATAGGCATGCCAACATGTTTCCATGTAATTTGTTGCCTCAATCTCCTGCATTATTACGAAAACGGCCCGTCATCGGCAAGCCATCTTATAAACTTTGTTTCTTCTGCCACAATAGCCAACAGTAATCCAACTTATTCCCGTCTTAGTGATTACGTTTTGTTGCTGGCTTGCCAATGACTTTTCTGTGGATAGTCTCCCCAGCAAAGCCAACTTTAACCCTAAACAACGCCTGCAGTCTTGGTTTACTGGGTAAATATCTCATCCTGCCCCTGTTGCTACATATCTTGCAGTTACTACACTTACACTTGAAGTAAAAGTACCTACTACCTACCTATAAACGGTTAATGTATGTCTGTGTATCTTCAAAGGTTCCGGCAAAACGTTGATCGCGACTTTACCGTGAAAGATAAAATGCAAGAAAAAGCATGTTTGATTGAGTATGTAGACTCAATGTGTTTCATAGGAGAGTGTGGAATTCCGGCACTGTATTTCTACAGCGTTTGCAAGGATTCTGTAGAGCACATAAAGGTTCCGTTTGTCCTTTTCTTACAATGTGTGGCAGAACCTAAGGTATACGATATGTGGCTACTTATCCTGCTTTATTTTGTTTAAGTTTCGGCATGTAACGTTTTCAGAGATAGAGGTACATATTTATTGCCATCTGTATTTTCCATATGCAACGTAAAAATTTGCAATTAAGGTGTCAAATTATAAGATATCGTAAATTAAATGTCTGGAAATTATTGCACATGCACTCCAGAATAAGGAGGGACAGCGGCATCGTCCCAGAAAAGAAGTCAGGGAGGGACAGGCTATGTAATACAAAATTATGGAGAAATAAAATTCACATTTTGCTAAATATTTGCTGGATTTTGGAATTTAAAAGGTAATGTTAAAAGAAGATTGTCCCCACAAAGGAAGTCAGGGAGAAAGGGGCTATGCAACTGTCAACCTAAAAATGGTTTACTTCCTGTAACACTCAAATAGCCAACAACTCAGCCTGCTCCAATTAACTTCGCTCCAATAATGAAGACTTTAAGAAAGGGTCTAACAAAATGTACCGTACAAAACACTACGGTATCTAATTAGACGCAGTTAATACTAACGAATAGTTTTATTTACAATCACTTGATTTCTACCAGTACATTAATGTCATTCTCCGGCCGAAAAATCAGTTCCGGAAGGGCATTCACAGTCTCTTTCGGATCTGCAAGTCTCACTTTAAAGTTTCGGAAAACGTTGGCCAGCACTGTCTTCAACTCAATAAGAGCCACTTTTTGACCTGCGAATACATTTGTTTACGTCAATTTTGAATGTTAATATTTGAATGACATCGGCAACGATAAATATCTAGAAAAAACTGTCATACCAATGCAATTTCGAGAACCCGCCAAGAATGGCATGTACGCGTACGGATGTCTCCCAATCGAATTTTCAAGAGTGTGCCGTTCAGGGATGAATTTCTCAGGGTCCGGGTAGAATTCAAACTTTCTGTGTATCACCCATGGGGAAATGAGTATATTTATACCGGCTGGGATTACTGTATTTTCATCTAAATAATAGTAACACATTTTAGTATCCGACAGTTTGTACTTTATTAGCAAATAGATCGATTCTTAAAAATGTTCTGTAAAGTTAAAGATGTACCTAATTGAAAGTCTTGCTCAACCTTTCGAAAAACACTTGGAACACTGGGGTACAATCGTAGAGATTCCTTTATACAACACTCGAGATATTTCATTTTGGATAGGTCTAAAGTCGTAATAGGCCGGGTCCGATTGCTCCCAAAAATTGTCTCCAATTCTCTGTGAACTTGTTCCTTGGGGAAGTAAACAAATCGAGATAAAGGTAAAGAAATGTGTAAATAACCAGACTTCTGAGATGCATTTATAACCTGATATTCCGGATGTTTAGAAAGTAAATACAAGCTCCAAGTTAACCTTGCTGCCGTTGTATCATGACCCTGTTTAGATGTTTAAAGAGTTGAAATTTTAAAACCATGAAATTAGACGATGATATTGATATTATATATTATAAGTCAAATTTTAGAAGATTTTTAATTTAAATGTATGGATTATAATGGCTAAGCCCGAGAAGAGCCCAGAATAAATAAACAATTATGAATTATATGTCAAATATAGGTAGAAATTTCCCATGCATAAACTCAAACCTCAAATGTAAATGTAGCTGTTTCGTCATAAATATCTTCGTCTGTTAGACTTGTTTCTGTGGTGGACTGTATCTCAATCAAGAGGTCCAGAAAGGCCAGTCGTTCTGCATGAAGCAAATTGTGAAATAAAAAGAAGTGCTACTGAGACTTAGTACAATTAGTAATATACAAAAAAACAAATATTGCTTCATTACTATTTTTTGATGTAACATCTGTTTCACCCGTGCACAACCATTTCTGTTCCTTCTTGTAGACCGTTTTTCGCTCCGCAATGATCTAAGTAGTAAAATTGTGTTAGAACATTTTTTATCTGATTTTTATATATAGCCCCAATCTTAAACAATTGTTTCTACAAGAAAGCATTGAAAAAATTTTGGAGGCTGAATTGTAAGTTCTAAATTTTTTCTATTTTATAGATACAATATCATTTTTTGAACTTTGTTGTTTCTTCTCACGTGGCATATAAATTTACGAAGTATTTCTAGGTTCTTCTTTTCCGTCCGGCGATCTCGACCAAATAAATTTAGGGTAGAGCCAAGGTGAGAAACAGCGCTTGAATATAAGTTGAGTTTGTCTGTAAAATGTTTTTAGTTTTAAATTACTGGAGTAAGAATATGTGCTTTGTATTTTAAATTTATTGTTACTTCCCAATAGACTTTAAATTTGAATTTCAAGAATGTATAATACATATAAGAAATTAAATGTTAAAACTTAAACTAAAAATTATCTAAATTATTGTAATTTAGCTTTATCGCCTTATAAATTACTTTTGAATGGGACTAATTGGGGTGATGTAACCAATATTCCCAAAACTTGTTGTAGTCTAGCACTAAAGTGCACAGTAAGTGATGTTTACGCGACTACTATTGGTCGAGATTGTAACAACGTTCATAAACGTTTTGCACGGGACCTTTAATAGTCCTCTTTAGGCATCACTATGTCAGAGTTGTTTGTATTAGCATTTACGCAAATGTGAGCTATTTTAATTCTCTGAGGCAAAGTTGCCTGAATGACTCACCCAGTCGGAAGAAATTACGGCGGCGCTAGCAAAGCAACATATGCCTCATGACATGCCTCTGTAGTTAGCTCGTGGACAAACTGCGGGTCAGAAACGAGTGTGCCGGGCGATTGTTCGCCCGAACGGTTGCAGCGGCCACCATCACTGGTCAGTTAATACGCCGCCCTTTGGTACATGCAATGTTGATACAATGTCGCCCATCGGACACCACCAACGTCAAAGCGACGTTCATTTAGATGCTAAAAGCGCTTAATAAAATATCACTTGGCGAGTCATGCTCGTGTATGCTTGGCGATGCAATGGCTTTTTAATAATTTGTAAGTACTTTTTAAAGTGATCAAACCCGTTTATTTATACAATTTGCAACTAATGGAATACATACATAATGTGCTGTACTTTCGAGAGGCAACAAAACACATTTCCTTATAAGTGTTGCTGGATCAATATGAAAAACATTAGATATATCATTTTTATAAATCTTAGCAATTGAAATCAAGTAACTACAAAACGGTTCATCAAAGAAACTTGTACAATTTAAATACTTAACTCCAAGTAAAGTTCTATCATTGTTACAGTCATGACTAAAACAAATTTCGCGGATTTCAACAATTGAACCGTCTGTACATAAAAAAGTGTTGTTTCCTAGTTTAGTAGAAATGTCGGCACTAGCCAAGTTAATTTTTGCCGTTTGTACACCCATTTCAGAAATTCGGCGTATAGCCTGGGCCAAGTGTTTCTGTTGTCCTTTTACCATCCTTTTCAATACTTGCATATAGTTTTCGAAATTAAATGCACTGACATTGTCTAATGAACCAAATAAAAGAGCATCATCTGCAATGTGTATTAAACTATGTACATTATACACCATCCATTCTTTACAATACAGTTTACTAACATTAGTTACAAAACTTACTAGAATATTTCGGGCAAGATCATTCCAAGTTTTTTCGCTAGCTTTTTCACTTAACAAAATATACGTAGCTATACTTAGCTTCATAAAATGAAAATACTTTTCCTGTGGTAAAATATTATGCAGCACTACGGGACCGTAATAAAGTAAAAATGACCGAAATTCCGTAGCCTTCCATCTGTCTACTTCAAATACAGTCCTTGGTTTTCTATGGAACTCTTTTGGGACAAACTGTTTGATTGTGAGTAAGTTTGTGTTCAATCGTTTTATACTATTACGGTCTAACCCAATTGGTCGGGAACACTTCACCCAACCACGTATTAATTTTCTAACCACACCTAAACAAATTAAGTGCATGTAGTCGAGAGGAACTTTGCTGACTAAATCAAAATTTAAATGAGCTAAAGGTGACTGCCCTTGGTGATGACTAGCATCAAGTTGCAATCTAAAGGACAGATCGGTTCTCTTACGACATTTAACATCTGCATAAACTACCCTTCCTGTAAATTGTCCTTTAATTACACAACGCTCGCAGCCATAATAACTATTATACGGTACGCAACATTTAACAAAAGCCCTTGCAGGAGCATCTGCTATCAAGCAACACAATTTAAATGTGTAAGGCTTGTTGTGTAAAATTATTCCGGTGTTCATAAGATCATTAAATTCATGACAAAACCTTCCCAAAAACTCGCTTACACTTTTAGGTTTACAATCTCCATAACAAAGTCCTATGCAAAACGTTGCTTGAAATCTCTCTACTTGAACAGCCCCTAATATAGGCCAAAAACATTTCGAACTACTCTTAGACATGGGATGTCCGTCAACCTCAACCGTAATAGTTATAACCCTATCAAAATATTTAACAATTAATTTGTCAAAAGACTTTAGACTATTTGCTATACCAAAGTGATAGTAATAACCCCCTGCAATTGTTTCAATGTGGTAATTTACTAGTGTATGTAGTAAGGTAACGGAGGTTTTTGGAAGATTTTGCTCAGGGTAATATTCGTTCAGTATTTTAAGCAAATTGTTCAAATGGTCACGTCCGATATTACTTTTAACAGCCCAGCATCTTAATTCTTCTCTAAAATTAGAATTAGGTTGGTCAGAGCTAGAACTAGATGGAGCTTCATTATCACTAGAAATATTACCAAAATTTGCATCTACTATGTCAATACTACTTGCAGTACTTGTAGTAAATATTTCTGCAGACTGGTTAATATTAAATTCAATTGCATTTTCAGAAAAAGACGATTCGGCTGGCTTTACGACCCTATCAGCATTATTAGCTACTACATCAGTATTAATTTCTCTTACCATAGAACTAACCAAGGAGGCAACTTTTTTATATCGATAACTCCTTGAAAATTCAGCCATGGTGCTACATATATGATAATTATAAACTACTCCTTCTTTTTATGTACTCGTCCGCTAGATCGATCCTTTGCAGTACGCAACCAGTCTTGAATAGTGGTGTTTATTTCACTCACTGTGGAATTCTTCAACGAGATGTTCATCCTTGTTGAACCTACCAATAAAGTTTAGGACATTTAATAGTTTTGTATTTTTTAATCATGCACGCAAAAATTAGTTCACGCTCAGCCCATTTGTCAAGCTAGATGCATTAACTTCATACTTATAATAATAAGTTAATAATTCATAAGTTCTTACGAACAACAGCTTGGTGTACGGATTCATAATGTATAAAGGCCAACTCAGCGTTTTGTCCCTTTCCTGAATAGCTTACAGTTATTGCAAACTTGTCCGTCAACAGTTTGGAAAGAATAGCTTTCACTACTTTCTTTAGGTTGGGTCCTCCAAAACTGGCGAGATATCTCTCCTGTTTTAGAAAATATACAGAAAATTTTATAAGTGTAAAGACATACTTGTCTTTACAACAGAAACAATTATTTTTTCATTGAGATTATTGCCAAATTTTGGAAAATACTAGTTTATGCTTCCAAATTCCACAAATACAGTTGCATACATTAATATAAATTCCAATTCGTGATAAATTAAGGAAAGTTGCACGCAAACCTATAATCTGTGGATTAAGAAAAAGTGCATACCAGTTTATCTCGATCTCCTTTACTACCAAGATATTTCTCTAAATAATCCAATTCATCTTTTGACCGACAAGGAATAGGAAGTGAATCAAAGTCTTCAGTCTCAACAACTTGATTCTGACCAACGAGGTATAAGATTCGTTCTTGAGTCACCTGAATCTCGGCAAGTTTTTTGAGAACTACATCTTGAAATTCTACATTAAAAATGTGACCATTAATTAATAAATTACACAATTGCACATTTCGCTCCCGTAGATATATGTAAACACTGAACAAATATGAGCAAATAGGAGCAACTGAGGGCTGGCTTTTACTTTCCCGACCAGATTTTCGAATACTACCACCTACCACCTACCACCTGACATACCACTTTACATACCACCTACCGGCAATTCTGCATACCACCTACCACCTTACATACCACCTACCGGGAGTCTTATATACCACCTACTGTTTGGGTGGTATGTTTTGGTGGTATGTTGGTGGTATGTTTTGGTGGTATGTTTTGGTGGTATGTTGGTGGTATGTTGGTGGTATGTTGGTGGTATGTTGGTGGTATGTTTTGGTGGTATGTTGGTGGTATGTTGGTGGTATGTTGGTGGTATGTTGGTGGTATGTTGGTGGTATTTTGATGGTATGTTTTGATGGTATGCTGGTGGTATGTTGGTGGTATGTTTTGATGGTATGCTGGTGGTACCTTTCGGTGGTATGTTTCTGTGGTCTATTCATATATTGTAAATCCCAACGTTGTTCTCTTAATTTCAAATCATCAAACGTATATTTTTATATAGGGCCAGGGTATGTTTTCTCGATATCGTCCGAAATTTGTAAAAAACTTGTTACCCCAGTTATTTTCTTCTAAAGTCAATCTCAACTAGTTTCTGTAAATGCACTCCGCTAAATGCAAATCGACAGCTTGAGAACCACTTCTACCAAAAATCTGCTTCAATAGATTTGTTTTTGAAGGGAATTAATAAACGATTCCCACATATTGTCGGCTAAATTCTGAAACCTATTCTAGATTCTGAGATCCCATTTAAAAAGCACAATTTACGCAATGAAAATGGTATCTTTTAAAATTTAAGCAATGATATGTTCCCTGCCTTTCTGAAGATAACCATTTCACGTAGTTGAAATACACTGAAAGCTCGTTCGTCAGTGTCAATTTGTCAAATGAAATAAGTAAAACCAATTGTTTCGGATTTCAGCAAGTCTAAATTCACGCCCATCTTTCATTTGCAATGAATCAACTGTCATTGCGAAACAATTTAAATGAATGACAGTTTAATAATTGATTGTTACAAACTTGATTGCTGACGGTGGTAGGTGGTATATAAGACTACCGGTAGGTGGTAGGTGAGGTGGTATGTCAGGTGGTAGGTGGTAGGTGGTAGTATTCGAAAATCTGGTCGGGAAAGTAAAAGCCAGCCCAACTGAGCAAATATTTACTGCTGAAAGTCAAAACGTGGTTTTGAAAACGCTGATCAAACTCTGTGATGTCATAAGTGACATGGGATTGCAAATTCTCCGGAAACTGTTGAAAATGTAATTGGTCCTCATTCAAGGCATTCTCTAGGAATACATAAGCCGGTTCTGGTTGCCTCTCGACTGGAATTGTAGATTCTAAAACCGTGGTTGTAGACGGACCGGAGTAGGCTAATTCTTGTTCAGCGGAAGAACTTTCTAAATTGCATAAGTAGCATTATATTTATTGGGCACAACAAAAAACATTTGCATTAAAAATTGTAGTAAATTTACTTATAAAAAATTAAATTAAATTACTTGCATATAACCCTAGGGCTGGAATTGGAATTGGCTGAATGTCACTTGTGCCCTCTTCAGTTGATTCCTCTTGGTCACTTCCCTCCGAATGATTTCTTCGAGAATGTTTTTTCCGATTCCTTGTCCTTCCCTCTCCTATAATCTCGTTTGCAGAGTCACTTTCCACTGCGGAAGTGTAAAGGGCTTTCTCTTCGGCCTCACGCGCTGATTTTAATGTCCCTAATTTTAAATGAACATTAATATTTTAAAGTGCCACTTTCAGTAAATTCAATGTTAAAATTGTAGAATTTACTTTAATTATGTATTCCTCAACCGTCACAAAATTAATTATGTGGTAGTTAAAATGACAATTTGCGATTTCAAAAATATCCAACCTTCATTCTACGCGAATTTTTACTAGGTAAAGGGGTAAAATTTGCTGCATAAATGTTGACACGTAATGCAAATATTTACATTTATTTAACTAAATATTTGTTAAAGGGTACTTACTGTACGTTCCCTTTACTCGAACTGGGTGCAGAGCCCATGTGGAAGTATTCGGCAAGGAGTTGGAATTTGTCAACAACTTTGTCAATCCAGGTCCATTAACATCAGGCCAATAACAGTTTTTGTTATCAGAGGTTATCCATGGAATCGGCACTACGGCAGTTTGTTTTTGGGTATCACAAATCACAACGGCAAACCTTGGAATATTTAATCCAGCCATGATTACTCTCCAACAGCACGTGCAATATGAAACTGATTGAGAATGTATGAAATGACCATTTCAGAGCATGACAGGCGAACATTGTTCAGCAGTCGTTTTGAAATACGCTAGGCTCGAATGTTTCAAGCATACCTCTGGGCACTATCGTATGTTCACTGTTTCACGGACGTTGCGGCATCGCTGTTTCATTCATGTATGTACGCTGTAACGGCGATGTGGCCCGGCATATATGCCTGGCGCTGCTGCGATACCATCAGAACCTAATGTTGGGCTACTTCAATGGCTACGGCGAACTCTCAAATGACAGGCGCTTCGAATACAACACAGGGGCGCTTGTATTCTTCCGACTGGGCAGCCTATCCTATATCCTTCCTATTTATAATATTTGAACCGAGCCTACTTATATGCATATATTTCAACCGCCGAATAGGTCAGTCTATCCTACATCCTTCTTATATGGAGATCACTAAGCCTACATTTCATTAACAAATTAGCTAACGAATACACCTTTCCTGCATCTTATATGGTTTTCGTTACTGACAGGCTATTTAAGGACATTCCACTCTAATGAATTAAAAACAATATCTGAAGCCAATGGAATTGGGATAAAATATATAGTTTGAGTTCATTCAAGTCCCTAAGAGCAGAACAGCGTCGATATCGATTTGGTTTGCGCCGGATATAATGCCCAAATTTTACAACGTTGGTTAAAACGGATGTCGTACTTATTATTTCACAAATGTATCCCCGCAAGAAACATTTCCAAAGCCAGCTGAACAGTAAGACAATTATTGCAACTGAAATCTATTAGCTGACTGACAACATATCTCAGTAAATTCTGTTGGAAATTTGAATTGTGTTCAAACGAAAACTTTCATTAAGTGGTCGAGTTTATACAGTTTTCACTTTACCGAATTTTAGAAGTTTTAATTTTGATGTTTTAGCGCATATCAAGGCGAGATTGCGTGAAATACTCATGCTTGAGCAGCGCTATGAATATGAAACATGCAATTTGCAAGTACAGTATGGATCAGTGTCTCGAAGCGCCCCTAAAAATCCATGAAATGGAGAAATGTGAATTAGGCGAAGGAGCCAAATTATTTCAAATGTATTTTTCAAAGATGACGGAATCTTTCTTTTCAGAGAAAATACAAATGCCTATTTTGTCTGTTCAAATGTCAAGTATGCACTGCTACTTGCATTCTAAGTCCTAACACTGATAGTAATTTCTAAAAGTAAACCTTTATTGGGGCCCATCCAGATTTTCGAAATTCCACCAGAACTAGTTTGCTCAATTTAGTTCAGTACTACTTTAAGTATTATATATATTAGCTATTGTTTAATTTGTTTATTTCAACTGAAAATGCACATTCGAAATTAATTATTTTGAACTCATTTGATCAAATTCCTTGTTGGAACATACTTTCTGGCATAATTATTCAAAAACAATGTAGTATTTTGAAATTTTTTGCCTCATATTTTTTAAAAGAAATTGTGGTCTCGCATTTGGAAAGAATTTTTAACACCGCTGCAGTACTTTTAGAAATTATTAAAAGAGAAATAAGAAATTTCAAACTTTTTTAAATGAAAAACTGCCATGACGAAATCCATTAAAATTTTCGCTCAAATTCCCGAGTTTACTCGATCGGCTTCCGGCAACTTGATTCACATGGTTGCACCTCTACAAAAAATTCCGCACTTTATAGTAATTAATTTAAATTGCACTTTTGCCCTATTCATCAAATCCCAACAACAATCCGGCATATCGTAGTTGATTTCGCCACTATTTTAGCAAGTTGTGTCAAGTGTACCTGAGCACAACGGGGTCGAGCTGGAGTAAATATATTTGGCAAGAAAGTACGTTTCAACCTGGTATGGAAAATGCGCGAAACCAGCGAACCCTGTTCATAGACACCAATATTTCCTCAATTTACCGATACAAAAAATTGTACTTCATAGCTAGTTGCCAAACTGAGAAATAATTGTCAAATAAATTGGTTTTTGTCCAATCGTGCTGACTTTAGTTCCGTGTCATTCTGGAAGGCTTGCCATACCCGGAACATGACATTTACAGAAGTTACTATCGTCTTTTGAGAATAACCTGCGTCTAATTTTTCTAACATTTTAACCTTAAAAATGTAGATCTAGCGCAATATTGAGTAAAATGTAGTATACGCTTCTTCACAAAATCGGGAAAAATCATATACTTTTCAGTAATATACGCTTCCAAGTTAATTAAATGGATTTTTGTAGGCATTTATTTCAGTAGTTAAACAATTGCAGCATTGGTAAACCCACAATTGTCTATTGTCAACCTTTATGTCCTTAAAATACACATATCACTTATTATAGTTTCCGAGGAAGCAGTTACAGAGTACTGGGAAACGGAAAACTATTTCACAAAAAACTTCAACCTTTTGAAGTGGATTGTACGTGAAACTTGTATGTTTAACGCCATTTAAAATTTCCACTTCTGAATGCGACTTCGCATCAATTCTTAAAAACAACTGCACAGAATTTTTCAGGTGGCAAGTAAGACTTACAACAATTCTCAGGGTATAACAAGTTTCGATGGAAAATTCTGAAAATTTTGGTGGTGCACCAATACCTGCTTACTTGTAAGTGTTCCTTATTATTAGTAACAGGATGTTATGGCATTTGTGTTATAAAATTGCAAAAATGCAGAACTACATGGTGATTACACCCCAAGTGAGATAATCGAGGCGGCGTGTCGTGTCCAAAGCCGCAAGTACATAAACCGCGCGCTTATTTCAATCTATACTCCTGTAAAGATATCTGAAGTAAAAATTCTGGATTTATATAAAATAGATGTTTCGAATGATTACTTGATAGCGGCCTGGGTATAAACAGTGAGCTCCTCTTGACATTGTAGTTTGGTCCCCATTGCTGCTTCTAAACCGTATAAATGATTTAATAAGGACAAACAGTAAGTATGAAGAACATTTTGCAGAAATTTTGACACACCGCAAATAATCCCGAGGGCACAGAGCGAGAACATAAAGTGAATCGGACAAGCTTCATGGTTTTCATGCCTCCTTCTCATTAGCTCAACCAACACCATTGACTGTTCGTTTGAGACCTGTTGAAATACTTCCAGCATTTTAAAATGAAACGCGTGAGTGAGGATTTTCCTCCGGTTCTTCCATTTGATACCTACAGTAAATCAATATACCAATATATTGGTAAGTGATAATTAACACGTTTACCTACATTACGAAATTTTTAATTGTTTCAAGGTTTGCATTTACTCAAACCTTTAGAAATTAAAAGTCCATTGCCAAGCCAGGATCGGAAAACCGAATATGGTGGACCCTTGTTAAGTAATAACGGAGATTCGATGATTTTCTGAATTATTAATAATTGATTAGGCGGATTCCCATAGATGAAATATAAAATTTCATGGAACGTTTGTAGAAACACTGAAGACTGCATGAATTAAAAACTACCTTTAAATCTGCCATATCCGTCAGGACCAAATGCTTTACTGGACCAATGATAATCCGGTATCGGCCACCAAATTGACGTTGCCATCGTAACAGCTGATTTAGGAAATCTTGAAAATATCCATGTCAGGAGATCATTGTAATTAATTAAAATAATGAAAAATAAAAAGTATTAAGCAAAACGTTGCGTTAGAAAAGTGTTTATATCTTCACATTTGTTGTTTGTGTTAAATGTTTAGAAATTGTCAGCAATTGTTCACCTCTCTTGTCAGCAAGTTGCACAGCATTCCCCACAATTGGATATGTCTTCGGACCTGGAATGGAGTTTATAAACTTAGTTGTTTTTGATTCAGGACGAAAAAGAAAATAAGCAAATGTTACAGTCAAAGCAATGACTACAAGTAAAATAGAGATCATTTCTTATTGAAATGTGTTTGGTCAGAAAGATAATTATTTGCAAATTGATTCGGATGATAGCTCCAGTTTCGAAATAAAATGCGACTGAACCTTCGAAGTTAAATACCTCCTTTTATAATGTTTTTATTTCCTGTGGAATCTCTTCCTGAATCATTCCGCATTAGAAAATTGGCCGGTTGATCTATGAAGAAACCAGTCAATTAAAATAGAAACTTCAGGAATATTTTCCCTGTGCGTGAGAGTTACCCACCTGTCCTTACTTCCGCGAGTTGGAAAATGCCAAAATAGAAATAAATCTCCTTCATTGCACTTACAGTATGTATCACGTTGCAATGCCTGTATTATATACAATCATTATATATATATTTATATATTCTCAATCAAGTTCATGAGTGTTATTAACTTGTATGATTAATTTCCTCCCAACATTACTAAATACTAATAGTATTCCTATGACGGAAACGAGAATCCTCAATCAAGTTCATGAATGTAATTCACTTGTATGATTAATAGTTGAGTTGCTTGAAACTAGAAAACTAATTATTGTACAGTAATTGATGTGAGAAATTTACATGTCTGGGGAAAATCTAAAAAAAATTAGTACTAATTACAGTATTACAAGTATAACGCATTAAAAAATTAAGAACTTGACATCTCAAAATTTCAGACAACAAGAAGTGGGATAAAAACACTTGCTTACATAGTTTGTAGCAGCGCTCGGCATGGGTAATACTCGGGTAAACGGGTTTGGGTACTCCCCGGTACCGATTTCGTGTACCCGATCAATTTTGGGTACTACCCGGGTACACTTTGGTCGGCTCAAAATTTCGGGTATGGGTACGGGTACAAGGATTTCAAAATGGGTATACACCCACCAGGTACTGGTATAATAGGGTCATTTACCGGTACCCACGACCATTGTACCCGAGTATTTGGGTACGTTGAGAATTGAGACATCTTGATCAATTTTATGCCAGCATGCCCGTTCGTTGGAAACTTCTGTCCGTGTTTTTAGTGTTTCTGAATACATATAACCAACAATAATACAATTAATACACTTTTAACCTTACAACATAAAGTAAATGTATTTTAGACTGTGTTGCTAAAATATGTTTTTAATTAAACATGCTTTAGCAAGTATAAATAAATAAACAAGTGAGGAATAATACCAAAATAGAAGTGGAGAATAGAATTCAGAGAAATTATGTACGGTTGGCAATATTTTGTTGAATCTGCAAATATGCAAGTTAATTTTATTTCTAATCAAAAACGCGTCTAGCTTTTCTAGACTTCAATGAAAATACACAATATCAAATACCGCTCTAGCTAGTCACACAATTACACACTTAGGTGTCATACATTATTGTACATAACGTACTATGCACTGCAGAGAAATCTGGATATAAAGTACCCGAGTATGAGTACGGGTACGACACCGTTATACCCGAGTATGGGTACAATTTTCGAATATTTTTCGGGTACGGGTACAATGCGGGTACAGGTACGTGGTTTGAGATTACATTGCGGGTACGGGTATGAAAAATGTGTACCCGTATACTCGGGTATGGGTACGGGTATAGATACCAGATATTGCAATACCCGCACTTCGGATACGGATACGGGTACCGATTTTTCGTACCCGTGCCGAGCACTGCCTACAACCAGCATAAATCATTTCCGACATTTTTTCGTATACCTACAACCGACATGTATCTTTGTCGGAATTGAACGACAGAGTCATATTCTTTAAGTTTTCCTCTTATTTCGAAGATTTTATGTACGGACATTTTAGACAATAAATGTATACACTGATTCTCATGTGGAATTAACTTTTCACTTTGCAAGACAACACGTTATTTCGCAGTGGATCCAGACTTACTAGCGTTTTGGAATAATTGTTCGAACATACATATCGTCGGCTAAATTCGAAACAGTACCATTTTCAATGGAAATCGAATTTAAAAATCAAGGGTTACAAAATAAAAATAGTACCTTTTAAAATTCAACCAACATATATTTTTTCCTCGAAATATGCAGTCTACATATAATTTCCTTCACATTTAAAGATTTTAGCATAGCGTGCAATTTTACCTACTTGTAGGCACACATGTAGGGCGGTTTATGGTGGTTTTATTGGTTTTAGAAGTTTATGAGAACTAGTAAACGTACTATCTAGTAGTTGCAAGTGTATTTACGAGTCTCACAGTGTAACTTTCGTATTTTGGCCATTGTTATGTGATCTCCTCTTTTGGTAACAGTGTGAAGATCACGATTACTAATAATGATCCTTTAGGGATGTATGCTTGGCCTGAGACAGCCTTTCGACCGCGACCTGTGGTGCAGTGGAGTCTGTGTTTTTAAAAACGGCCGTTTCCATAGTGAAACATTTTTTTGAAATATGTACATTTAATGTACATATATGCAGTGTAAAAAGTGTGGGTAATATTGAGTACAAATATGAATTGTCTGCAGCCAACCAATCCCAAATTATGTAAAAAACAATTTGGGACTAGTTGAGCTGCGACACCGTCCCAAGGAATGGTTCGTGATAGGGCTTATTTGTATTTACATCTAAGGCGCTGTCCGTGTATTACGTGGGCAGCACCTTCCTTTCGTCTACAACAGCTAACCCTCCCCACGAGTGTACTATTGCGGGGTAAATGATCCCTTTGCACCCTCATAGTTTTCCGCCTGGGTCCTACTGATTTATTTTTATACAAATCCTTCCGAGATTTAACTGCCGGCGGCCTCAAAAAACGCTTTTGAGTCTGTTTTGTATATATGTACATATATACATTTTAAATAGCATGTATACTATTGAGGGCAAAAATGATTGGCCTTCAGCCAAACAATCCCAAATTATTAAAAAATATATTTGGGACTAGTTGCGCTGCGTCACGGTCCCAAAGAATGGAGCGTGATAGGGCTTTCTGTTTATCCCGAAGGTGCTGCGCGTGAATTCCGTCTAATTCTGCATCTGATGGGCCCCTATAAGTGTTTCAAAAAATAGTGATTTTCACGGTGGCCGTCTTCAAAAAAACAGGCCCAGTAGTGAAGATTGAGTAGACATCATATTAATCTATTAATCCTTTAAACACTCAGTCTTTCCAGTCCAAATTGTCCTTTTTATATCTCAAGTCTTTATTTATTTATTCTAGTGAAACATCTTTCCACAATACAATCCACAATCAATCCTTTTATTTTTAATGATAAGTCCTAGGAGCTCTTGACTGCTCCGATCCCAGAGGTAGAATCCTCGTTCCTTGAAGTGCTCATTCTCTGCTCGCACCTCTCATCCTATCGGCCCCCCACACCCCAAATGGCTTTGCGCTACTGATTTATACTTTGTGTATGGTCTTGTCTTGACCTATCTTCACGATGATTTAATTCTTCAACGATTTCGGCACATGTTGAAAACTTAGTCTCGATTCAAACACGCTTAAAGCTCATGATAATTATATCGTAATTAAGAATTATCAAATAAAAAATCGTTGTACTTTAACTCTCATCAATAATAATTACTGCAAGCGCCTGGTTGACGGTTTGCTAAACACTTCGGTATTGACCGACCACACGTTCTTCCCAACCAATCGCCCTTATAAATATTGCATGCCGAATATGTAGAAGGTGGGTCTGTTTTTTTGAAAACAGCCACCCGTAAATGCAACTATTTTTGTTAAAACATTTATTACGCCCATTAGATGAAGCGTTTGTTAAAAAAAATGTCCACAACTTTTTTTTCAGTAAATCCGAATAGGAAGGTTAAAAAACCGAAAAAACCCGAAAACTTTGATAATTTATTGTAGCTATACCGATTTGAATATGAAAAATTGGGCTATCTCAAACACATTGTCAAACCAACTACTACACTCATAATTTTTTTTAGAATCGTCGAATCAAAATTTCGGATTTTTTTAAAAAATCACATGGACTATTTCGAAATTTCAGATTTTTTTTTGACTGCCGGCACACGCAAATCTGCACTTTTTAATTACTCTAAACTCAAGGGAAGCACGAAGCTTACGTTGTAAAATTTTTTAAAAGTGCAGATTCGCGTGTGCCGGCAGTCAAATCGGGGGAAATCCGAATCGGGTAATTTGTATACATATCTGCGTAAGGCGTTGTGAATATGTTACGTTACGAAATATAACATTAACATCGTGGAATCTCGGAAGGATTTATACTAAAATAAATAAGTAGGACCCTTGTGGTAAACTAGGGTATACAAAGGAACCATCTAGACTGCACTAATACACTCAGGGGGTGGGTGGGTGTTGTGCAATCATGTGATATGTACCCCCAGAATATTTTCAAGCAACAAAACATAATGATTTCAGCTATTGTGGTGATAGACCTGAAATAATAACAAATATTAATGACAAATATTTTGCTGTTTTCTAAAAATAATATTGTAAATAATAATAATAAGTAAACCATGCTTGCAACAAGTTCGTTCAGTGAACTAGTTCCTAACTGAACTTTTCAAAAACATTTTGAGGAAACATGAGTGAACCAAAATGAATGAATAGAATAAATGCTTGAACGTGAACTGATCTATGTTTTACTTTGATTGAACTTGAATTACTAACGATAAATATAGCAAATCGTTCGCAGTAAACTATATTGTGTATTTAGTTTACCTAAGAGTAAAAACCGAAAGTAAACCAGACAATGAATTGCATTATTGAATAACACAGATTTAATACCAAATAAAATATTAGCTTAAATGCAGAATTAAATACATAATCATTAATATGAGCTGAATTGAAAAATAACTGATTTAACTGAACTTGAATTGAACTGATATAAATGCAAAACTAATTTGAACTGAACTGAATGAGCTGTAAAACAAATAACAGTGAACTAGAGTGAACGTCGTATTTGTATTTGTACAGTGAACTGAGTTGGAGTGAATTCAAGGAACATGAAGTTGACCTTGAATTGAATTTTACCACGAAGTTGCAAGCATTAAGTAAACAACATATACAATAACATGAAAGCTTGTAAAATGAAGTACAATATCAACCCGCAACTGCTGCTTTTATAGGGTGCCAGACGACACTACGAGATGCACTGACGACATAAATACAGCCAATGCCAAACCGCAGTAACGCCCGCCCCCTACGTATGACCCGCCCCCTAATTAAATCCCATATAACTACAATCCCTACTGGTGACTAAGAAAGCTACTCGCCAAAGCTTCTATATTTTTAATTTCCTCCCTTAGAAAGAAACTATCACGCCCCGATGCAGATTTTCTGCATTCTACTTTTACCTCCTGCAAGATTAAACCGAATGTATAATAATAACCGTAACTATTCTCCCAACTTAGCTGTTGCGTTACGGGATTCGGAATTTTGAAAACTTTAACCTTCACTTCCTCGTTTTCTATATCGACCTCTAAGACCTGACCTACATACCATCTTTTGTTATGCATGCACGCTACATATTTCCCTGTATATGAAGGATTAATCTCCAGATCTTGATGGGATGAGTACTGAATGGTTTTTGAAGGAATTGGATCAAAACTAATTTCAAAAAGATCTAACCCTATTCCGTCAGTCCAAGGTAAAATATGATGCATTTCTCTTGTACCTGAAATAGTCCCGCTTTGTGCATACCTGTCTTGTAACTTAAACTGCTTGACATGCTCACCAACTTCATTTTGAGAAACATATAACGACGTGACCTTTAATTTCGCTGTAATAAAATCATGCAACTCTACACTATTTCGAATATCACCTGAGCCTCTGATTACATCTGCTGCCGAGCGTTTAACAACTCCACCTATTCCATCACATGCGTTTTCCCATGAGCTGTAGCAAAGAATGTCCAACAAATTTTGAAACCAGGAAAGTCTTTATGAAAATGAGCCAAGTTTGCGAATGATTTGAAATTTTTGTATTGACCGGCACAACCATCCGAAAAAACATGGCAGCTACATAATTTTGAAAACCTTTCCCTGCAAAAATCTAGAAATCTTTTGAAGAAACAATGAAAAGCATTTTGAGAATGATTCGAGAATTGAGAATTTAATTTCGCTGTAATAAAATCATGCAACTCTACACTATTTCGAATATCACCTGAGCCTCTGATTACGTCTGCTGCCGAGCGTTTAACAACTCCACCTATTCCATCACATGCGTTTTCCCATGAGCTGTAGCAAAGAATGTCCAACAAATTTTGAAACCAGGAAAGTCTTTATGAAAATGAGCCAAGTTTGCGAATGATTTGAAATTTTTGTATTGACCGGCACAACCATCCGAAAAAACATGGCAGCTACATAATTTTGGAAACCTTTCCCTGCAAAAATCTAGAAATCTTTTGAAGAAACAATGAAAAGCATTTTGAGAATGATCCAAATAATCGCCGACTATCACAACAGAAACGACTTGTGTCTTGTCACCCTCTCTTATATACATAACTATTGGATGAAGTGTTGTCTTACCTATACTGCTGTTTACTCCAAAATGCTTCGATTGAATTTCATTCTGATAGATAGGGATGAAGTTTTCCGCAAAATCAACTATTACAACACCATGGGTATCCGTTACGCTAATCTTGCATTGCTGAAAATACTTCGCCTGCTGTTTGGAAATAAAGTCATGCTTTAAGAGACTAGTAATAACGCCTGCTACTTTAGAAGGATACTGAGAGCCTTGTATAACTACGGGAACTAATTCGGTTGCATCTGTTTTTACCAATTGTTGAACTACAACATCCTTATCTCCCTGATGTTTTTCTAAAACAGTTGCAAAAACGGATTCCTCAACCTGGGTACTACGATCATTGCAATCGGCACATCTACGATACATACAATCCTTCCTCGTCCCGTCACAAACATTTAACTTCATAAGAGCAGCAATATCTAACCCTAAAGCTTTACAGAGTAACCTGGCATTTTCGTGATAGACACAAACGCATAAATTATGGTGACCCCTACGAGAAACTGGAACTACCTCAGCTGGCTTAAATTTAATAAAACTAGATAACGAAAATCCTTCAATTTCTAACCTTCTAGTTACAGCTAAATGAGGGGCATTGAAATCCTCCACAATGTCACCGATTTCCCCTGTCGTAAATACCTTAAAAGCTTCCCTGTATGAAAGTAGCAATAATCTTTTCTGAAGCTTGCTCCATTCATCCTGAGTTCTTACCCTGACGTAATTATTTTTACCAGCTAGCTCTCTACTAATGTCTTCTCGCTTCCAGAATGCCACTATACTTTCAACTAACTGATTAGACTTCCCGTGTCCCTCCTTGCCTGAACAATGTAACTGATCATGAGCCTGTAAGTCCTTGCCACGCGCACAATGTGCCTCGATACCCCTATCGTATTGCTAATTTTACGATCACTCCAGTCACTAGGCAAAACACTTGTTAACAAAACCTGCTCATTAAACGGAATGTCGCGTTCCACCCTGCTCCTAATATTTGCAGATATTATACCTAAATTTTTGCTCGAATCCAATGGAGTATTTTCAATGATAACACCTAGGGAAGCTGGGGGTTCAACTAAGTAATCCACCACATTGCTAATCTTGTTTTGGAGATGCTTTTCCTTTTCTTCGTAGCTCAATGACTCCCACCTACCTGAGATAACTGGCAGTGAAGCTGCCGTAAGAACTTGGTTGAATAAATCTGTGCCAAGCTGAATGCTTTCTGTCCTACTTTTTTTCCCTGGAACAAAATCCTGATCACTGTCGCTACTGTCTACCGACTCCATGCAACTGGGTTCAGAAAGGTTATTGCTTGCGCTACCGAAACTAATACCTTCGAGATATATTTCGCTGCATTTCATGCACAATGTATAAAACGGCTTAAGAACTTTAATTAAACTATCTGCCCGATTTGCCCTAACCGACTCTAAATACTGTGCTATAGAGACCTGAAAACTTCTTTCCCCTCTGCAAATATACGGGGCTTTCTTGTGATTGTTTAAAGGATTCCCACACTTGATGTCACTACGCCGTTCCTGAAATAATATTTTATGATAAGTACAAAGACATGAATCAGAATCAAACGTAATATTAGTTAAATGCGAGGTAAGGCTTCTCTGCGTTCGTTCATCAATATCCCTAAAGCGAATCAAATCCTCATCCTCGCAGGTTAAGCCCAAGCGTAAAGCAATAATGCAGGAGCCTAAAACATTTTAATAAGCCAACATTAATTTACTTTGGTTACTATTAACTTAATAATTACAAATAAAATACGCTAGTCACTACAAGCTACAGTACTACTAATACCACCTATTATTACTCATGGAGGTAGAAGCTAAATAAAATCATCTAATTTTAAAATCGTGACATCAAGCAACTACAGTAAAAACACACAATAACTCACAAAAATAGCAACTACTAATTCCACCTTTTAAATACCTTATTCACATATTTAAAAATAACTTGGACATAAGCAATTAAAGTATACCTACATTAGTAAAAACCCACCCCCTTCCTAAAGTACTACTATAACCTGACCAGGTCAGTGCAGTTTTGATTTCCACATGGCACCCCACTGGGGGGAAGTTTTGCGGGACATATAACACCTGGCGAAGCTGTTCACAAGCCTCCAGGGGAACCCAAAACAAAACCCTTCAGGGCACAGCCCCTAAGCCATGTGGTCCACTCAACCACACACCCCTGTCTAATCCCTACACCCCGCCCCCTATACCCACCCCACCACCACTTGGTCGGCGCATTCCCAGCCGTGGTCAGCTGAGTGCCATTTAGTAACATGACCCCTTGGGTTGCACATTCCCAGCCGGGGCAAAGCTGAGTGCAGTAGTTACGTGAACCCTTGTGTAGCCGAGTCCCAGCCGGGTCACAGCTGGGGGGCAAAGACCAACATTTTACCCTATAAAAAAACCTTATATTCAAAATGTATTAATTGTCTTTATTATTTTATAAAATTACATTTAAAATGAAATAACTTAATTTAAAATCAATAAAAATGAATTTAAAATGTTTTAATAAAAACAACTCACTTGCTAGTACACCACTAGCATCATAACCCTTGCTCGCCATAACGGGCCTAAGCGCTAGTGTCGCTGAAAAAAATTACAAAAATATCCCTAAAGCTACAAAAATAACAATACAAATACAAATTAATACTACAAAATATATACAAAAGGATTTTAAAAAAGGTAGCACAACAATTATTATTATTTTAAAAAAGATATCGACGCTTTTAAAAAATCAGTCTGAAAAAAAAATGAACCGCAAACCAACAGCCTACAACAACTCAATAAGAGTGGAAGACAGCATGCGGTTGTAGTTCCCTGCACGCATGATTTCCATGCGTGTACATACAGCCACATGCATGCTTGCGGAGAGAGGATGTTTATGCCAGCGTAATACACGGGCATAGCCTTCTACGCAAACAGAAAGCCTTATCACGCTCCATTCCTTGGGACCGTGCCGCAACTCAGCTAGTCCCAAATGTTTGTTTTAATAATTTGGGATTGGTTGGCTACATGTCAATAATATCTGGCCTCAGTATTATCCACACTATTTAAAATGTGTGTATGTTCATTTCATGTACATATTCCAAAAAAATGCTTCACTATGGGAATGGCTGTTTTGAAAAAAACAGACTCAGGTTTTATTCATGAAGTATTTATTATTTATGAAGTTTGACATGCAAATTACCCGAAATGTCAAGTTCGGGCTCAGGTAATTCATATACTGCGACCCGAACTTGCGCCGTAATGGCTAATTGTAATTACTTAAATTACTACCACCCACTGATTGTAAACGTATGTAGAATGTCACTTGCAATTTATACATAGAATACATTCCGAGATATGATGCCACATTCCTCCCTCCCTAAAGGTAGACTTGACTAAAGGTCTACAGTCAGTCTTGCACTAGCTCCTTTCCTACTCACAACTTAATTATCTTAATAAATAAGATACTTGTTATTATCCTGGTTCATCACGCTATCATTACATACATCAAGGCATAATAACACATGGTGGCATCGGTTTAAAGTAGTTATTCACGGAAGTTACAGATTCTAATCAGTATCACAAAGAAACAAACAGTTTTCAGTTTCCGTTCTTAGTTTTACACTGACAATTCGGCAAGATGAGCAATCCCATGGAACTAGTGAGGACTCCGGAGGGGTTTACATTTACAACCCCAGCCGAATGGCCTAATTGGATTCGCCGATTCGAGCGTTTTGCAATGGCTGCAGGAATGGATCCTGCGGAAGAGACAAAGAAAATCAATATGATGGTGTACTTAATGGGAGATCCCGCAGACAATATAATGGCGTCTTTTAGATAACTTAACCAAAACTGATGGAGCTTCTTATACTAAAGTTTGTGAAGCCTTTCAATCTCACTTTCTGGGGGAAATAAATGTGATTTTTGAGCGTGCCAATTCAACTCGCGTGTCCAGCTAGAAGGCGAACCGGTTGACGATTTTGTTACAGACCTACACAGATTGGCAAAACATTGTGGCTATCAGGGACTAAAAGATGACCTCATTCGCGATCGTATCGTTGTGGGAGTCTTGGTTAAAAATTTATCTGAAAAGTTACAGCTCAAAGACAAACTCGACCTCACCGACGCGGTTCAGGCAGTCAAAGCCCACGGGGGTAACACCGAAATCAACCGCCTGTTCACCAAGAAGAAATACAATTTCAAGACCGATAATACACAGTCTGATTCAAGGTCCTGGAAGACATTTCTTGACAACAGTAGGAAGGTTTGACTGCAAGTTAAAATATAATCAATATGAAACTATATGTACTGTGTACGTGGTTAGAGATTTGGAGCGAGCATTACTGGGAGTTAATGAGTGTGAGGCATTAAAGTTAGTGCAACTGAACAATATTAACACGATTACAACTCACACGAAGGTTAATCCAGGGAAAGAGTTTCCAACACTTTTCCAAGGGCTAGGGAATTTGGAGGACGAGTACACCATTCGATTAATGGAAGGAGCTAAACCGTATGCTATCACACAACCGAGGAAGGTTCCTCTTCCACTACTTGACAAGGTAAAGTCGAAGCTTGAAGACATGATTAAGCTAGGGGTCATTGAGGTGACCCAATGCCTATAGTTGAAGAGACATTGCATAAACTGACGGGTGCGGTAATCTTCAGTAAGGGGGACCATAATCACGGTTTCCATCAGGTTAGCCTTTCGAGTAAAAGCAAGTTACTCACCACTTTTATTACTCCCTTTGGAAGATACTGCTATTTGAGAATGCCGTTTGGAATTTCACCCGCACCTGAAAATTTTCAAAAGAAGATATCCCGGATTTTAAATGGCCTTCCTGCTGTACAGAATCACACTGATGACTGGATCTGCTGGGGCTCTAATGTTAAAGAGCACGACAAACGCTTACGTAAATACTTGAAGAGACTGGCGGAAATTAAAGCAACATTGAATTTAGACAAGTGTGAGTTTGGAGTACTAAAAGTTAAATTTTTAGGACACATAATTTCAGAAGAAGGAATTCAAATTGATGAACACCGAGTAAAAGCTATCACATCCTTGCCGTATCCTACGGATGTACCGGAAGTGAGAATATTTGTTGGATTGGTTATGTATCTGGGCCAGTTTCTTCCTAATTTGTCGACCACCATGAAACCATTGTACGATTTATTGAAACGAGATACAGAATTTCATTGGAGTGAAAATCATAAAAGTGCTCACAGTAAAGTTATTAAACAACTAACTTCAGCTCCCATTCTGGCGATTTTCGATCTCCCAAAACAAACGGTGGTTAGTTCAGATGCCTCTTCTTCAGGGACTCGGGGCCGTGCTAAAACAAAAACAAAGTGCGGGTGAGTGGAGATTAATATCATGTGCATCTAGAACCATGTCGGAGGCAGAAAAACGATACGCACAAATCGAGAAAGAGTGCTTGGCAATAGCATGGGCATGTGAACGGTTCGAATATTTAGTTCTGGGACTAACGTTTAAAGTTGAGACCGATCATAAGCCTCTATTGGCCATTTTGAAGACGAAACATGTAGATGAATTGTCACCACGTCTTCAGAGATTTAGGTTGCGTATGATGCGATACGATTATTCAATTTTCTATACGCCCGGGAAAGAAATAATTGCGGCTGATTATTTGTCCCGACATCCACTTCCAGAGATTGGTAATCTAGATTTTGAAAAAGAATGTGATGCACATATATCACATAATGGTCATAACCAATTTTCCGTCCACTGATGAAAAACTCACAAATTATTGAAGAGCAGATAAATGATTCCACAAGTGCATTATTAACCCAATTCAGCAGAGAAGGTTGGCCAAACCCGAAGAAAATACCTGTTGAACTGCAACCTTACTATCAGCATAGAGATGCGATCATGCCACAAGCAGGGAGTCTTATGTGTGGGGGCAGAATCTTGATTCCGAAGAAATTGCAGCCAGAAATCTTAGCCAAACTGCATGCGGGACATATGGGTATTTGCAAAAACAGAGCACGAGGCAGAGATTCAGTTTGGTGGCCAGGCATTTCCAAGCAGATTCGGCAGGTAATTGAGAGGTGTACATATGTATCCCACACAAGCAAGAAAGAAAAGAACCACTTATTACATCACAATTCCCTCAAGGACCATGGCAGTTGGTAGCATTGGATTTATTTTACAATCATAATAAATGGTACTTACTGTTAGTTGATTACTACTCCCGGTTTCCTGAGGTATGTCTCCTTCATAATATGAAATCTGAACATGTGATTGATAAGCTTAAGTCAATATTTTCACGACACGGAGTTCCAATCGAATTGAGAAGCGACAACGGAACTCAATTTGATCCGATAAAAACTGCCGCCTTCAGAAACTTTGCATACACGTATAACTTTCGCCACGTCACTTCAAGTCCATTGTACACTCAGAGTAATGGTTTTATTGAAGGAATGGTGAAAGTTGTAAAATTCCTTATTAAGAAAAACAGGGACTTGGATGAGGCATTACTGGAGTACCGGACAACTCCTTTAGAAAATGGTTATAGCCCCGCCCAGCTTCTGATAGGCCACAGGCTCAAGGGAACTATTCCCACTACCGTCGAAAAGCTTCTTCCAGAAGTCATCGACAGAAAAAAGTCGCTGCATTCGAAGAAAACAGTAGGGAGAGACAAAAGCTCCATTTTGACAATCGTCACAACGTGGTGGTCAAGAACGATTTCCAAGAGGGAGAGATGGGTCAAGGACAGACGATCATGGGGAGTCGTTGATAAGAAAGCGGAAACCCCGCAATCGTATATAATTACAACCCATGATGGATCATATAGGAGAAACAGCTCGTTTTTAGTGCGTACGCATATAGTGGTGGCTCCCAGTCAATCTCTGTTCAAGGTGAAGTCGCCAAGTCCAGCCAAACCAGTAGTGACATCACCTCACGCATCAAATACTACCCCGGTAAAATCCCCGATAGTCACAACTACTACACCGGAAGCACCGGCCTCCAAATCAATCAAGACTGTTCAGAAACCGATCATGGTCAAACCATATTCCGAACCTGGAGTCAAAACTACCCGAAGCGGAAGAGTCGTTAAACCACCACCAAAGTTGAATTTGTAAAATTCATTTGTATTTGGTGTGTTAAACATAATCTATTTGATTATGTTAATCAGTCTTTTAACTAAAAGTATAAGAAAAAGAGGATGTGCCGTAATGGCTAATTGTAATTACTTAAATTACTACCATCCACTGATTGTAAACCTATGTAGAATGTCACTTGCAATTTATACATAGAATACATTCCGACATATGATGCCACATTCCTCCCTCCCTAAAGGTAGACTTGACTAAAGGTCTACAGTCAGTCTTGCACTAGCTCCTTTCCTACTCAACTTAATTATCTTAATAAATAAGATACTTGTTATTATCCTGGTTCATCACGCTATCATTACACACATCAAGGCATAATAACACCGAACTTGAACCTGATAAAGTGTTCAGGTATAACATTTTACCCGAACTTGATGGTAACTCGGCATGAATTTTTATGTGAATTTACATCTACCCGCGTTCAACCCGATAATCGGGTACTTAATTTTAGCTAACCCGAACCCGACCCGACGGGTATTTTTCAGGTACTGCCTGATACTGGCAAGCAGGTCTGCTAGCGAGGGACATGATCGTACACAAAATCCCCTGCACATGATTTCTGTCCTTGAAAAAAAGCAAATGAGGACTTTATCTGAATTTTCCAATAATACAGTCAACTCTCTCTATAAGGGAGTACTCTATAAGGGAAAACTCACTATAAGGGACACAATTGGTTGGTCCCGGCAAAATGCCCATATAACTACATGTATAAGACTCGGTTTACAAGGGATATGTTTATAAGGGAAAACTCTCTATAAGGGAACATATTTCAAGGTACGGTGGAGTGGTACACACATTCTATAACGGATTTTCAGAAAATAATTGGTATGTGTGCAGTCGCTTCCACCAGAATTTGGAAACCAAATGTGCAAACTGCATAATAAGCTTATTATTGCACTTCAGTTTCCTTCATGCTTGAGTAACCACGATGTCTCTGGAGATTGAACATGAACTATAACCGACAATATTGTATAAATTTTGTAATATTTATTGATCACTAATTAAAATCAAGAAATACGTGAATTTAAAATGTGCAGCACTAAACGCAAAACCTTAAATAATTTTTGAAATACAATCCGGCAAATAGGAGAGTAAAGTGTATTGAAAAAAGAATTTGTCAAGTTCTTTTTCAAGATATTTCGATTTCGATTTCAAGAATTGAAGTGGTAACAACCGTTCAACAGATTTTTGGAGTTGGATTTCAAGAATTGAAGTTGTTACATACCAAAAATTAACAAATCTACCAACTACATGCATTTTTAGTGGTTTTTTAATTTTTCATAAGCGTGTGTAGTTACTTTTTAGATAAGTTAGTGTGCTTTCTGTATAGTGGATTTAATTCCGTTATAAGCCTATAAGGGACAATCTTTATAACGGACAAAATATGACAGTCCCCAGAATTTCCGTTATAGAGAGAGTTGACTGTAGTAAAATGATTTCTTTGGAATAGAAATGCAGCTGTTTACATAGGAAAACGGGACCCGGGAGTTAGCAGTAAGGGGAGTTTTAATCAAAATTAAGGGTGTTAATAATTATATCATCATGTATTCCGTAATTAGTAAGAACACAGAAACCAATTGATTTCGTCAAGCCTTCGATATTTGTTACTTTATAGAGTCCATTAAAACTTATGTAGCCTTGTGTGTGATTATACAACTCTAATGTTCTATGAAATAATACTAAAACATGGAGCTTTGAAATTTGAGGGCAAAAATCTTTTTTGGGGGGGGGGTGGATCCATTTTTCAAATTAAAATGTATTTTTATGGCTTCATTTTAAGAAACTTAGTTTCAAACTTTTGATTTACTTTTTTGTGTGTAAATGTTTCTGTATCCTTTTGGGATATGCGTATACTCCGAAACCAATAAAGTTCTGTGACGCTGTGGGCAAGTTTGTCAAACGATACTGCAACATTGGATGAATGCTACTTACCCGTTACCAAACATGTTTTGTGTACAACTTGTAACATATATATATATAATATATTTATTTGTGTTTACTCATTTGAAGTCGAGTAGGCTTTCGCTTATGACCAATTGCCAAAGAGACATGTTTAAAAATTACAGAATACATTTACTACCAATGGATCAGATGAATATGAAAAAAAACATTCAAAATTGCTCATGCAAATGAATTGCATTGAACATGCTGTAACATTGTTAAAATACGCTTCATATTTTCACAAATATTACAGGGAAATTCACGTAGCATTTGATCGCTTTAGAGTAAGGCGAGTGAAATATAGGTAGAAACCAGGCATCAGCAACTGCTGGAAGGATGGAGCCCCATTGACGTCCCGAGATGAAGGGAGGTGGTACGCCCCAGGCTATTTCTTAAATAGAGGCTCGGAATTGATGCAAACGTGTTCACTGGCATACTAGGAGCTTAAATTAATTTTTTTAAACCGATCCGGTAACATGATGCCAGGCCTGGTTTTGGCCACTTAGAAATGCATTACTAGAGTTGTTTTATGCCGATTTGTACCAAATAAAATGCTTTCGTGCTTAAAATCAAATCTCGAATCTAACGCTGGTACCTAATGTTTCACTCCGGCATACGAAGCGGGCACCATGATGCCCGGAATGACCAAGCGTTTAAAATTTGTACCGAATGAACGCGGTTTTATATTTTGAGGCACGGTTTCCATATAAATCTGTTATTATTGCTGTGTCGCTAATTGTAAGTACCTGTCTTCTGTACTGTCTCTCTACAGCGTTTGCAAGGATTCTGTAGAGCACATAAAGGTTCCGTTTGTCCTTTTGCTTGCAATGAGTGGCAGAATCTAAGGTATACGATATGTGGCTACTTATCCTGCTTTATTTTGGTTAAGTTTCGGCATATAACGTTTTTATAGATAGATGTACGTATGTATTGCCTTCTGTATTTTCCATGTGAAACGTAAGAATTTGTAATTAAGGTGTCAAATTATAAGATATCGTAAATTAAAATGCCTGGAAATTATTGCACAGACACTCCAGAATAAGGAGGGACAGCGGCATCGTCCCAGAAAAGAAGTCAGGGAGGGACGGGCTATGTAATACAAAATTATTGAGAAATAAAATTCACATTTTGCTAAATATTTGCTGGATTTTGGAATTTAAAAGGTAATGTAAAAGGTGGGACACTGTCCCCACAAACGAAGTCAGGGAGGGAGGGGCTATGCAACTGTTAACCTAAAAATGTTTTACTTCCTGTAACACTCAAATAGCCAACAACTCAGCCTGCTCCAATTAACTTCGCTCCAATAATGAAGACTTTAAGAAAGGGTCTAACAAAATGTACCGTACAAAACACTACGGTATCTAATCAGACGGAGTTGATACTAACGAATAGTTTTATTTACAATCACTTGATTTCTACCAGTACATTAATGTCATTCTCCGGCCGAACAATCAGTTCCGGAAGGGCATTCACAGTCTCTTTCGGATCTGCAAGTCTCACTTTAAAGTTTCGGAAAACGTTGACCAGCACTGTCTTCAACTCAATAAGAGCCACTTTTTGACCTGCGAATACATTTGTTTACGTCAATTTTGAATGTTAACAATATTTGAATGACATCGGCAACGATAAATATCTAGAAAAAACTGTCATACCAATGCAATTTCGAGAACCCGCCAAGAATGGCATGTACGCGTACGGATGTCTCCCAATAGAATTTTCAAGAGTGTATCGTTCAGGGATGATTTTCTCAGGGTCCGGGTAGAATTCAAACTTTCTGTGTATCACCCATGGGGAAATCATTATATTTATACCGGCTGGGATTACTGTATTTTCATCTAAATAATAGTAACACATTTTAGTATCCGACAGTTTGTACTTTATTAGCAAACAGATCGATTCTTAAAAATGTTCTGTTAAGTTAAAGATGTACCTAATTGAAAGTCTTGCTCAACCTTTCGAAAAACAGCTGGAACACTGGGGTACAATCGTAGAGACTCCTTAATACAACACTCGAGATATTTCATTTTGGACAGGTCTAAAGTCGTAATAGGCCGGGTCCGATTGCTTCCAAAAATTGTCTCCAATTCTCTGTGAACTTGTTCCTTGGGGAAGTAAACAAATCAGGATGAAGGTAAAGAAATGTGGTAATAACCAGACTTCTGAGATGGATTTATAACCTGATATTCCGGATGTTTAGAAAGTAAATACACGCTCCAAGTTAACCCTGCTGCCGTTGTATCATGACCCTGTTTAGATGTGTAAAGTATTGAAATTTTAAAACCATGAAATTAGACGATGATATTGATATTATATGTTCTAAGTCAAATTTTAGAAGATTTTTAGTTTAAATGTATGGATTATAATGGCTAAGCCCGAAAAGAGTCCAGAATCAATAAACAATTATGAATTTTATGTCAAATATAGGTAGAAATTTCGCATGCATAAACTCAAACCTCAAATGTAAATGTAGCTGTTTCATCATAAATATCTTCGTCTGTTAGAATTGTTTCTGTGGTGGACTGTATCTCAATCAAGAGATCCAGGAAGGCTAGTCGTTCTGCATGAAGCAAATTGTGAAATCAAACGAATTGCTACTGACAAGTAAACCTTTTTTGGTGCCCCCTCCAGATTTTGGAAATTCCACCAAAATTAGTTTGTTCATACCCTGAGTACAAGTTAACGTCATACCTGCCACCTGAAAAATCCTTTGTAGTTTTTTAAAAAAATTTGGCGCAAAGCCAATTTTTCTCGAAATTCAAAACTGCAAAATTTAAATGGCATTTAACATGGGAAATTACAAGTTTCACGTACATTATGCAAGAAAGTATGTTCCAAAATGGCAATTTATGGAATGAGTTCAAAATAATGTATTTCAAATACTCATTTTCAGCTGAAAATTGAACGAGCGGTTTTTCGGGTCTGGTTACGAATGTACAATGGCCAACTAATTGCAGCATTGGTTACTGTTAACCCTACAATGGTCGATTCCTAACCTTAATGTCGTTAATACACGCATTTAGCTGATTATATTGTTGGTAGAAAAATATTAGAGTACTACAGTATGAAAAACCGTATGACAAAAAAAATCAACTTTTTGAAGGTTGGGGTACGTGAAACTTGTAATTTTCCATGTTAAATGCCATTTAAATTTTGCAGTTTTGAATTTCGAGAAAAATTGGCTTCGTGCCAAATTTTTTTAAAAAACTACAAAGGATTTTTCAGGTGGCAGATATGACGTAAAGTTGTACTCAGGGTATGAGCAAACTAATTTTGGTGGAATTTCGAAAATCTGGAGGGGGCATCAAAAAAGGATTACTTGTGAGAGTTAGTACAATTAGTAATACTTACACAAAAAAACAAATATTGCTTCATTACTTTTTTTTGATGTAACATCTGTTTCGCCCGTGCACAACCATTTCTGTTCCTTCTTGTAGGCCGTTTTTCGCTCCGCAATGATCTAAGTAGTAAAATTTTGTTAGAACATTTTTTATCTGATTTTTACGTATTTCCCCAATCTTAAACAATTGTTTCTACAAAAAAGCATTGAAAAAATTTTGGAGGCTGAATTGTAAGTTCTAAAGGTTTTCTTATTTATAGATACAAACTCATTTTTTGAACTGTCTTGTTTCTTTGATTTGAATGCATTGCAAAATCCCGATTTCACTTTGACCTTTGCCTCGTCGATTTAAATTCAACCTTCAACGGCAACAAAACTATGGTAACAGCGGCTTTAAATATTTTCATATTAAAAGCTTTTAGCTTCTGTAACTTACACGCATCGCTTCGAGGGAATTTTTAAGCTGGATAGAATTAGTAAATTAGTGAATTGTAATTAATTCTTCATTATGAAAAGGTCAAGCACGCCTGATATCCGCAGTTTCTTTTCGAAGCAAAGACGTGTATCACAGGAACAGTAGGTTAAGCACCAGCTGAAACGATAAAAGCGAACCCAGGTCTCGAAATTCTCCGAAATCGGATCAAGCCCAATTAAAAATCTGGTCCAAAATTATTCAAATTTGATGGAATCGTAAAACGTGGAGAATTTTAAAATCTGAAATTCAGATCGCAAAATTTGATGCATTTTACATTCGTGAATTGGATTTCCCATAGAATGTGTCAGTTTACATATGTACGTTCTAATTAATGTTGCCCCCCCTTGGTCAATTCCTGGCTACGCGCCTGCGTGTAGTAATTGACTTTGAGGGGTGGGTAACTGGTCAATTACATTAATTGAAGTACCACGTTACAGATCTGCACGTATCGTGAAGACATGCGATGTGAATTTATTTAATGGCATATTGTTTTGAGGGTTTATAAGAGTTCTTCCTTGGAATTTAGAAAACCTGTTGACGTATAAAGACCGTCGCCCTTGTTCAATATATCGTCTGTCATATGGAATGCTCGTTATATTTGTTTATTATTTGTTTATTATTTGTTTATTATTTATTTTTGATTTGTTTATTATTTGCTTATTATTTGTTTATTATTTATTTATTATTTATTTATTATTTGTTTATTATTTATTTGTTAAATACCACCGTGCATGTTCGTTAAAATGAAGCTTTTCATCCGAAATTACACCAAGATACCTGAAAGTCCAAACCTTCGCAATTTTTTCACTGTCCGCACAAAAAGTGTCATTTAAATCACAACTAGGGGATTTATGAAAAATCATGTACTTAGTCTTGTTACAATTTATAGTTAAAGCATTTAAATTCATCCAGCAGGGTATGCTTTCAAGAATAGCCTGCATAAGTTTAAACATATTTGGGATACAAGTACCGTGAATATAAATAACAAGGTCGTCCGCATAGGCAACAAAGCTAGCAGATATAGCAGTACCAATGTCGGAGAAATACAGTATGAATAGTAAAGGTCCCAAGATTGACCATTGAGGAACACCATTAATATCTAAGAAATGCTGTGAAATTTGACCATTCATGTAAATCTGAAAATCACGGTTAGAAAGATAATCAGCTAGCACATGCAGAGTACAAGTGTCACAGTTAAATATAGATCTATTTTCTTTTAAGAGAAGTAAACGGGATGCAGAATTAAACGCCTTTCGCAAGTCAACATAAACAGCAAGAACTTTAACGTTAGGTTTCCATAGTTACATATTGCATGAATGAAAGTAAATACAGCAGTAAAACAGGATCTACCTTTACGAAAGCCATGCTGACAATCATCCATATCCATTTTGTATTGGGTCAGAATACGATGAAACATTAGCTTTTCAAAAAACTTGTTAACGAAAGGTAGACAATTGATAGGTCGATAATTACCAGCTTACGTAAAACTACCTTTACTCTTATATAATGGTGTAACTGTAGCTGCTTCAATATATTTAAGTAGAGTTCCATTGGCTAATATAAGGTCAAATAGTAAAAGAATGGGAGTCATAACTGCAGCATTAGCATATATGCGATAAGTAATTACTTCACGGCGGTTGTTAGTACTTTTCATAAATCGAACTGCGTTGTGAATCTCCTCACTCGTCACAGGCATAAAGCTATAATCCTGTGGAAGATCAGACTTAAAAGTTTGTATATCTGAATTTTCATAGTAACAAGAACAGTAAAGGATTTAGCCAACACATTACAAATAGATGGATTATTACTGTAGGTAATATCGTTATCAACTAATTTTATTAAAGTAACCTGTTACTTCAATTTCCTTGATTCTTAAATTATCGACTAATTTCCAAACATGTTTCCCCGATATCATAGTATTTGTTTGTTAGTTTGGATAGAAATATGCACGCTTTGAAGCATAATTAGATCTGGCTCTGCAGTTCTGGAGTGTGTTGCAAAGAGGCTATTTGTTTAAGATTATCACGTTCCTTAATTTGCTTAAGTATGCCAGGGTTGACCAAACATTTAACAGAGTGCTTAACACGTTTTTTACAAATAGGCACAAACTCATTCAGCAGGACCCGTATTGTTGTATGTATAACATTAAAAACAAAGTCAATATCATAATTACCGCACTCCATGAAAGTCCAGTCAATTTTACATATTTCCGTATTTAGTATTCCCCAGTCAAACTGGCTGAAGTTTCTGTATGAAATATACTTAACTTCATGCTTTGACTTACATTTAAAACTTGGGTCAAAAGAGATAAAATCATGGTCTGATAATCCAGTTGTTTCAACATTCCAATGAATTGGAAGGTGACGTGGTACATAAAGTTGGTCAATAAGAGAGCTAGATTTTCCTTACCACTATATTTCCTCGTCCGAACTTATATAACTTGCTTATAGCCAAACATACTTAAGCAGGCTGTAAGCTTGACACTTTCAAATTTACATGAAAATAAGTCAATATTTATATCACTCATGAGAAAACATTTGGAATTACATTGGGTAACAAATTTTAGTAAGGAATCAAGAAACAATAAAAATTTATCTACAGAACAAGACGGTGGCCTGTATATTAAGATGATAATATTGGACTGATATTCAGAGAGCCCCATTTTTACAATTAAATATTCGTCGACTGAGTTAAACGTATCAACATTGGGATTAAGTACCTTAAAAACAAACGCTTAAATCAAGCCACCAACTTTTCCCCCATTATCCTTGTCTCTCCTTACAGTAACAAAACCATTTATATTATACAAGTTAATTTTTGTATTCGTATCAAAAAAGGTCTCAACAAAACCTGCAACATCAATTTTACCGTCACACAGTCTACACTTAACTTCTTCAAATTTATGTGCAGTGAAATTGTTAATGTTTAGATAAATAAACTGACCTAGCTTACTGTTCACGTTGTGTGCAGGTAAGTCACAGGAATTATCGATAGATGCAATTTCAATAGAAGACACATTATCAGTAGTAAACGATACATTATTGATAAGCGGAGGGTTCACCTTTGTCACAAACAGTGCTACCAGATGTGTAATCATGAATTCAGGGACACATTGTTTTTGTAATACAAAATTTTAAGCCGTCTAGGTTTATGGTGAAAAAACAGTAAGTAGTATTTAAGTAATACTTAAAGTGTTCGTTTTATTACCGATAAATTGTTTAGTATAACAATATTGTCCTATTATGACAATCTAATCATTTCCAGCATACTTGTCAGACGATTTGGCCTTAAGCAGGAAGGCTTTATTTTCGGCCTTGCCCGTGTATTCCAAAAAATTTGCACAACTGAGTTCAAAATTGAGTTTAACTTGTAAATCAGCTTCGATCAAACTAACGGACATAGAATTACACCTGTCCATTCAAATCAATTTTACAAGACTAAAAACATTTTCTGCCAATGCATTGCTAACAGGAACTGAAAGGACAAATGACACGAGCTTCAGCAGTTCCGGTATCCACTTCGTCTTCTACAGCAATAATTTTGTAATTAGCACGTATATTGAAAAAATCTTGATAGAGCTGATCAGTTGAAAGTTCGATTTTCAACTCATTAGCTAAATTGGTAAACTGAGAAGATTGAATCAAATTCGGTCATGGATAATTATAAAACTTTAAGTCGCGAGAGTATGTTTCCCTTCGAAAAATCAAAACGAGTAGTTAGGTACTCAATTGACTGGTGTGGGAAATTATAGCAGTAGCAGTAAAACTTTTTTTGCTGCTTCCGAGGTAGTAATTTGACAATCGAATTGGTTTTGCTTCCGTAAAAGCAATCTCTCTTCCAATCTTTCAACGACTTTCTGTTCAGCATAACATTACTTCGAAGACATCAGAATTTTCAAATTTTTGTTATTAATATCAATCCAATTGAAGCAATGCATTACATACGTTGGTACACAATTGAGTCTGAACGCTTACTTCAGCCTGCAGGGAGAAAGAGTCGAAGTATGTATTTATTGCATTGACGTTTAATGCAATGAAGAGTGGGAGCGATTACCAGAAACGTATAAAATGGAGTGTGCAATGCCAGAATTAGTTTCCGGTGTTTATAAACGTACAACGATCAGTGCTGGAAAAGACTAATGTTTTAAGCATGTCCCGGAATTTTTTATGCATTTCCCAAGCCGTTTGTGTCAAGGAATGCTCTTATGCTTCCTCCGGGACAAACGCATCGATTCCGGGACAGTTTGGGCCAATCCAGGACATCTGGCAGCACTGGTCACACAATACAAGCATACCCAAAAATCACTATCAATAGCCCTATAGACTGCAACACTCATATCCAGACATTTACGATGAAATACACACTTACACGTTATACAAACTACGATAAGCACATTTTTTGCAATTTTCTTTTTACAAGTTAGTGATGAGCAAAACAAAGATGCCATAATAAAATTTATATACAAGGAAGCACAGGTAAGCTAAGCACCGATACACCACTACAACAATTATCCAACCAAGGCAGACATATGATGACTTTTTCAGGGAGTCACAACCCAGCCGCGGTACAGATGGAATGCACTGCCTATAAGTACATTCGTGATTAAGGTTCACGGAAACCTGCTGCAGAGCAGCTGACTTAACAACTGTTCAGCACAGCAGTCGGGACAGGGAAATCATGATCTGATTGTGTACATCGAAATGGGAGTCCCCACACACAGACCTAAGCTTCGGCGTTTATCGTCTTCGCGGCACGCATCTTTGGACAGGGATAACACTAATACACAAACAACATGTTTTATGTAAGCTATTATTTAAAACACTACATCAAGGAGAGATTATTAGCAAAAACGGAACAATACTTACAATTCATACGTAAATAATTTCTGAAATAATCGGTTAAATTCTTTGTTTTAGTTATACGAAGTAGGTTTTTACAGTCACAAACATACAATGTTTTACAGTCGCCATTAAGGATAGGGGAAATTGGACATATTGTTGCCGGTGATATGATGATACAATCGGTTCTGAAAAACCAGCTAAAGAGAAACTACTGTATAACAACTATAAATTCGAAATTGCTTCCGAACATTTTAGACGATACATAGTTGTCCACTGACCGAGATTTCAGCACTTAAATCGTTGTTACCCAAAATTTTGGTAAACTTGACATAGTGGTCGGACCAATTCAATTCAGAATTGGAATTTTTCGATTCGATTCGAGTCAATTCGATTCAGTAGTATTTTGATTCGATTTGCAGCAAAGCCAAATCGAATGATTCGATTTATGTACTGAACTGAATCGAATCATATCATGTGAATTGCAATTCAAACAATTCATCAAAACCGCTTCGGCTGCGCACGGGTACTTTTTTCCGCATAATCAAAATCCAAATACTACGTATACCACAACGTTTGTTATTTTAGCGTAGCTTTTACCATACTCTTTATAATATGTATACGACACTCCAGTAACATAAGGAAAATTTTGTGTTTCCCCTCTTGAATCGTTCGATTTACGATTCAATTCGATTCAGTGAGTGAATTGAATCGAATTGAATTGCTTTGGGGCAAATTGAATCGAAAATTGGTTTTTCGATTCAATTCAAGCTTCAAATTGAATCAAATTGAAAAATTCGAATCAAATTGAATCGATCCGACCACTAACTTGACATTATTAGAGATTAGAGTGTACCAGTGGTCGTCATGGGTACTCCCCTTAAGTGTTCCCGTACCCGGACCCGTTCCCATGCATTTATAAAAATGCGTACCCGGACCCGTTCCTTTTCCCGTACCCAGACATTTAAAATGTTCTGGACCTGTACCCGTTCCCACAGCTGGTTTTCCCAGTCCCGTTTTCGGGTCCTAGATGTATTGTACTTACGATTAGTGCGGTAACAATTACTATAAGGGTTTTGGTAACCACTAAACCCTTCGTCTTGCAGATAAAAACAGACCATATGCAGGGCGGCTAAATGCTCCCCCATAGCGACGGCATTATAACTGATTTTTTAATTCTTCAGAGATTATGTACCGAGTAGACCGAATATCAACACTTTAAAATGTCGTACTGTGAAAGGATGCAATCATGAATGAAGTATTGATGATGCTATTCCAATAATAAAATTACGTTGATGAGGGTTTCAAAATGGTATTTACTATTTAAGATGAATTGCTGGCCCAAAAATAATTATTCTACATATCAAATATATCTGAAAAATATATGCCAGCGCCAGCACGGATCCGTTTTCCTTTTTTAGCTTTATTTGAAAACAAAATCAAGCAATCAATTTTTCAAGGATAAAACTTGCAGTAAAAGTATAAACTATTTATAATTATTTTAAGATTAATTATATTAAATTGTAGAAATATTCTAGAAAATACTGCAATTGTACTGAAACACGAGTTCTAAAATTATTATCCTTAAGGCAAGGATATATGTATAGAAATTGCAGGAAAAAAAATGGAATGGAGTATGCAAATTAGTGATCGGAACGATTCAATTCAATTCAGAAATTTTCGATTCAATTCAATTAGTTATGTGGACTGAATTGTTAACCGTTTTGCGATTCGGTCCAGTATAAAAACAATTCAATTCAATTCGGTTTTACTCTATGAATTGAACTGAATTGAAAATCGTTTGTTTTTTGTGGGAAGACAAATTAAACACGCAGTACCTGCTACCACACGTACATGAGTTTTGTTCATGCATTTAGAAATACATGAATTAGTAATAATTTAATAATATCAAATTAAGTTTAATATTAAAATTAGTATTTAATTCCCATTTCTTAATTAATAATCAGAAATTACTGGAAGTTGAATTAAATTGAGACGTCAGAACACTTCTGATTGTAAGCTGTGTCGAATGATCCGAAACAATAATCACAAAAATACAAAGTTATGACAAAAGTGTGCATATGTTTCACGTGAGACTCCGGTCCACGCTATAGGTTTCAGTATTAACCGGTTTTGAGCAATGACTAATCATTAATCGTTTGGACTGCAATTCAGAGTAAACAATTCAATTCAGTCCGGCAGTGTGAACTGAATCGTTCGGTTCGGTTCAATATGTAAACCGAATCGAAAAAACTACGAATCGAATTGAATTGAATCGAATTGAATCGAAAAATTTCGGTTCTGGATTGAATTAGTCCGACCACTAATGCAAATTGAATTGTATACATAAATAAAGTACTAACAAGTCTTTCAAGATCAATTTTGAGTGCGTTTCTAGAAGATGTTAAAAGTACCCACTCGATCCCGGGAACAGCAGTTGTAGGAACGGGATCGTGCGTGGTTTGTACCCGTTCCCGATGGCAACGGGAACAAAATGGAAATCTCGGTTCCTGTTCCTTCTCCTGTTCCTGTTTCCGGTGGTCGGGTCCACTTGAGTGTGTTCCTGTTCCCGTTACCCAAACTGGTTAGGAACAAACCCGTTCCTGTACTCGTTCCCGTTCCCATGTACCCGGGCTTTACCCGTTCTTGTGACTACCACTGGAGTGTACACACCAGAAGGGAATTTCCAGGTTCATTTTATTTGCAGTAGTTTTGCCCACTTCTTATTGTCTTGTGTTCGGAAACCTTACTTGATGAGAAAACACCTAATTGTATGAATTAAATTAAAATTCAAATATGTGCTTACATTAACTGAAGTTACAACAATTATTTGAAAATGTTCCACAGATTTTAATTTCCACTGAGTTCCTTGAATACATGCATAATTTCTTCTACAAAATTGAGAACGTTAAATTTGTGATCCGTAAACTGCGTTCTTTGTGAGCACGAAAAATTATTTTATGATTCGGGCATAAGCAAAATATTATGTATTTGTGAGAACCGAAACTTGGGATTGTGCATTATAATCTCGTAGGAAAATACCACCGGTGAATTTTAAAATATATTTTGCTCTCAATGTTTAGTTCAATTTATTTTGTTGAACCCTTTGATTTGCACTAAATAATTGTAATAATGCTGACCGTTTTGCAAAGGTATTTGGATCTATGCTCGCAGGCTGCAGTTATGTGAATTGTTTCTGGTTTAATGATGCGGTCACGAGCTGGAAAATATTTTTCAATTCATTACAAGTAGGGAAAACAAGTAATTGAAGAGAGTTTCGGGTTGCTTTGGGCCACTAAATAAGTATGTACATAGCAGGCATAGGATTAAGGATTCTTGCAAGTGTCGCAGACGGGAGAGCTGGTCAGGTTACCTTTTGTAACATTTTGTACCGGTTCTATTAATGTAGTTTTGTAAACTTGCTTATCACATCGTGGTTGCTGCATTAAATTTCAGTGAACAAAGGTGCGGATTCAAAATGTTTAGAGAGAAAAGGAAGAGTAGAGATTGTGCAGTAGCATTTGGGTGAATGTTTGTTACATTTAGGTTTTAGAATTGGGGTTATGATATCATTTTTTTATGCGTGCGGGAAGCAACCAGTGGGTTCCGAATTTAATTTGAGGGCGGGTGTCTATATGACAAGTACAAATGTATTTGTTGTGGATGCAATATTAAAAAGTAAACAGGAAAAGTGGAGCTGTACAATAAAAAACGTTTATTTGCATTGACCGGTATATGTGGCTGTGATAATTTACCATTTACACTGAAACTTCCTACACACTAACATACGTAATCAGAAGTTGGAAGCGTGCTTTTCATTCCCTAAATTTTAAAAAACCTACCATTTTTTCCGCACAAAATATTTGAACAAACCCTCGAAAAAATGGTTAGGCTCGGACACGTTTAACAATTTGGGACAATGACTTGAACGAAAATGTCTGCAACAATTAGATCGCTATCAAGAGCGCCTGTCATATTCGTCATGGACCATGTACGGCAGAGACCCGTAAGCCGGCTGCTGATGATGCCTTATCGTGCCGTTGTACCCATACTGGGACGCCGCTCCGCTGTTAATATAATTGGGGTGCATCCCATAAATCCCGGTAAAGGTGGGTAAACTGGGGTAAGGCTGGACCATCTTCCCATTGCTCTTCACTGTCGAGTAATTTGTGGGGATGTACAGCTGGCCCCCACCTTTTGCATGGCTTTGAGGGCAAGTGCATTTTGAGCTGGGGGCATAACCTGGCGCTACACTAATGACACTTGGCGCAGCCCCGGGGTACCCGTCATTGTTGTCCGACTTGTTGCTCATTTTGACGAAGCAAACGATTATAATTACGAAGAGTAGAATTAAACCCACGACCCCTCCCACAATCCCTATTATTAAATTGTCCATGATGCTAATGTCCTGACTCTTTGACTTTGTTGCAGTGGCTTCGGCTTTGTCCTGTTTTTTTGAGGCCGCAGTTTTCGTTTTCGAGGATTTTGTTGGCAAGGACCAAATGATATCGTCAGCTGTTGTCGAGGTTGTTGGAGTGGTGGTTATATCCGTGGGGTGTAATATCGGAGGGGGTGTGGACAGACCTGACTCACACACGAGTTCATCCATGCCGATGTCCAGGACACTGTGACCAAGCATTTTCTTGGGACCGGAGCAGTGCACATCGCTTTCAACGTTCTTCAAATACCGAACTAAATGGACTGCGTTACAGTCACACATCGGGCTCAGTCCAGCAAGCTTAATGTTCTGGGACAAGAAGGGTGGGCTGAGATTTGATATTTTCGAACCGGACAGGTCCAAAATGATATTGCTGGACATGGGTACAGGCACCAGAATGCTTGGCAACAACGTTAGGGAAGTATTTACCAATGAGATGCGGACCGTTGGAGATGTCAAACCTGGCAAGACGCAAAATTCATATTTAAAGTTTCCGATGTATACAAGCAAAAATTACAAGTATTTCAAGTCGCATTTGAAGTTAAATACAATTTGAAGCACAATTTTAATTTTTGAATGAAAACTTACAAATATCACTTCAAATTTCCAGATAAAATTTCAGCCCGGGATTATTTACGTACAAAAAATGTAAATTTCTAGGATTGAATTACCTGCAAAAGCGCCGGTCGAAATGGATCGGATTCTTCGCCCGCGTAAACCAATACTTTTGACCCTTGAGTTGATTCCAGGATGAATCTGGTCCACAATTTGGTTATCCTTAACCTCAAAGTCGAAGTTCTCCAGATACGGTAAATTCGTTAGGAGCCCTCGGATGTCCAAATACCCCAATTTAGGTAAATCATACATTTCCAAGGTGATCAAGCCTTTTAGATTTATGGCAGATTTATCGATTTTTAATATGGATTCCAAATGATTCAGTTTAAGGGACTGGAGGTTTATAGGCAGGACGTTGCTATTGACACTGGTGAGAGGGTTGCTGGAGAGGTCCAAAACTTGAAGACTGGCTGGGAAACTGGACTCAAGGCTTACTAATTTATTGTTATTGAGCAAAAGGGTATTCAGAAGGGTGGTTCGTTGGAAGACATTCTCATCGAAGCCTGTGATTAAATTCTCGGAAAGGTTCAAAAATCGAAGGAAGGGCATTTCTAAAATTGGCAGTTGCTTGAGTTTCGTTCTGGAAAGACTCAGTGTTCGAACCGTTTTCGGCTCGCTCAGGATGTGTTTCAAGGAATTCTCGTCGATTGGGTTATTACTCAAGTCCAGCTCTTTGACGTTGACGAGTACATTGAGGTTGTTGGGGATCTCCGTGACCTGGTTGTCACTCATGTCGAGAGCTTCGAGATAGAAATATTGCTTTTGGAGAGCGTCCGATGGAATGGTTTGGAACGAGTTTCGGCTTAAGTTGATCCGATGCAGCTTCTGGACATGGATCCTGTCGAAGATCATCGGAGGCAACGTGGCCAAGTAGTTATTGGATAGGTCAAGCTCCAAACGAATCACACCCTGGAAAGACACAAAGTCATGGGTTAACTTGGTACAAATTCAGTCATTTGACTTTATGAAATGAAGAATTAATTACAAGATTATTATTTCTTAAATTGAAGACCAGATTTATCTAACTATGTTGATCGAATTACGTGAAACGTGTTTCCATCGATGGACTCCAATTTGTTTCCAGAGATGTCCAAGTACTGAAGTTGGGACGAGTTGAGGAAGGAATTATGAAGAATTAATTCAATTAAATTATTACTAAAATCCAGGTGTCTCAAATGTGGGAAATTAGCAAAGTTCATCTCATTCAAGCTCTTGATTTGATTATGGGACAGGTCTATCTGACGAAGATCCGGACAGTTCTTCAAAAACTCCGTTGGGAAAAATGTAAATCGGTTCCTGCTCAAATCCAACTTCCAAAGTTGCTCAAATTCTTCAAAACTGTTTGGATAAACGTAAGATATTTGATTCTTGCTTAAGTTAATTTCTTTCAATCTCATAAAAAATCCCGTGAATCCCTTGAAACTGGTTAACTGATTGTTCCTCAAATTGATCCTCTCCAGGTTCGAAGTATTTCCAAACATCTCCGGTCGTAAATTTGTGATCAAGTTCGAACTCAAATCCAAATTCTGCAAGGTTTCCATATTTTCCATTTTTCCAATTTCCCGCAAACGATTTTTGGAAAAATTGAGCGTCCGTAGCAGTGACAAATTGCCAAAAATTGGTAACGCCTGAAGTTTGTTCCCAGACATGTCCAAATCCTCAAGCTGTCCCAAACCATCGAAAGTGTTCTCGAAGAAGGATGAAATGTAATTCGAACTTAAGTCCAATTCCAACAAATTAGGAGTGAGAACAAAATTATGGGGCAGGAGGCCTTTTAGCTCATTTCTCGAGAGTTTTAATTTCTGAAGATTTGGTAACTGAAAACGTGGTAGGGTTTTTAAACTATTGAGGCCTAAGTTGAGTTCACGTATGTTCAAGGGTAATGTCACTTCGTCGAGGCTCTCTATGAGGTTTCCGTAGAGATTGAGAGTCACCAGATTTGGGAAATTGGCAAAAGTGTCCGATGGGATATCCCGGATCAGATTATTTGAGAGTGAGAGCTTCGTAATGTTGTGGATCTTCATCGGGACCAGGGCTGAAATACGGTTATAGTCAAGGGTTAGCATCGTTAGAGATGCTAAAGGCTCTAGGGCCGCTGATGGGAATGTTAAGAGATTGTTGTCCATCAGATTCAGTGCCTTAAGGTTCGGAAGGCCTTCGAAGACCGATGCCGATATCTGTCATTTTAATTTAGGAGATCTCCATTTAGATTCTGTAATAAAATCGAATTTATAATTTTTTTATTTGTATCTTCTTACAGTTCTGAGTTGGTTGACTCCCAAGTTAATATCCCGGAGTTTATTCATGCCGTTGAAGAAATCTCGTGGGATCTCATTCAATCTATTCCGACTCAAATCCAGCACTTCCAAACTCCTCATACTCAACAAGCTGGTTCCTTCCAAGCTCTGAATTAAATTTCCAGCAAGTCGAAGACCCCTCAATGTGCGTATAGCAGTTAGTGCTGTGATCGGGATTTGTGACAAGTAATTGTATGACAAGTCGATTCCGTCAATTGATGTTAAGCCTGTAGACACAAAAATTAAACCCCAAATATATAACTCTAAATTGTTAATGGAAACAAATTTCAACCACAATTTTTACTGCCATTGTGGGAGCTCCAAAATTGTAGCTTTATATTTGTTACTCCAAAATTTGCTCTCCCAAAAACAAAATTTGTTGCCCCAAATCAAGTTTTTGCCGTCATATCAAGTTAAAACAAATTTGTTGTCATTTTTACCATTGAAAGCATCGCTATTGAGCCGATGCAATCGGTTATAAGACAAATCCACCATTTTCAAGTTGCTCATCCCTTGGAAAGCCCCAGACTGAATCGTGGACAGTACATTGTGGCTAACGTTTAGGAGAAGCAGGGATTGTTGCATGGAGAAATCATCTGTCGCCAGCATATCTGTAATTAAAACGATTTATTTTTGGTTTATTATCCCTAAAAATTCAGGAAAAACAAACGTTTTCTATTAAACAGCCCTAAATAATTTTTACACTCACCAATGCTATTTTGTGCCAGGTTGAGCAGTCGGAGGGAATTGGGACCTTTAATTCCTTGTTTGGGTACTTTGCGCAACTGGTTCTTGTCCACATGGAACTCCTGAAAATATCAGTAGAGAAATTTATGAAACTTGCGTAATTAAGTATAGTTTTTAACGGAGTTCCAGTTATCTAATTTTTGTTCCCGTGTTTACTTACATGCAGGCTGAGTGTCCCCTCCAAAATACCCCCATCAATGTCAAACAAAAGGTTGTTGGACAGTCGGAGCGAGCGGAGCCTTGGGAGGCGCTTGAACTCACTCGTACTAAAAATTGGGTTGAGCTGGTCCCCCAAAAGGTTATCACTCAAGTCGAGGTGTTCCAAAGTCTCAGATAATCCTTCCAGAGATTTCTCCGTCAGTCGTCGAAGTAAATTATGAGATAAGTCTAATGTCTTAAGTGGTACTCCGCTTGCTAGTAAAGCCTGTAGAAGTAACCATAGCAGAAAAAAATCAAATCACATATGTCCTTAAAATTTTTTCCCATCCAAAAATTTGAAGATTCTGCAACTGCAATGTGTAAATGCGTCACTCACTTGAGGAGGAATATTTTGGTATTTAGCGTGTTTCTGTGAAAAATAAATAATGGGCTTGCGGAATGGCAAGTTAGGGAAATCCTGGCTGAAAACCACATTGTCACAATTGACCTTAATGTGGGCCTCATCTTCCGACAATTGACATAGGCAGTTGGGTAATGTCGAGACATCGGGGAAATCCCGACAGGAGAGCCATTCGTCTTCACTGAAAATTTCAACGGCGGGCGCCGACAGCGGCAGTACTGGCTGAAAATGACCAAATACCAGGGAATTATGTAAATATTCATTTAAATATTTTCTAAATTTTCTAAATCAACGTCAATTATTTATTTCAATTTTTTTTACAAATTTACCCGTAAGGTTTCCGCTGTCAGGACAAGCAATAAATAAAACACTGGATGCAGTCCCATCTTGAATTTACTTTTGGCCACTCACCTGTTAGATCAAAAAAGGAAAGTTACCTCAAATTTTGCTCAAAACGAGGTTCACAATTTTTCTCACAAAAATCTCAACATGTGTGACAACATTTGTGAGACCTTATTTAACACCCATAATTTTGCAGCTAAGAACATGTTAGTGTCCCAAGAATCGTAATACTTTAATCTGATGTAATGTATTTTTGGTACGATAACAAGTTTCGCAGGTATGAACGGACACCTTGTAAAATCATTCTTTCAGGAATTTACCCTTAAATGACGTAACGTTGGAGATTGGCATGTGCAATAATTTCCGAACATCTGTTTTATGGTTGAGAAGCGAGAAAACGCTAGTAAATGAAAGATGTTTTAACCGTTGGAAGATGCTCGGAGATTTTAGGGCTGTCCTTATGAAAATACGATAAAATGAATGAACCGTGGGAAGAAGTGAGTAGAATCCAGAAAAAGTAATTTCTCTGACGATAATAATAAAAAGAAGCGTAAGTGTTAAAAACAGTTTCGCATGTGATAGAGCCGATTAAATAACAACTATAAAAAGCTCCTTCTCTCATTGCAGGGAAGGGATCTCTAATGAGCGGGACATTTATGCCATGGGACATTATGTACCTGTACATATTGCGCTGTGGAAATTTTGAGCCTCTTCGGGGACTATTGTCCGATGGAGATTTAATTTGAGGAAAGTAATGTAGCAGGAAGGAAGGAGTCAAATTGCTTTTCCACGTGGTAATGATGCATGCAGGAAAAAGGGAAGGCCGACGTCAAAAGTCTGAGGAAAAATTGCGAGGCTCTTCATTCAACTCAATAACTGTTACCATGCCTGTGGGAATGGGGCCAGTGAGGAAAATTTTTTTCGCCTTATTAGCCTTGTACTGTAGCCTTAGTATAAGCTCACAATCAAATTCTTTTCGCTCATTTAATCGCTTTCTTAAAAATATTTAAAAAATTAAAAATTGCACAATTTTATTTAAATTTTTCCTCCTTGTGAAATATTTCAAATGTAAATTTGATTGTGATTTTCCTCAAAAATTAGAGGTTGAATCTCAATGCCATCAAATGTGGAACATTTGTTTTATTTGCAGTCTGTAAAAATTTTCTTTAAATGGTAAAAATTTTGAGTGAATTGTTTAAACAAATATGGGGTACAAAATGGGCAGGTTTTTAAAAATAATATATTATTTTCAACTCTCTTTTCGTTTTTAATGCAGATGTAGTGGGTATTTGAAATTTACACAAATCACTGTCATTGCAAGTGATGGTCTGAACTGTGTGTCTCGAAGGAAATGTTTTCACTCACACATTTGGGCAAAAGGCCGGATAAAAATTCAGCATGAGTATATGAGCTGTTGGGATTTTATCACTTTTTGATGTTCCCAATGTACACGACTCTCTTTTTCTCAGCTCTACTAAATATTTTATCACAAAAGTGTGGCACTATAAAGTTAATGCGGCGCAGCGGGCTTGAACCCGTAAAATTTTGTTGTGGTGTCGCAACCACGTGTGAAGATGCCCAATTTAATAATTTACTGGATTTAATAATCCGTCCCAAATTTAGGATTGTTTCTATAAAAAAAAGAAGATTTTGTCAGCTATTTAAAATGCTTATAAGGGTGGGAATAAGGAAATGACTCGTGTTGTGTATTTACGTTTTCACTGTGACAACATTTGGAAATTGTGGTTTGTAAATAGGGAATGATATAACTGTAGGTAATTTGGCATAATTTGTCTGTTTTGATGTTCCCACACAAGTTGATGTTTGCACTGCTTTATGTGTGTGTATATTTGTCAGGTGGGAAAAAATTACCTTCACAAAAATATTGCCTTTTGCGGGAGAAGCGAATGTAAGAAGAAGTAGGAAGAGTTTCGTAATAACACCCACCCGTAATTTCAAGTGTTTTCAAGCAAAGAAACAAATTTGGTCAGAAATTGATCACAACAGAATATCCAAACGTTTGAAGATTTGACATCTCATATGGTTAGTTTTATAAAATATTTCAAACAGCGAAACAATCTAAACGCAAAAATTTGCTGAACAAGAATTTTAACCCTAAAATTGAAAATCAAAATATTTTTCCACATTGCCCCAAAATTTTAACTCAAAATATTTAGTTATGCCTCATTTAAATTCAAAATACTTTGCCACATAACCCCAAAATTTTAAAGCAAAATATTTAGTCACAGTGCCCCAAAATTTAAAATCAAAATATTTAGTCACAGCGCCCCAAAATTTAAAAGCAAAATATTTAGCTAAATTGTCCTAAAATGTTAAACCCCATAATGACTCACAACCCGAACTTCCTCAAAGATTTTAAAATATTGGGGTGACTTGAAGAAAATATTTAAGCAAAAATATGTCGCCACTGGAAAAATGAATGCAAATATGAGAGTTCAGATTTAAATCAGCGTCAAGATGCTAGCGTAAAAATCAGTGCGGAATTTTGAGACCAAATGAATATATCTGGGTCTGTGGAAATTAAAATAGGTTACTCGTTGTGATTTCCATGAAAGATTTCAATAGAAATTCAAGTGAGAGGGGTGCAATTGAAAAAATTTGTTTTATTACAGTGTACAGATGTATCCCAGAATTAATTCTGAAGCAGTCAAGACTCAAGAGCCTAAGGGAAATAAAAGCAGTCAAAGGGGAATCACTTTTTCACTCAAAAAGAACGGCTCTTTAAATTCCCACGTCAGCTGCAAATAGAATGAAAATAACCCATGAAAAAAAAATCTCTGTTTCTATGAGTGAGCACGTAAAATATGGAGATTTCATTTGTCTCTTTATTTACCCTTTAAAATTAAATTCTCTCAAGAACAACTCCCATTCAGATTTTGTTGTTGTTGACAGGAGCTATCCAAGGGCTTTTGAATCCTATTCAAATGACTGTGTCTATACTTCATGCTATTTAAATTGTAATTTTGAGCTCAAAATATTTACGGTCGAGTTTGACAGGGGCAATTTTCAGCTCCCAAATACCGTTTTCCTTCCGACGCATAAATAAATAAAAGGAAATGAATACAAGTGTACTTTTTTATAGGGTGTTATAAATATGGGAAAAAAATTTCAATGAACTAGACTAATTTGCACGGTTAGTCTGACTAAATGTATAGATTTTTACAGACTTGGGAAAAATCCTATATAGGGGGAACTTTCTCTTGAGGGGTAAAACTTGATAAGAAAAATAGATTGTTTTGTTTTCTTAAGCGAATTCCCTGCTGTTTTATTCATTCCGGAAATCATATGCGCTTCATTTGACCATTGTTAAGTACTGTGTGCAAGGAATACTATATTTACTTTCATTTCCACGTTATAATAATTAGCATTGTAGTGCCTTTGGGGCTAAATTTTTAATCGAAAATGAATTTAGACCCTTTTGCTTCGGAACAAGAATGAAGTTAGCTCGTTTTGCTTTTAAATGCACGTATACCATTTTGCAATTTTTAAAAAGAGACCGTGTTAGTTTCAATCTTAGTTCTAAAGTGCATTTAGCCCTTTTGGCTCTTATTCACAAATGCACCGTCCATTTTGCTCCCAATCAAAAACGAACTTAGCTCTTTTTGCATTAAAGAGAACATCCAAGTATTCCGTTTTGTATTTTAGCAAAAATTCACTTAAGCCATTTTGCTCCCAATCAAAAACGTAATTACCTTTTGCTTTTAAGTAAAAATGCACCTGGGCCATTTTGTATATTTAGAAAAATGCACTTAGCACATGTTGGGTGCAATCAAAAATTAATTTAGCACATTATACTTCTGATCAGAAATTAATTTTGATCATTTTGGTTTTAATCTCAAAAATATGATTTTAGCTCATTTTGCTTCTAATCATAAAAAAACATTTGCACTATTTTTTTAGCCCCTTAACTACGACTATAGATACGATCACACAGCCTTACAAAAGTGTTTCGGACACAATATGAATCTATCCCGTGGAGATCCGTGGACACTAAACCGCGAAGGGAAATCAGCTCAAGAGGAACAATTTAATTGACGAATGTTGTCAACACCCATTAAGTTCTCATATATTTGAATGCTTAATGTTAAATATACGGGACTTGATAAGAAAAATCCTTGAACCTTTCACTTGTATAAATTTCAACACAGCATGGAGTGAGGCTTCTAGGTACATAAAAGAGAGATGTGCATAAATTAATTGTATTTATCCCCAGCCCATATACTACAACATCTGCTGAAAAAGTGTAGGAGTGGAGATTATACTGGTAATTGTAACCTCGCTCATATATATATATATATGTTTCCCTTCTCTATTGCCGTCGTTTTGTGGAGAGTCAACCGGTAGTCAATTTCTCTGAAACAGTTACCTATTATATCCACCCTCAAATTTACTCCTTAACTCAACCCAATCCTTCACTCCCAAGGAACCATAGGAGATAGGCAGGGAAGCAGATGCTTTCAAAATAACATTTACCGGCCCAATTTAATGACAACCAATTATCAAGGGCTAATTGCATCCAAACAACCCTCTCCACAAGACAGGTTTCCAATCCTAAAATAAATCTCACATAAAGTCAGGAGAATTGTAGTCCCGACATGCATGAAAACCGCAAGACAGCAGGCGACAGTGACTCGAAACATTTTTCAAGACTGCGCAACATTTTACCAAAATTTGTTTCCGAAAATTAAAATAAAATTATCAGCCCAAACAATTACAATATCCTCAAATTTTAAACACACTAATAGAAAATCTTACATAATTCTTCGACAAACAAATCTGTATCTTCCTAATGTTGAAACATAATTTCATTTTGAACTGTGACTAGAAAAATTTGGATTTCGTTTTTTTCAGAGAAAATGTTGCATCATTTTAATCCTTTAAAATTTACGCCAGATATAAAACTGCTTGGTGAAATTTCCGCCCTTAAAATTTGCATTGGAATCAAAATTCCTCAAACACTTTTCTCTCCTGAAAATGTTGCTAAACTTTTGAACGCAAGTCAAAACATGACATTTTGAAGATTTTGAGGAATTTTAATGGTTTCCAAGCTCACCCGGATATTTCCAGTCCTCTTGACCCTATTTCCCATTTTGTACAACTCAAGCGCAACAGGTGCGCCTGACTTGGCCCAATACACCCAATACGTACATTGCGGGAAAATTTTGAGAACCACAAAAATTCCGCCCTCAAATATGAAACTGGGTTTAAAATCCAGGGGATATTGAAACCAGATTAAAGTTTTTAAAATATTTTCACCTGTAAAAGATTCCAAAATTAAGGGCAGGGCCAAAAATTTCACGTAAAAAAAGTTCACTGACAGCGCACATTCTCTCTATTTTGAGCCAAAGTCCACATCTCGGCACACTTTTCCTTCAGATCAACTTTAACTGTCTTAAACTTTAAAATCTAAGAGAGAGAGAGGAGAGAGATCCTATTTCACAGGTAACAAAATTGTCCAGGGAAACACTTGGACTAAAACTTGTTTTTATCAAAATTTGAACGATAAATTTGCGGGGACAGCCCAGGAATTTGACGGAGGTTTCTGGACCAATGAAGTGAATGTCTGACCATGAGCCGTTATAGACGGTACAGTGGGTTACGAAGAGTTGGAGGCGGCTAAAAAAGTTTTGCAAAGTGAAGGTGAGTTGGTGAATGAGTTCATGTGCGGGGAATGTTATTGAGGAAGTGAATTCTTAGCCTCGAACAAAATCCTCTCCTCTCACTCCACCAAGTCAACCATTAACAAGGGACTGATCCGAAGCCTAAGAGCAACGCCGAGCCTAGAATGTAGAGGAGTCTTATAAGACTCTCAACTGGTTTCTCAGAGGGATAGAAAAACTACAAGTTATTTGCTCGTATGCACGTATGTATGTATTCTACATATTTCTATACGTAAGTATGCATGTACGCTCACAAAAGACCATTGTTCAGGTAAATGTTCCACTACACATTGTTGCCTGGCCTGGCTTGAGAAGCAACAGTAGAGGCTGACTTATTCCTTCCTTCGCTGGGGAATAAGCTGCTTGGGTGCCTCTCAAGCCCTCATGTATGAAACTGTCCATTCCTTTTGTAACGGCACCCCCATCAAAAAAACTGAAATTCTCTGGGTTGTAATATTCTAAAGAGCAAAATTTTAAGAGAATACAATTTCACCCGTAGAACATTTCATAGAACAGCATTTGAAAGGCAAAAAAAATCCAAACAGTAAAATTGTAAGCGCGAAAATTTTGAAGGATTAAAACTGTAAGGACAAATTTCTTAACAGTACAATTTTAAGCGTATAGAATTTTCAAAAATATAATTATTTTGGAAGGGAAATCTTAAGAGCGGAATTTTAAGCGTAGACTGGAAAAATAAAAACGCAGAAAAATCTAAACAGCAAACGTTTATAGGTAGGATCCTGTATAGGTAAAAAATTTAGCTGCACAAATTTCTACACAGCAAAATTTAAAGAGGAGAAAATTCCATAGAGTAATACTTGAAGAGCAAAAAAATCTAAACAGCAAAAATGTAAAGGACATATTAGTAGACTCAGTAGACGGAATTTGAAAACTTGAAATTTTAACGGCATAAAATTGTCAACACCAAATTTTACGGGTAGAAGATTCTTAACAGCAAATTTCAGGGGCATAAAATTCTCATCATCAAATTATTTTTTGGGCAGAAATATCTAAACAACAAAATTTAAAGGGCAGAAAAATCAGAAAAACCGAATTTCAAGAGTAGAAAATTTTAAAAGAAAAGTTTTAAGGGCATGAAATTCTTAACACCAAATTTTATGGGCAGAAATATCTAAACAGCAAAATTTAATGGCAGAAAAATCAGAAATGCCAAATTTTAAGAGTAGAAAATTTTAATAAGCCAAATTTTAAGGAACGGAAATTCTAAAAAGCAAAGTGTTAACGGTATAAAGTTCTAATCATAAAGTTTTAATAGTATAAAATTCTAATCATAAAATTTGAAGGGCAGAAAATTCTAATCTTAAAATTTTCAAAGGCAAAAAAATCAAAAGGCTGATCTTTATGGGCACAAAGAGAAACACGTTGTAAGGGCATCAAGTCCTTAACGGCAAAATTTTAAGGGAAGAAAATTCTAAACAGCAATGTTTTAAGGAAGAAAATTTTAAAAAGTTAAATTCAAGGGCAAACAATTCTCAAGACTTAATTTGGAAGAAAAAACTGTCCTAGAACAATATTTGAAAAGGAGAAATTCAGAAAAAACAAAACTGAATTTGTTTGAAATAATAAGGTTGTGTTTAAGTATTTATGAACAAATACTTTCGTTCGTGTAATTTTAGCCCCAATATTTGATCCGCAAATAATTTCAACCCCAATACTCTGTGCTCAAATATTTGCCGATATTTCTCGCCCATTAAATTTTACGCCTTTACGCAAAGTTATTTGTATTTGAGTGCGGCTGCATTCTAGTAGTGCGAATCAAAAATGCTTTTGCCCGTATGAAGTAAATAATCTTTTTCATGGGTTCACCTATAGCAGAGGTGTACTGTATGAAAACGTTTACACACACACATACAAACACAGACAAACACATACACTCACACACACACATACTCACACTTAGGTCAGAAAAAAGAACCGTAATGTAGCCGGAGGGGAAACTCGTGAAAAAAAAACTTGACTTACTTTATACAGACGATGGGATTTGTGCAGTGAAGACATACGAAAACCATGTTGGGGTTGAGTCTTCCTCAGCCTCAGATTCTTTCCTCCGTACATCTTAAAATATTTCCCTTAAAGTTTTTACATTCTACATTGCCCGTAATGAGCCTCACCTTCATCACATAGGGATATGAATGGGGATTATTTCTCAATGCAAATCAAATATCAAGCCCACAAAACTCATCCCATGTAGTGACTGCCCCGTTCTATGTACACTCTATAGGAGGCAATATTGTGTGCGTGAAAAATATGCCGTAGTTTTTGGTAAAATATTCCGTGGTTTTGCTACATGCTTGTGCAAGCACTGTAGCAAGAAAAATATTTGTATAAAAGTTCTTTCCATTTGAAGGAATAATAATGCAAATGTATGAACGCTCATAGTGGTAAATTCCACCTGAGTTCTTTCAGTCTTTTAATGGGGCTCGGGATTTTGCAACAAGGATAGAGAGAGAGAGAGAGAGAAATGCTATTTCAGTCATAAGTTTTCCTTCCCTTTAAAATGCTCCTGTATTATGTGGTTTTTAGAGAGGATTTGAAGCAACATATGAGCTCTTTATGGTTTATGATGAAAACTCCTTCGTGACAATTTAATAGACCCTTTGTAGATAAATGAGAAGGTTTCCATAAATCATTTAATGGGGAGAATGGCAAATTAAAAGGAATTTGAAGACAAATGGCATTGGAAACAAAATCTGTTGGGAAAATTTCAGTCCACACGACTTATTGGAAATCTCAATTTCCTCTCAAGGATTGTTGTGTCATCGAGATTTCAACAGGTTATTTACACGTCCACTATATTTACTTTGCAGAAAATGTGTTAAAAATTTACGCTGACGGAAATCTGAACAAATCTTTGCCCAGACATTATAACAAACAATTTTCCACAAAATTACTGAAAAGTATCTCAAAAACCAATTAAAATTTTGGTCAATAACTACCCGAAATTTTGGTTAAAAATGATGCAAAATTTGAAATAAAAATTAGCGAATTAGTGTGCAAAACTTGGAATAAAGTAGCAAAGTTTTGACCAAAAATAACTGCATTTGTGAACAAAATTAACAAAAATTGCAAAAAAAATAACAATATTAGGAAACAAAAATAACTATATTTTAAATAAACTTAACAAACATATTAACAAGATTACCAAATATTTTCGACAAAAATTTACAAATTATTTTGAAAAAATATGAGCAAAAGTTTCGTACAAAAATTATTACAATTTTGAATAAACGTTACTGCAATTTTGAACAAGAATTAGTACCAGGTTGAAGAAAAATGGTAGATTTTTTTTTTTAAAACAAAGAATTATAACAAAAATTAGCAAACAATTGGAACAAAAATAAACACAAAATAGAAAGAAATTTACCAAAATAGTTTCTCCAAAAATTAACGAAATTCAGAAAATTGTGAACAAAATTTACAAACAAGTAGCAAAAATTTAGAATCGAAATTATCAAAACTTTAAACAAAATTCGCAAACATTTTGAATAAACAATTAGCAAAAATGTCTGCCAAAAATTAGTACAATTTTTAACAAAACTACGAACAATTTGGAACAAAGTGAATTTAAAGTTTTCGAAAATAACTGACCTAAATTGGTCACAAATTTCGCGTAAAAATAATCAAAAATCCCGCAAATAATTTAAAATGTTTTAACAAATTTTCAAGCACAGTGACATAAAGTTTTAATATCCGCATCATATTTTGTATGTATATAATCCCTTTGAGCGCACCAAAGTGAAGCAAAATCAGTTGTAATGCTATAAAATAATTAGATGCAAAGAATTTATTGCTGTGTTGCTCTCATTACAGCCATAATTAAAATCCGAAGGCATGAGTTAATTTAAATCGAATTTAGTGCAGATACATATCAGGAAAGAATCCTCAAAAATACATATTTGGACTCCACCCCATTGGGGTATTAGCATTCCAAGTAGATTTGGCTTAATAACCTTACACATACACGCTAATGGGATTATGCATATAGCATATACATACATACTTACATGCAAGTATTTACTCTCGAATTTTACTCTCAAATATCATGCAGAAGATAGGTCCGCATGTGTGAGCAATTAGCTCCTCACAATCCTTATCTCCTTTCATTTCCTTTAAAGTGCGTAACGTTCAATGGGAAAAACATGGGAAGCACGATCTTTTGATATTTGTGCACAATTTATGGAGCCCCGTATAAGTAGATATCTCTATCGTTTGTCCTATCTCTAACCTACATAAGCAAATATTTTCATCAAATCCTCAATTCACCTGTTCAATCCATGTTTTCCCCAAATGTATTAAAAATTACTTTCATGTACCTAATTACTAATTAGACGTTCAGGGAAATTTGTCTACAAGTTTATATTAGACCATTTTTCTTTTAGCAGTGAAACTGTATATGCACCATTTACTTTGAGGGAAATTACTTATAGAACATTTTGCTTTTAGGCAAAAATTGCATATTGAACATTTTACGGTTAGATAAAAATGCACATGGATCATTTTGCCTCTTCACGTTGAAAATATCCGAGACAAAAACTAGAGTGTGAGGAATCCGTGGGGTGAGAATGGTACACAGGGCGTATATGTAATAATTGAATATAGAAAATGATACACTCCTTGGAAAAAAAAGTTGTGGAAGGAGCAGTGAGCATGCAAATAAGTCTGAGTTTAGGGGTGAGCTTTGGATGAGCTCTCTAGAGATGAGTTTCCGCATGCAAAACACGCTCTGTGCATTCCTGCTCACCGGTCATTCAAGTTACCGTTAATCAATAATTGTGCCAGGTGCTTTGGTAATTGCTCCTCAAGACCCATTCCCTTCCCATTGGATTTTAATGCCCGCTGTAACCAGCCCATTTGGACTATACGGAGCATTATAGGGTCATATCAATTCCTGCAGGATCAGCCCTCCCCTCTTGGAAACATTCAATTGGGGCGTCAATATTTTGACAACATTTATGTCCGCAATTAACCATGAAGAATATCTATACTTATGGAAATGATGGGTGGAAAATACAAGACCTATTCTTACATATAGTCAGCTTTTATTGCCTCTTTAGGTTTCCCTCTGTCAGGGTCTTTAATCCTGTGTCAACAAATCCATTTAAATAGCGGCAAATCCCAGAGCCTGTATTTCTCGCTTTTTCAACCTCACCTGAGCTGTATTTGTATTCTTGAATTAAACTATAACATATGTTGGGCTTAAGAAGATGCAAAACTTCAATTCAGATTACCTGGTTTTAAAAATGAAAACTTGACTTCAAAAATTATTTGTCCATGCATTTCTGTTAAAATTCAACTGGATTTACAAAAAAACTCGAATTGACAATGGACTTGAGTTGAATATGTCAAATTATTTTTTAACGTCGGATTCATTTGAAAGCAGCCAGTCACTTGAATTTTAAGCCAAGTTTAGTTTTCAAGTCAAGTTTAGGTTTCCCGTGAGGTTCAATTTTCAAAAAGGGTTCAGTTTTCAGGTCAAGTTTAATTTTGCAAGTGAGGTTCAATTAACAAGTAAGGTATTAGTTTTCAAGTCAAGTTCAGTTTAAATTTCAATTCAAGTTGAGTGATTTTTTTAAGACTTGTTTTTTAAAGTTGGATTCATTTGAAAACGCAGTTAATTTTTAAGCCAAGATGATTTTTAGGTCAAGTTTAATTTTCAGGTTAAGCTTAATTTTCAAGTCAAGATGATTTTCAGGTGAAGTTCAATTTTCAGGTAAAGTTTAAGTTTCAAGTCAAGTTTAATTTTCAGGTCAAGTTTAATTTTCAGGTTAAGCTTAATTTTCAAGTCAAGATGATTTTCAGGTGAAGTTCAATTTTCAGGTTAAGCTTAATTTTCAAGTCAAGATGATTTTCAGGTGAAGTTCAATTTTCAGGTAAAGTTTAATTTTCAAGTCAAGTTTTATTTTTAAGTCAAGTTTTATTTTTAAATCAAGATGATTTTCAGGTCAACTTTAATTTCCAAGTAAATTTAGGTTATCATATCCAAGTATTGGAGTCATTTTAACTTTTGGAGTCAAGTTAAGTTTTGGAGTCATGTTAAGCATTGGAGTCAAGTTAAGTTTTGGAGTCCAGTTAAGTTTTGGAGCCAATTTAAGTTTTAAAGTCAGGTTCTAGACTAACTTTAAAAGTTAAGTTCTTTTGTAAATCGACTTAATTTCCCCGAGATGACAGAAAACGTTGGCACTTAGAATAAACTTGACTTAAAAACTAATGATATTTTCAAGTGAACTCACATAAAATAATTGTCTTAATATAATTTACAAATGTACTTAAATTAAAAACTTACTAAAATCATAACACAACTTCAAAACTTAGAATTACCCCGAAGTCCATTCAACCTTCCAAAAAGAAGCTGAAACCTTAAGTTAACAATTCATTTGAACTTTCGAAGAGTTGAATTTCAATGAGAAAATCAAGTTTAGACAGGAACAATGTATAATATTTTTTTTTGACTTGGGTCTAAAGTTATTTTTACCCGAAAAAAATTCAAGTGCAGGAAAATTGGTGTCAGTCCGAACGTGACCAGAACTAATGAAAACAAGAGAGATGGAATTCTGCCTTTGACTTGATTGTAGTAGAACGTGTGTGATAGAAAACAAGGGAAAAGGTTGATTATCAATAACAAGGTACAATCAAATTGAAAATAAATTCTCGGGCAACTTTTCTTACGCCTTCATTTCCTGCTCCGACTATAACACAAGAAAAGGAAAATGAGCCCATGCCCCTACCCTTATCTACGTATACATAAATGATTAGGGGCAAAGTGAGAAGCATTCCTCTGATTACGTGTAATTACAAAAACTGGTTAGTTCACCTGAGAAGTTCTTGGCCACAAGATTAGAGACCTACAATTGTAAATAACTCTGTAGTTCAGGAATACCAAGCATCCTTGCAATTAAACGAAAGTTCATATATCGTCTGCAAAGCGGCAGAATTGTCTGAAAGCTGACTGAAAGCAAATGGGTTTAAATACGTATGTATTTTCACTAATAGGAAATTAAATTACATTTCCTCGCTTTTTCGTCCGTAATTTAACTAAATTATCATTCCAACTTGCATTTATAAATACTTTACCAATTTTCCAATAATTCTGCTATTAGTCACAAATCCATTTAAATTATTATGCTTCTTCACAGACGTCTGTATATTGATTCCCACAAATAAATATTCATTGATTCAAGTATCAACTGCTCCCTTAATGCTGAATTACCAATACTGTGTTAAATGCCATCTATGACCGTGTTCCTGAAAGTCCAATAAAAATATCACCGTTCCTTATGATTATAGTATAGGATTTGCGAGTAAGGAAAGGTTTATTTCAACGTTTAATTATCAATCAATTCAGAAAATTCTTGGGAATGGTTAATTGTAGTTATTTGAATATTTTCTTACTATTTTTGTTCTTAGACTACATTTTTTCTGGAATTTCTTTCAATGCCTATGTTGTAGGAAATGTAAATGGCTTTCAAGGGAGCTAGCACACAAATCTTTAGCTTAAAAATTGGGGTGATGACTCGGATTGTTGGATTATTAACTTTTTTGGATTTTTTTGCTTTTTGTCTATTTTAATTTCCAGTTGAAAATCAGTATTAATTGGATGCTGGCAATTTCTTGTAGAAAAATTAGTCTGATTGATTCTGCCACAGTACGTCGCTTAAATATTTGTCAAGCTGGTTTGTTTTAAATATATCTATATGGAAATCAATTGGAGAATTGCTTTAACTTCTTAGTGCACATTTCCTCTCCTATAATACTTTATAAAGTTACTAATTCCAGAAGAACTATAATTACTTGATGATAATGCGAAATTCAGAAATAAATGTTACATATGTACGTAAGCCTGATAAATTCTTCAATGTGAAAGAAGCGGTGGGAAAACTAGAAGTATGCAAAATGAAACGAATTCTTGATAATAACATGTTTATTCATAAATTCAAACCATGAATTAAGTTCTAAAAGCTGCATGGAATGAACATCTGAACGTATTATCAGAATCTGAAAATATTTCCTTTAGGGGAATGTTCCAGTCTCGTCTGATACATTTAAAACGTTGCTCCATACTAAAAGCACCTTCACATACTTGAAAAAATTTATTATACCTTTTTGAAACCCACAAGTTTCAAAAAGGTATAGCAAATTTTTTTTACAACGTAGCGAGGTTTTTATACCAATACTGCTTGCAACTTGTAGACCTAGAATCTACAACGTCTGATATTGCGAATATCAAGAGAGACTATAGTCAATGCTTTAATCCTCAGAGATTCTTGTACTTGCAAACTGTTTACTGGAAAGTCGGCATCTAGCGGATAACAATAATAAAAACATTAATATGGGTAAGTCCAAAGTTGCTAAATACGAAAGTAGGAGTCATGCAATACTACAAGTTTAGATTTATTATTTTTAAATTTTTATTGTTGTGAGTGGATTCTTAGAATTAGATTATGAATGATTTACCTATATTTTTGGCATCATAGGGCACAGGGCAAGACTCCGTACCCAGATACCTCGTGTCATGATTTCAGATTTGATAAAACGTTCCGTAATGCCCAACAATATACACATTTTAAATAAATTTATGAATTTATGTATCATTCAAGTTTTTTTGAAACTTCAAAGCTCAGGTGATGCTTTTTAGCATCCTTCCCATCATTAACGTACTGATGAACGTCACGCCTAACGACCGGGTTAATGCGAATGTAGGAATATTCTTATGCAAAATCTAATTTAACTTTTTGAATTCATAATATGGAGTGATTTCTTTGAATTGATGTGATTTCCTTTCTTCTCGTTGTTAATCGGAATCAGCACAAATAAAAATCATTATTTTCCCACGAGAACGTCGTTCTGGGGCTGTGGGTCCGTAATCTTGGCTCCGTTGATTATGAAATGATGGGTTTTTATTTCCTTATATTTTTTTTATCCAGAACATACGGGATATTTTAATGCATTCTTGAGTGCATGATTTCATGTACAGATAGACCTTCGAGTGTAATATCCTCATTTATGTATACCTTGGTGGGTAACAAATAGTCTCATGAGCTCAATATGACTTCCATAGGTCATAAGTAGTTCCCTGGTACCTGTTTGGCCGCAGTGTGTCATAAGTAGATAGTCCCATGAACAAAAATTGGCCTTGGTGGGTATTAGTACTTAATTTGACAACTATCTCAGCCATTGTGGCAATCAACAACTTAAACTCAAACTGTTCATGGTAGCCTGAATGTGATCAATTTTCATGCCATCGGAATGTTAAATAAATTTTAGAGCTAAGATTATTCCGCCCTCTCTTCCTATAATATTAAGTATAATAAAATTATTGATGATTTAGCTATCACGCTCTTGAAAATGGATCAGATGATAAAATGGTAATATAACATGATGGTAAAGATATGATGAAGCTCAGCAGCATGAGTTGATGAGCTGATAATGTGAACACTCGACATGTGAGCCAAAAGGATTTTGTAGTATTATTGGAATGTCCATTTAAGCGTAGAATGTTCCAGGAAAGGAAAGGATAATGTATGAGTAAGCAATTCTTATTTGTATTTAAAAGAGCAAATATTATTAGCTCATAAGTCTTGGGTCTTTTATCAGTAATAGAACTTCTCTTGTTAACTCATGCGTTGGACTTATTGTTAGAAGCCTGGAAGTTACGTATAGAAAGTCGCTTACTGTTTGTCTGAGTCATTTAACATAAAGTCTCGCGTACCTTCACTAAAACTAGTAAGCTATTTCGCCTTAAGAAATATAAATTTCCATTACAATACGTGCTCGTATCGATGCAATTAATTACCCTGCTGATTCTGTGTAAAAGCAATGCAAATTATATTATCATTTATCAAATGTATTCCCATTTCCGTCCACCAGGTTTCATTGAATCCAAACAGCTTTTGAAATAAATTTGTCAAGTAATTTAAAATGTTCGAAATTGATTTTTGCTGCATAAGTTAAAACCCTTCTGAGTTTATCTGAGATTTTTAGGGCGGCGTTAGCCACTTTATAAGATTGTGCTGTCCGTGGGTCTGAGTGTCCCGTAGTTTTCCTCCGAAACTACTTGACTGATTTTGTTCATAATTTTTGTTAACATTGTTTAGGTCGAATACTCGTTATTGATTGAAATCGATCTACATGATCGTGCGCACTGCTGCCCTATTCTATTCCGACTTGAATAGGAAAACAGGAATTTGAATAGAATTGCCGACATTTATACAGAAATAAATAGAATAGAATTGAATAGCTCGATTTTTGAAACCCCCAGACTAGAATAGAATAAAATATGCACCTGATGCTAAGATTAGAATTGAATAGTAAAAACAGCAAAATTCGTATTCAGATCTGAGCCACTGAGAATGTCATAAACAAACAAAAATATTAACTAAAGCCCTTGGAGGGCGTGTGTAAAAAATATCGCTACGCGTAGGGTTGGGTCAGCTACCGCCGTCAAAGCAAGGTGAATTTTAAGTTTTTTCGAAATTTACGATTTGTTTTGAAAAAACTATCAGGCTGATTTCAACCACAAGCATTAATCATTACGATTTACATAAGCAATATTCACAAAAAAATTGATTGAAATCGATTTGTTAATCTTAGAGATAACTGTCATTTGATTTAAAGTTCGAAATTTCAAATTAAAAAAAAACGACTGGGTCGATTTCAACCACAAATACAATAAACATTACGATTTACATAAGCAATATTCACAAAACATTTGATTGAAATCGATTCGTTAGTCTTAGAGGTAACTGTCATTTGATTTAAGGTTCGAAATTTCAAATTAAAAAAAATATTGGGTCGATTTCAACCACATATACAATAACCATTACGATTTACATAAGCAATATTCAAAAAAACACTGAAATATATTCAGTAGTTTTGATGATAACTGTCATTTGACTGAAAGCCCAAAATTTCGAGAATTATTTACTCAAAACCAATCTGGCCGATTTCAACTAAATATGAACTCAGACTTACCGTTGTCAAAAATAATGCCCATAAATAAATTTCATGGAAACCGGTACAGCGGGTTTTGAGATATCGTGCGGAAGGACACACGGACGTACGGACAAGGCTATTTTACTAACGCGCTGGTGCCACCCTAAAAACTAACAAATATATTTTGAGGGTAAAAATTATTTTATAAATTCAGGCCACTGATCGGCAAAATTTTTGAACTCGATCTCGCACTCAAGAGTGCTAGGAGTCTCTAAACGGAACTCAGAACTCACTCAGGAACTCCAATTCTGAGTCAAACAAGAGCTCGCACTCGCACTCATGAGTGACCATGCTGAAATCTTGCACTCAAACTCACACTCAGGAACTCTCAGTAACAAATTAAAATTAGCGCCATTTCAAGGAATCCGCCAAAGAATAACGCTGAAGCCGTCCCCTGTACTGACGATAGCTCACATTTTTAGCGGAAATGAAATAATCAAAACGCTAAATGCAGGCAAAATTTACTAAATTTGTAAGTGTTGATGGGACAACATGCATTCCGTTAAGGAATATATGAGTTCCAAATACTGCCCTCACACTCTCGTTCAATGACTGTAATCTATTTTTATGGCACTCGGCCTCCAAAACTGAGTTCTGGTCAGAATGCCGCGGGTCTCACACTCGGCACTCAAATTTTGAGTTCTGAGTGCGAGTAGAGTGCGAGTTTTGCTCTCAAAACTCGTGAGTGCGCCGATCAGTGATTCAGGCTTGTTAACTGCCAATTATTGAGTACAAGTAATTATTTATGCACCCGTTTAATTCTCTTCTGCCTGTAGGTGACTTGCTAAAGAGTAAATTTGCTAAATATCAGTTATTTTATTATCATTGTCAATAGCAAGTTATAATTCCAGGAACTGGAAATTGGAATTATGAGAGAAAACGTAGTTATATTTATACAGCGCGCTTTATCCACCAGTTTACAGCGCGCGGTTTTTATTTACTGATGAATAGAATTTGAATAGGAATAGAATACGAATTTTCTAATTTTGTTGGAATAGGAATAGACTTGAATAGCCTCGCCAAACCTTTAGCAGAATATAATAGGACTTGAATATCTAAATACTATAATTTGAAGATGAGGGAAGAGGGGCATTTTTAAATCTTCGCTCCCTCCTCAACGCACTTTTTAGGCTTGCGAGTACACAATGCCATAAAGCGCTTTTGCTATAAGTAATGCAATGTACAAGCACACGGCACGCAACGCAGCACGCTTTGGCTTTAGCTAGAATTGCCGCTCCGCGTCCTCTCCCATTACATTACATGTCATGCTTCCACCGACGCAGGCGGTGGCTATGCTGCTCGTACAAGACTTAGTTGTAAACAGAATAGAATAGAATCTAAATACTATAATTTGAAGATGATGACAGTGGAAGAGGGGACATTTTTAAATCTTCGCTCCCTCCTCAACGCGCTTTTTAGGCTTGCGAGTACACAATGCCAAAAAGCGCTTTGGCTATAAGTAATGCAATGTACAAGCACACGGCACGCAACGCAGCACGCTTTGGCTTTAGCTAGAATTGCCGCTCCGCGTCCTCTCCCATTACATTACATGTCATGCTTCCACCGACGCAGGCAGTGGCTATGCTGCTCGTAGAATTAAAACTTGGCGGACAGCAGTTATCGTGCGTACAAAAATAAAATCTGTACTTCCCGCACTTTTCCTCCGAAAATGCTCAACCGATTTTTTTCGTACGTAAAAAAATGGTATCCTATTTAAACGCATGAAGAGCTAAACGTATAACAGCTAAACGCATAGAGTTATACGCATAATCCGCTAAACGTATAAGGTATCTAAACGCATAATCAGCTAAACGTATAAGGTATCTAAACGCATAGTCATTTATACGTATAAGGTATCTAAACATATAATCGTCTAAACGTATAGGTTTTAAAAACGTATAATCGGCCAAACGTATAAGGTATCTATTTAAAGACCAAATTGTCTCATGCATATTCAACCAACGTCTACATGTAATTTCAATAAAAGGAAAATAGTCTACGGAAAGGAAATGCGTACAGGTAAAACCCACGTAAATAGTTTGAATCCCACTGTTTATCAGGAGACGTTGATGACCCCGTAAAAATCAGTATTTACGCCAGTTACTGTTATTTGCCTGACTGTATTTCCGGGAGTTGCTTATATAATATATTTGATTTTCTTGGACCGATCTTGTCAAGTTTTTCCAAAATTTACGTCATTCAACTGCGTCAACGTTTAGGTAATTTGAGCCACAAAACGGGTACACGTATGGATTGTTCCAGGGGTGGATAATTAAAATAATTTTTACCCTAGCCCTAACCCCCAAAATGGATTTGTGGGCATTTGCATGTATGTAATTTGAGGGCCTTAGTCAACATTTTTGTTACCCTGGCCCTAAATGTTTTACAGGGTAGGCCACCCCGTAAATCCACCCCTGAGTTTTTCTAGAACTCAAAATTAACATGTTTGCTGGAAATCCTGTAGGATTTCCGCTGAAATGCTGTAAAGTTTAGTTAGTAAGTAAAATTGAATATAAAAAAATTAAACCATGCGTTACATTTTTGGCTCCGGTGACCTCATTGAAGCAGGATAATAAATAAGATCATCATTATTAACTTAATTCTTGTAGCTTACAATCAAAATAGGTGTTTTGCAGAGCTTTATATTTGCAAAAGCAGGTGTCAAAAACGTGTTGCAAAGGGAATTCAAAATTATATTTGGTGTTATCCTAAAATTGTCTGAAAAAATTAATTTTGGCGCTTGGTTTTAGAAAATTTCAATGACAGTTTGCACATATATAAGACGATCCCTGTAATAGTAATTGCATTTTGAGACGCCAGCAAAAATATGAAACAAAAAAGACAAAAAACTCTATCCGGAGCCAAATTAAAAGAAATGCGGTAAGAGAAAAATTTTGTCCAAAATTAAGGTTGTAGGATCTGAAATGTTTGACGACGTGATAAAGTATTTGAGTTACGGTCATTTTCGGAAAATCTGGAAATTTTTTATTATTCGACCAGTATTTTTTCCATTATTTAGAATTTTAGCCAATACGTGCTAAAACATGTTCTTTCCATAATTATTCATCAAATTACTAGTAAAAAAATGGGGTTTGTACTCCGCTTTGCCCTCAGGCTTAACAGAGTTTTCTTTACCTCCTTTATTTTCCATTCAAATTACATTTCAAATTACATACTGGAACTATTCTAGCCCAATAGCTACATATAGTGCGGTGGGACCGTCCGTCCATTCCACACTCACTCCACTGTGGGCCTGTGTGTCAACTCGTCATCCATATATGACTATTAGCCGAGGCAGAGATCAAAGGCCTCCTCTATGTATGCTGTCCGCCATATGGGCTCATACAGTTTGTAGCATATACCCGGCGTGACACATAGCATCCCCACAGCTTAGTTAGCATGTATGTCACCACACACATACGCAGACTTAGCTATAGAGAGAGGGTGAAAATGTGAAGCTATAGATAGAGACGGAGGATATGCAGACAAGGGAGGAGACATGGGACATGCCACGGGCACAATCATATCCGATCTATCAGCAGTCGCAGTATATACAAATACACTAATTCATCTTACGAATCATTATCAGTGTACGGCACACACTACTCCTGCTGACACTCTTCCAAGAATGCGCAACATGCCTCCAGACCTCATTTGCATATCGATAGTGTATAGAGAAAGATAGAAAGGACCTAAAATTATTTTTGGGGTGAGCTAGAGTCGAAAGCCGACTCTTCTGCAGCCTTACAGATTCGCTACACCACCAGACCGCAGGCTCGGTCTTCAAATTACTAGTACACTGAATGTAAAAACAATATTGCAAATGGTGAGTTCGAGAATTAATAAAATTGTCGACATTGAGTCCATGAAGACGTGTATGCTCAACACGTGGTACTCGTCTTAACTTAAATGCATACGAAATACATAATGGACTGACTGAAAGTTTTGCTAGGACTGAGACTGATAGAGACTTACGCATGGATACTACACGACTGAGTGGACTGACAGAATGTTAGAATGCTACTTACTTGGGACTATTAGAGTTAGAGGACTTGCCTGAACACATTGCCTGTACTTAGACTATTATTATTAAATATTAGTATATATTCCTTTTATTTAAATTACATGTAGACGTGGGTTTAATATACAATAGACAATTTGATCCCTTTAACGACGATGCTACTGCAAGGGAATGTGTAGAACGCTAAATGTTGTTTTGATCCCTGAATTAAAATACTAGCCTTAATCAAACTAATTTCAATATATACATATACATTATTATACATTTTGCTACCTTATGCGCTTAGATACCCTATACGTTTAGGTGATTATGCGTTTAGATACCCTATACGTTTAGACGATTATGCATTTGGATACCTTATACGTAAAGATGATTATAAGTTTAGGTACCTTATACGTAAAGATGATTATAAGTTTAGGTACCTAATACGATTAGCTGATTATGCGCATATTGAGCTTATACGTTTAGCTGTTATACGTTTAGCTTTTATGCATTTAGAGGTGTAATCAAAAAAATAATATGAAGGAAAATAAAGGATTTGTTTTCTCACGAACTGCTCCACCTATTTCAATGAAATTTTTGTACGCATACCAGTACATACTAGTAATATTTTTTTAAATGATCAAATGTATAAATCTATGTATGTACATTACATATTACACCAAAAACTGCATGGAGATTTTGCAGCAATGTATATAGATTTAATAAAATTATGCAGTCAAATCTAGATCTAGCGTATTTTCTGGGTACGGCCAATTTTTGTACTCTATATAAAGGGTTTGGGGTTATGTGCTTTAGTTAAGATTTACGAGTATTGGACTAGGGACGGCCAAAATTATACGTTATATGTATAAAACCAGCTATATAGCCATCCCTTATATCGAGATTTGTGTTACTCTTATAAACTGTAAAGTCAGCTATTGCCAGGCACGCATAATATTTAGTATATCGGTGGAGTGCATTCATTCTACGAACGGCCGTAAAAAATACCAGTAGGTTAAAATATTCTGAGTATGATTATCACTAATCGCGTTAATATTGTGACAATAATCAAAACGGATAATTGTCACCAGTTCTCCAAGCACACCTTATTAGAAAATAGTTGTTTCACTTGTAATCTCTAAACGCCAAAGGTGGACATGACGAGTTTAAGTACGTAACATTTGTTTCCATCCCTGATTTCATAGAACAATCAAACCTACATTTTCTAAACATTCTCTAATTTTGTAAAATATCGGCTTTAAGGACTCAAATCTATAAGACCGTCATTACATTGTAGAAAATTCGAAGCACTGCCTACTAGTTTGCATCTACCCAATAATACGTCTTTTCAAATTTGCATGTTACTAAGAAGGCTCATGTATCTAGCGTAATTTATATTTTAGTAAACTCCCGGGTATTTGTCTTTTGCTTCTGGCTTCGATTCTTCGGCTTTGGATTTTATTCTATATTCGTTGCATTATTTGGGGTGGAATCGAGTAGCTTCGATTCTTCAAATCAATCTGAAAGTACTCCTGACACACAAATACATTTTGTTGTCCACGAACTTAATGTGGAATTAGCTGGAAGAGGAATTTCATAATCATTTGCATCGCATTAAAAGCCTTATGAGAGACTAATGATGCGAACGGACAGTGCGGTGGTGATGTCTCACTTACTCCAGTTGATTCTCTTACTACCTTGTCACTTTCTTTGCTGAGCTTCACTTAAACCTATTGGTGATGACTTCAGGGGTTGCCTTGATTTTGACTTTATTCCGTTTATTACTGAATGCAATCTCAATATTTCATTCCTTTGGTTATAGTTTCCATTTGTTTTATTGTTTCTACCAGCAAGTGAAAGGGATTCCCGAGCGCTGATTATTATAAGGAATTATTTTGATACATTTACATTCGTTTTTGGATGTCGACTCAATAATGACATATCGAAATGAAAATACACTTGGCACTGCTGTTGACTTGAGTTTCTTTAATGCAAATTTAGGTTTAAATTTATCTAATCGTTTGCACTTTATATCTGTTTCTCACGTCAGGAATTTCCGAAAATGTATGAAATAAAAAGTTGAAACCGCGGAGGTTTTAATGATTTTGTTGTTTTTGCACTCAGCTATAGCACACACGTAAACCATGATTAATATTAAAAGCTTAATACAGTTCTGCATTAACCGGCAAAGTTATCAACAATAACGTGTACTGCATTTCGCGGGCTTTGTTTCACTTCTTTTGCTTCACAATATTGCATATTCGCACCTTTCTCAACCTACAGCGTAGGAGGCATTAAGATCAATCTAAGCTTCTGTTTTATACAAGCCTTGATTTTATGTTTGAAAACAAGCAACACAGGATCAACTGGGTTTCTTTCCTTCACGAGGCTTAATTGTTAAGATATTTTTCTTATACTGTAATTTGTAATTTCCTATTGAGTTAGATATGTAAATGTAAAATAAGTATTGTTTTTGTCTTTCAGGTTTTTAGTTTTCACATTATATGAGTTTTTAGTGGTTTAGCTCGATTAAAGCAACCTAATACAACATGCAGTCTTCCTGGCCCACTAGCTGTATGTTGGGAGATGGGACCATGGTTGGCCAAATAAAACTACCCTACGTTTTATGCCAGGCCGCTTGAAAATGCCCTGAAATGCCGAAATTTCTAAATGCCCGACACTTTGGACATTTTTGGCAGGAATTTAATGTATATTCGAATATTTGTAAATAAGATGGCTTGAGATAAGGATAATCTCAAGCTGAGAAAATCCGATCCTTCTACTACGAATGTATAGCAGGATGTTAGTATAACAAGTCATGTAATTAACTATCTTTTTTTACGTTAAATTTCATAAAACCAAGCATTTTCTTTTCTTTCCTCTTTTTTAAATATAAGTTCAAATTATGTTATAAAGTAACAGAGAAGAACTACTTGAATAACTGAGTAACTGTAAACGGGTTGTAACGGCTGTGGCCAAAGTATCGACCAATAAAACCATTATTATTATTATTTGTAAATAAACTTTATTTGCCGCTCCTGTTCGAAGATATTTTTGAAATTTCAATCTTCATTCAAAAGTATACACTTTACAGAATGAACCATGAAAACATTACGATTTGAAAACTTATTAATTATTACACGACACTATGTTTTTACCAATGTCTACCCAATGAAGCAAAATATTGTCATTGACTCGATAATGAAATAAGATAATGAAAATAATAATTTCGGTATAATGAATCGAGGCAAGCGACACGCTACAATTAACGAAATATCATGAATGCACTTATAAAGGTATTTGCATAAGTTCTAACAAAACATGCATGGAATAAGGAGAGTTACCTTTCTAAAACAAATAATAGATGGCGTTGAGGCGGACGTATTTTGAAATATAATTATATGCCCAAATTGCCTGCCGTACGTAAATTATGCCAAAAATGTCCCAACTGCAGTAGATGCCGAAAATGCCGTGAGTTGAAAACGCCTGAAATGCCCGGGCATTTTGAATTGGCCAACCCTGGGTGGAACGAATCCATTCCACACTCATTCGACTGTCCTCCTGTGAGTCTGCTAGCATCATTCAATGGTTCTGACCAAGGCAGATACGTTGGGCCCCCGCTATTGGCTATATGATGTCATATATAGCTTCAAGAACATACCTTCTGTTGTTTGCTATATTCATTTAGAAAAATATTAATACAGTGCCAATTTGGAATTTTTATGGAAATTATATTGGGAAAGGAAAGTGTACAATGAAACCAGGGGTGGATTTACGGTGTGGTCAACCCTGGCCCGGCCAGTACACAATGTACGGCCAGGGTTAAAAATATTAACGAAGGCCCTCAGATTGGACAAATGCCTACGAATCTATTTGAGGGTTATGGCTAGGATAAAAATTATTAAATTAATCCACCCCAGGGTGAAACCAAGTATACATTGAGAACAAAAGATAAATATTCGTGTTGATTCTTAATTTAAAAATTGTTATACGACGATTAATATTACAACCCTTATTTCACAATAGGTACCTATTTGTAATGATAGCTCTTGCATTGATTACTTTTTAGCTAGTTAGTATTCCGAATATTTCGTTTGAAGTGAAAAAACTCTATTCGAAGAAAGAATAATTTATACTTAAGAAAAAATCTGAAACTTAAGATATTATACAGGAAGTTAATATTATTTAGTGGAACCCTGAATAATTTTACCCACAGTTGTCCTAAAAAGATAGTAAGTAGTAGAAACGTAAAGAAGGAGACCTTTACGAAATGTAATTACCTCGTGTCAGAATTTTCATATTTACGGCTATCTGTAATGGATAATATTCCAAGAATTTGAATCTACGATTATATTTGTATATAAACATGATTAAATATATGATTTATTTCTACTACAGTACGTTCTAATTTAAAAATGTACCAGTAAAAAAGGTAAATAAATTTGAATTCTTAAGTACAAAAAACTAAGGAAATCTCAAAGAAATGCGTTATCACAAGCATTTTTGTGAGCCGCAGGTGTATTTATAAAGTTGAAAACTATACCGTAAACATCAGTTTCTAGCACACTTGTTGGATTTACCTACAACTTGTGATTGCCGGTTGTCACTGAAAATTCATTGTGACAACACTCGATCTGGGTATTCCACAAATATCTACAAGGCAATACAAAAATTAATTTACACAGAGTCCTGGAACCATTAATCCAATCGCCATGAATCTTAAACTTACGTGGATAATTTTGGCAGCCCAAATTTTACAGTACTGTTCGGCAGAAACCAGTAAAAACATTTTAGTTTTCATTGGAGGTGGCTCATACAGTCACATATTAGGTCTCTGGCCCCTGACAAGTGCTTTGGCCGATAGAGGTCACAATGTGACACTTCTGTCCGGTTTCAAAAACCTACCCTTCAAAAATCCAAAAGTCCATGAATTGTTCTCCATGGGAATCTTCAACATGACTCAAGAAATTTACCCCCCAGACAGAGTTCGGGATCGTCTTCAAAACAAACACTCTTGGGTTTACGATCATTATATCGAGCACACTGTCAAAGCTTGCGCAACTATTATGGAAGCCAAGGGAGACCCAATCTTGGACTATGTCATCAACGAAGGGAAATTTGATTTGGTTATTGACAACGCTCATTACGGCGAATGTGGGATGATGATTGCCCATCAAAAGAAGTCCAAATTAATTTTACATTATTCTTGTGCCTTCATCCCTTGGTTATTCGACGAATTCGGTTTCCCGGATGAGTCTGCAACCATACCCCATGTAGCCATGGGATTTTCATTTCCAATGAATATCTGGCAGAGATTTAAAAATTATGTAGCTCCCCTTTATTGGTTTATGGCACGTCGAATTGATATGTTTCCAAAACTGGAGGGAATTATGCAGAAGAGGTACAATTTAAAGAGTGATGAGGTCCCAGCCTTTAAAGACATCGTCAGAAATGCAGATCTTGTTTTTCTGGCAACTCACTATTCAAATGAATTAGCCAGATCACTTCCGCCGTTCGTTGTGAGCATTGGTGGAATGCCATCCTTTTTGCCAATGAAGCCTTTGAGTGGGGTAAGTTTGTAAATTACGATAACTTCTGAATATAACAAACGTTGTCTCTAACGTTCCACAATGGCGAATTTTTTGCAGGAGTTCAAAACAATAATGGACAAGGCCACGGATGGTGTTGTACTAATTGCCTTTGGCTCCACAATTAATCTTGCAACGTTGCCTCCGGAGATTAAATCCAGCTTTTTAACCATGATGAGGAACTTCCCGAAAATTCTCTTTATCTGGAGATGGGACGGAGCTGAACCTGAGGACCAACCAGAGAATCTTATTGTATCGAAATGGTTACCTCAGTTTCAAATTTTAGGTTCGATAAATTCCAAAAATCTCTTGTGTAATAATTTTTGTTTGTTTTGAAATCGTCATGAAATTTAATAGTAGCCAATAATGCTAGTCTTTTAATATACATAATGTTCATGTGCACAGGTCATCCAAATTTGAAAGCCTTTATTTCTCATGCTGGGTTGAATTCCTTGTCAGAAGCCACGTATCACGGAGTCCCTGTAATTCTCTTACCTCTCTTTACTGATCAGGACTACAATGGTTATCGAATCGAAGCTACTGAAATTGGAATTCGCTTGGAAATGCAGAACCTCAATTCCAAAGTTTTGATTAGATCTCTGTACGAAATCCTAAACAATCCAAAGTAAGGTGTAAATTTATAAGATTGAGTATTTATGTAAATACCTTAAACATAGCAAACGATCTTCTGTTTGAATTTCATGCCATCATATTTGATATTGATCTATTTGTAATTACAGGTACGCCAGTAACATGAAATCCATGTCAGCTATATTTAGAGATCGTCCTATGAATCCTATTGAAACGGCAGTGTACTGGACGGAATTTGTTCTCAGGCACAATGACACGAAAATCCTCAAGCCGATTCAAAACCTAACGTTTTTCCAAAGGAGATTTTATGATGTAGCATTGGTTTTGATTTTACTTATATCCTTAGTACTAGCCTTGCTATTTTGCACTGGGTTCCGGTTAGTTCAAAGGAAGCTAAATAACAAGTCCTTGATTAGGGAATTTGAACCTGAAACAAAACCAAAACTTCAATGATAGACTGATCGCAGGTTGAACCAAGAAATGATTACGAAATTGTCGGTATCAATTATCAAAAATATGCGTTAACGTACAATATGAATGCTTAAGAATTGCCATTTCAGTTTTACTCCACAATAAATTGTAAATTTGTAAAATGTCCCCATAAAAACTACTACCAAATCTTCAAGGATTCTTGATTAGGGCTTTCAGATTTTCAGATCATGTATTGAGATTTTTTTTTTTTTTTTGAGATCGAAAACCATGTTTTTCTATTTTGTGTAAATATTGTGTACATTATTGATTATCGTGCATAAATATCCACGGGATGTAGTTTACTTGCACAAATGTTTGCCCTTGTAGTACTATTTAGAGGATTTTCGTTCGCAATAAAATGTCATTACTCAGATATTTGAACGATTGTAAAACGCATGCAAATAATTATACCTAACTTACAGATTTGACATTACATTTATTACAATCTTTTTCCACACATGTGCTTTCTTATAGCAGGTACTGTATTTTACCATTGACAGCTAAAATGATATCTGTACACATATTACACTAAAAACTGCATGTAACCTTTGCATCTAATAATAAAATTATACTGTCAAATCAAGATATAAAGTATGCACAGGGGACACTACGTTTGTACGTTATAAAGATTAATAAAAGTTTAAATTTGATCCAGGTTTACAACCCTAAGAGGTTCTCTTGTAAGTTCATTCTGCATCATTTACGAAAACGCAGTTCATTTTATTTTTATACTAAAATACAATTCGTTTATTTTGCCAGTCCACGGAAGAAATGTACTAGTAGCGTTGAAGTGGAATAATAATTACCCATGGAATATGATTTCAAAGTAAAGAAAAACATTGGAGAAATTCGAACCCCTGGAGATACCCTTGAATAGAATTCAATAACAACAATAATAATTAATAAACAAATCATTACAAGTTTCCATTTCAAAAGTGCCACAACGTGATTTAAACGTTAATGACAATCTAATTGATTTTATCCATCAGGGCCAGAGCTCAAATGCAGGAGGGAGGAAAACTGAGCATGTTTTGTGGATACACCTTAATTATTATAAAGTAAATTATCCGTTAATGGAAATCTAATGGGTTTCAAGAGTCCCCAACGAACAATAAATAATCCAGGGGAACCTTCATCCCACAAAACATACACAATTCAACATTTGTGCAATGCTCCAAAAATGCAAATTTACCAATGTTACCCACTCAGTTTGGAAGGCATGACATAGGGCATGACATATCCTACAATTATTTACAACAAAGGGCAAATTTTTCCCAACATTTTCTTCCCTCGAGTAACTCCTGAAATGACATCCAAGGGCAAGGGTGAACAACTGATAACAATCCATATTTCAAAATCACACGTCTACAGGAGCGTAACCCCCAAGTCGGAAGTAATGTGAGACACGTTCTGACGTAATCTTGGAGGGCCAAGTGTACAGTACACACTTACCACAAAGGAACCCCTAGAAGACCCAAAATCTTAGCTTCATAACCCCTGAGCTTTCTGAACCTTCAGGGATAAAAATCCCTCGAACTTATTGGAATTAGGAGGAAATTTTTGCCACAGACAAAATTTGTTTTTCAAATATTTTTGTTTGCTTGAGAGTCTACTGTAGATGATCTGTCTCGGACGAACGCTGTGTAGCCCAATGCTAACTGTCACTGATAGTGAGATGGATTGAGACAGTAAGTGCCATTATTGAATATAATACTCTCGAGAGTACTCATTTATTGGGGCGGATTTGAATTTGCTAAATATTTGAGTACCACAGGAATACACATTAGAGTAAATATTTTAATGCAGAGTAATTTGTAGAACGTGTGGTTTATTCTTTGGACGCTGTTAGGGGTCAAAGGAGTGCTCTCATTTTTCTCTTTCCGTCGTCCAAGGAATTGCACAATTGTGCTACTCCTTCCTGTGAAGACCTTCAGTTCAATTGTTAAGACATCCATCAAGCCCCATAATATTTTATTACACCTGTCAACACACACTATCCTATTATTCTTATGCAACAATTTTTTTACCTTTGTGCCTTTCCCAGACATTATCTTTATCTCTATACCCTCTGTATATTGCCCAGACTTGGGGCATTGTGATACAAAAATTATATCCCTTCCCTTATTTTGCTCGCATTTTCAAATATGTTGTCAAATTTTTGACGCTAAATTGTACGGAATTTAAATAGAATTTGCAATTATTGGGATTTAATAATTATTCCATCAGTCTAAGTTCAAAAGTGCTTATGGAGGGGCCAGGAATTGGTAAAAATGTTTCGGTATTATGGTGATGAAAATTATGTTTAGGTTCCTTCGAAGGCTTGATTACTGTGACCAAAAATATTGACGTAGGAGAATCAAAAAATCTTTGAAAATTCAGGAAAGAATTTTCTGGAAATTCGTTAGAATCGTCTATTTTACATGACTGTAGCTATTAAGGCCTGGAGGGGAATTTACACAAACATATGTAGCTAAGGTCCATTACAAAATTAAAATACCTTAATAAAAATTGTTGCTGGCAATTAAAATGCAAAAACTCATTCATTTTTTTATGCCGATTCCAACCTATGCACTTTATACTGGACACCTGGGAAACTTTGCAAACACACGTGCTAAATAATCAATTTCTACATGCGTTATAACTCCTGGCAAATTCCCAACCAGTGAATCCAGTTCCCAGGGGGAAAAAACGCTGACAGACAAGAAGCTTAGATAAGTCAAGATGGCTAAAAATGATCTGTGGCAAAAATGATACCATCCATGCCCCTAAAAATATAATGAAACGAGTAGTGTAATTAATTTTAATGCACAATAGCCAGTATCTGCACCTGGAGCGTTGCATTCGTTACGCGAAGAATTGCGTCATATATTTTCCAACTGAATTTTATAAATCTGTATTTTACAGAATTTCCGGCAAGTTTCTCGCATTGCCCCATGTGGAAATGTCTCCCTTCAAAATGCAAAATTGCGGGCAAAATTTTAGAGCTGCTCCCTCAAACCTGGTCTGTACACTGAAGATACATATGGATATAGGAACAATTTAATTCTAATGACTTGAAGGAAAAGGACTTCGTTGGTGATCTCTTATCTTCCCAATAATCAGGGATAATAAGTAACGTTAATGAAAGCGGATGTTATTGTTGGATGTAATTGTGACACTGATTGAAATTATTTTCTTTAATTCATTCATCGTGACGTGGAGCATTCGTAATTTTTTCCCATGCAAAGATCTATCTGAGGAATGCAAAAGGGGCTAAAAAATTGACGCATCATTTGTAATAATCTCAAACTGAGAGAGAGAGAGAGAGAGAGAGAGAGAGAGATTGCGGATTATGAGTAAATAAAAAAGAGAGACTTGTAATGAGTTGTGTATTGTTGAGAGTCTTGAAGTGTGGTTGTGTAAAAAGGAAAAAAATTCCAAGTGGGATAGGAAAAATGCGAGGAGCTACATAAATAAATACATGTGTAAAGGATTGGACGGAGTATGTATGGTCATCTCTGACTTGGGAATGCTTTGTTGGGGTGTGTCGCACTTCCTAATCCTCAAGGTCGGCTTCGTAAATATAAAGCCCAACAATGCCCTTGCGGCTTCTGAATGCTCAGCCCAATGTCCATTGTAAGCATCCGTAAAATTTTTTGTGTCCTGCTTCAAAGCTCCTCATAAAATTCTTCCTTAGTCAGAGGCGTCAATTTTGTGGAAGAAGTCCCTAAAATTGTTAGAGCGTCCTACTCAAATTTTTGTGTCAATAATAGATTTATTTTGAAGTGAAAATGTTTTCTCCGAAATTTGCCCGTATTTTCGTGATTTGTGCTATTTTTGGGGCTAGGAAGGCTTCCGCTGGGACGACCCTTCTCAATGCCCCACAGTTACAAACAACGGATCTGAGACGGATCGATGGGTTTGTTTCCTCCACTTTGCCCATTTATCCAAAAGGCTTCCAGCTCTACACCAGTGGACCAGGTATGGAAATTTGTACAGTTTTAACGCAATTTTTATGGGAAATTTGGGATGGGATATTTTGAGCAGCAGTGTACATTAAGGTTTTGAGGAATTCTCTAGTTTTGTCTAATTTTATGTTTTACAAAAACCTGGTTTCAATTTTAAAACGAATCAAAATTTTTATTTCAAGTTCAAAAATACTGCAAAATTGTGTAAATATTTCGAAAATTTGCCCGCATTCAGAAGGAACTCTTTTTTGCACAAAATTTATACTTCGCAGCGTTTGTCTGTACGTATAACGCGAATTTGAGGATGCTCCTGAAATTTTACGGGATTTTTGTGTTTCATTTTATCTCCATCAAATTTGGACGCGGGGATATTTTATGACTATTTTCTGGATTTTGGAATATTTTTTACCAAAATGAAAAAACTTTTCAAATTGCTGGATATTTTTTCCTAGTACCCAAAATAGGGGTTCCAGAAAAAAAATCCCATATTTGGAAGACATGGCTGCAAATGCTTTTCTTAAAAGAATATTAAACAAGATAAAATTTTGGGGTGTTTCATTTTATGAAAAATATTCAGTTTGTACGGAAAAACTATTTGCAGTAACATTACGAAAAGCTAAGCAAAATTTAGTGGTAAAATATTTTCCTTGGGGCACTATAAAACTATTAGGGGCGCGCATTTGATTTAAAATAAAAACAATTAATTGGAATGTTTTGCATGCATAAGGGTTTTGATTTTTAAATGAATTTGAATTACCAATTTAGAATTAGATAAGGATGAATGAATGTCGGGATTTAAATTATTTCCTTTCTGAGACCGCGCTTGTCATATAAAAGTGATTTTGAAAAAAATAATTGGTTTAATTGAACTCTCGCCGCAGGTGCCCGTCCAATCATCGTGAAAATGATTGACCCTGAGCGAATGAGTGCTCCCTTGCCAAATCCTGGCTACTACACGTAAGTCTCAAATGAAATGATCAATTCTCAATTAAAATTATTACACTCTCTCTCCCTTTTCTTCCCTTGGAGACCCTGCCGTGTCTTAAATTAGGGGCCGTAAATAAATTAGTGCATCTTAAAATTTCCAAATCACTGACTGTGAGTCAGCTCCACCAAAAAATGATTTTCTGACGGAACAATGCCATTTTCCAATGACGAGGAGCCTGTCAAAACATACGCATGTAAAATTATGCAAGAGTCTCAAGTTCCCCTAATTTCCTTCCAATCTCGTATCCTTCCCCCGTAATTTCATTATCCTTTTCACTCTTGGGCCTGATTTTCCACAAATTAATCCTGACATTTGGACAAACCCCTTTGATCTTGAACTGCTCAAATAAATTATGCAAAAAAAGAAGGAAATTTACAGAAATTGCAAATATTTGCGTCAATTTTATATGGTCAAAAGGTATTTCAGAGGCATTTTTTATGCTAACAAGCCGTTGTTTGTAAGCAACCACAGCGTGATTTCTGGGCTGTCAAAGCGTGATATTTGCATTGACAAACCGTAAATTTTATGCAGAAGCGTGGAGTTTTTTTAGACGGTCGAGACCTTTGTATTTCTGGCGTTATCAAAGCGTATATCTTTTTTGGAGTCCAAGGGTGATATTTATGTGGGGAAACATAATTTTTTGTTTTCTGGTGTATAGCTTTAGATTTTGAAGCCCATATCTGTAAAATATCCTGGTCGTATGCAAATCAAATTTGATGGTGATTATGTGATTTGGCGTGGGAATTGGAAATAAATTACAAGTTTTTCTTCCAAGGCTATTCTTCGTTTAGCATTTAAATGCGATAAGCTCAGAGCCGTTAGCATAGGGTTTAATTTCCAAGAGAAAGAGCTCCTCTAAATTGATTAGCCGTGGCTGTGACGGGCGTAAAAAAGTTGTAAGACATGCGGCAGGAAAAAGTTTCAATAAAGGATATCATTTCGGAGACACCCATCTCTTGGTACTGAGCTTCGCATTCGTGAAAATAAATAGACACGGTTAATCATGAAGAAATAAAAAAAATACTGTCCACTTTGACTCTTATTATGTAATTTGTCCTAATATTCGTGTCGAAATTTACTTCACAAAAATTTTCTCAAACCAAATTGTATGACCCAAAATATCTCGAGATTTACTCCACCCAAAATTTACACCCCAAAATTTGGATTCTAAAATTTATATAATTACGGAAATTGACTTCCCCCAAAATGTATAGTTCAAAAATAAAATAGATTCCAAAATTTATTTAAACTGAAAATCTTAATCCAAAATTTACTTAACCCAAAATTGTTACCCTTAAATTTGCATTTTAAAATTTGCTTCCCAAAATTAATTAAATTTATAACCACAAATTTATTTCGCCAAAATATATATTGAAAAATTTACTTCGCCCAAAATATAGAACTTCCAAAAATTTACAAACTAAAATTTACTCAACCCAAAATGTTTATGGTAAAATTTACATCGTTCAAAATTTAAAAGAATTTTAAAGTTACTTTAATTCTTTTTTTATGATTAAATATTTCTTTTTATTTCAGAAACTTGCCAGCTGTGATTCCCCAAGGACTGGAAGGAATAGCAAGGACCTCCTTTATTTTGGGCAGCCCACTAGTTAGTGGAGTTCCTCAGAACAGCCAATTAGCGCAATCATCTGTTCGTGTGGAAAACAGTTTAAGCGGAAATGTCATTCAATACGAAGGCGAAAACATTCAAGCCCGCTCTAATCTTGTGGAACCAGAAGATAGTCACCGCAATTCCGTTGTTGAAGCCACTGCTCAGTATGAAGCATCATTGCCAGGAGACCTTAGAAACCCATTTTACAGGTATTACCCGTTATTTGCAACAACGTCAAATTTTTTTCAAAATTTTAATAAATACTGCAAAATAAATTAATGAAGTTAAAGATTTTAAAATTAACATGCACAAAGTATGAAATTCTACGCAATTTTCAAAATATCACCAACAATTGGAAGCTTAGCCAAAATTTTTAACTCTGCCTCGAATGTACAATATTTTTTAGCAACCAACAAACAGCCGAATCCCTTGCCCGAGAGAGTCTCCCAACCCAAGGAGAGCAAGTTGTTACGGACTGGAACACCAGGAAAATTCAGGATGGGAAAATCCGAGACCTCCTCTCAAGTGCGGGATTAATCAATGCACAGCAATGAAAACCATTTTGAATAATAATATTATAAATTCGAAGCCTAAATATTAGACAAAAAGAATTGTATGTACTCATATTTATTGTGTGGCCAAAATAGTTGATACAAAACAATATTTACTATCCCCCTTAAGGGAAATTCTTATGTCCGAAAGATCATTTAATACAAGATGTCATGATTGCGGTAATCATAGTATGAATAATAAATTCTGGTAATTATTTTTTGAAGCGTTTTTTGAAGTAAAAATCCTAGACTTGATAAAACTTTTCCCCCATAATTTGAGTTGTTTGGGGGATACAAAATCGAGAAACTTTGTGACTAAAGGCAGTGAATTTTAGAAGATATGGAATAATAATTGCTATTACTATGTGGGGGTGTGAGATTTTATAGTTTAATGTTTTTATTTTAAGTTGCAATAATTAGAGCCTGCTGGGTAGGTAAAAGTTTTGGTCCAAGTTGCACACGTGCGAATGTATGGGTAAAAAAATAGGGAAGTTCATTTTACTTCCCGCCTAGAAACGTGTGAAGGACGACTCTATTGTGGGCGATTGAATGCCGTAAAAGGGAAAGTGGGGTAGAGCACTTGCAATTAGCGGGGAAGACACGATATTTCGAGGAAGGATTTATTGGAGAAAGGAGTGAGGTCTGCGGAGCATTGTCAATCAATCAAGCTCGGGAATGAATGGGTTAAGCTTCACACGGCGGGTTCGTGCAGGATCTCATCTCCAATCCGCTACTTTTCTTCCCTTGTCTCTAACCTTCGTGACTCCATCCCATAAGCTCAGGGAGGAATCCCGCTCTGCCTATCACACCTGCAATGGGCTTTTCAATTCCGCTACACACGTTTCCTATTGGGTACAGCTTCGCTTAAGTCCTGGTAATATTCAATATTCCATGGGTCGATTTGATGACCAATTCAGAACAACCTATCGTTTTCTTATTTTTCTTATTATTTACACATTACTTATTTCAAAACAAAATTTAAAATCTTAAAGTTTAGAAGAATAAAATTACAAGTTCTGGTCGGGTTTTATTCTTTAGCCAAATGTAGGTTTAGGTCAACTTGAAGTACTGGTTAAGTCAATTTTGTGCTCAGGTCCAGTTAAAGTTCTGGTCAAGTTGAAAATATTGTAAGGCTGAAATTCTGGTCAAGTTGAAATTCTGGTCAAGTTGAAATTCTGGTCAAGTTGAAATTCTGGTCAAGTTGAAATTCTGGTCAAGTTGAAATTCTGGTCAAGTTGAAATTCTGGTCAAGTTGAAATTCTGGTCAAGTTGAAATTCTGGTCAAGTTGAAATTCTGGTCAAGTGGAAATTCTGGTCAAGTTGAAATTCTGGTCAAGTTGAAATTCTGGTCAAGTTGAAATTCTGGTCAAGTTGAAATTCTGGTCAAGTTGAAATTCTGGTCAAGTTGAAATTCTGGTCAAGTTGAAATTCTGGTCAAGTTGAAATTCTGGTCAAGTTGAAATTCTGGTCAAGTTGAAATTCTGGTCAAGTTGAAATTCTGGTCAAGTGGAAATTCTGGTCAAGTTGAAATTCTGGTCAAGTTGAAATTCTGGTCAAGTTGAAATTCTGGTCAAGTTGAAATTCTGGTCAAGTTGAAATTCTGGTCAAGTTGAAATTCTGGTCAAGTGGAAATTCTGGTCAAGTTGAAATTCTGGTCAAGTTGAAATTCTGGGCAAGCTAAAATTCTGGTAAAGTGGAAATTCTGGTCAAGCTGAAGACCATATTAATTTTATGCTCAGATCAAGTTTAAGTGTGGATTAACTCCAAGTTTGGTTCAAGCGTGTGTTCAGGTTAATTTTAAGTTGAAGTACAGTAAAATTGACCAAATTAGTTTATTTATTTTATGCAAGTTAGTCAAATTTACGTAGAAGCCAGAGTTTATTTCAAGTCAATTCATAGAAGCTGAATTTTGATCTTTGTGGATAGCCTGACTTGAACGCATCTCTGTTAAAGAACAAAGAATGATGTTACTGTCTAGACATTCTCCACGTGTTTCCCTTGAAAATTGATCACAAGGATCTTTGTCGTTAGAACACCTCCGGGATTCCGTCATTTACGTTTATTAATTGGAGGTGGATGAGTAGTGCTCGTAAAACAAGTACATCCCTACAAATGTTGTTAGCACGTCATCAATACTCCATGCCAAGCACAATAATTGTCACCAGCTAACGACTCAAAGGATTAATTTCCACAGAGTGCCTCGCTCTCATAAATGTCTTCCACGGTGTTCCAGCAAGGACTATTCCCTCAAGAGCCTCAGAAAAACAACAACATCGGATTGAAGTAAACTGAAAGGAAAATCACAAATGAATCTATAGGCAAATTTATCTAATCACAGAGAGGCTACAGTAATTACTCCAGAGAATTTATGAAATTTAAACTAAATAATTAAGCCTTAATTATTACAATCCGTTCATGTCATTTTTTCTTTTAAAATCTGTACATGAAAACAAGCTGACGTACGCATACGGACAATGAAAAATAGCTTCAAATTGCAGGGTAAATTCGAAATTGAGAATTACGTACTTGTTTCATTATATTTAAACCGGACGTAATACATAAATAATTATATGTAAATATCTATGTAGCTCTGAAATTGTGAAGGAAGGTTTATCCAAAAAGTCAAGTTTATCCAACGCCAGGTATTGGTCCTTTGTTTGGTAAATTGCCATAAAATAAAACAAGATATGTAAAAGCACGTTGTCAGAGTTAGAGCAAAATGGTCTAGACGTACATATTTTCGATTGAAAGCAAAAGGCACTACGGGATTTTTTCATGGCCTTTATGTATATCTCCTCATCTCATATACGTGATAGTGCCCTAAAATATGTGATACCCCCTTTTATAGCAATTTATTATCCAGTTTTTCCAAAATTTTAATCCGTCAATAAAGTAGAGTAAAGTCGAGATCTTTTCGGATTTTAAAATTTCAAAGGGTTGTTTCCGGCCAAAATTGCCTCTCAAATAACTTTTGTTGTAAGAAATTGCATTAGCTTTCAGAAGGTTTATATTACGAGCAATCCATCTAATATGCATATCTACATTTAAAATTATTGTAGTTCGTGACCTCTCAGAACAGAAAGAAAGGGAAAGGAAATTCATCTTTAAGACTACTGTAAAGGAGAGGAAATAAGTTCATGACTTATGACGTCATATTTTTTGGGACAAGGTTCTGTAATAATTGAAAAAACTATTCCAAAATGATGAATGCTGAACAAATTCCTTGAGTCTAATATAAACATCTTAGAATACAAATTACGGTCTCAGAGACTGAAAATGTGATGAGAGGTTTTACTTTTAAGAAGAAAAAAATGTTTCTTGTAATATTGCCTCACGCTTCATATTTTTGCGTTTAGGACTGAAATGTTTGATTTGACGTTGTTAGACTCAAACAAATCCCTTTGAAATTTCCGGCAGACGCAGCATTTTGGGATATTTTTCAGACTGACAAATCGTCCATGAAAAATTGGCAAGGTCAAAAACACCTGTTCCGCATATTTGCTGATCATGCGATGAATTTCCTCAAACTTGCTCTCTGTTCTTACGGGTTCACATTTCAAAATATAGAGACCTAGTAAAAAGCCCTGCTTCTTCAATCCAAGGAACGTTCCTACAATCAAGTACTGAAAATAATTTTTAAAGTTACTTTAAATTTGCATAAACAAATTGAAACCATATAAAACTTCCAAAATTTGACCTAATCCCAAAAAATCTTCAATTGGCTCCACTTCATTAACCGCTATACTCTGACCTTTTGAGTTATAGGGACGAAATAATTTTGAAAAATCTTGAAATGAATTTTATTGAAAATGTGGGAATTTTGAGTAAAAATTAATGCAGACCATTTTATTTGAATTGACAATTGCGCCTGATCATTTTGCATCTTCACTGATGTTGTTTTACTTTACAAATGTAGCGTTCAATGCCGGGAATTTTCCTAACCCTGGGACAAATACCTGTCCTTCAACCTTGTAGAGGAAAACCTTCCTTCACAAAATGTCCAGGGTTGCACATCACGCCTAATGTAATAAGTAGATATATGGTTCAAATATATTTTTAACTTGCCCTGCAATTTGTACACGTATTCTTATATGTACGTACTGTGCTTCAGCTGGAACTTTTAATACGGCAAGCCGTGTCAATATATATAAAAGCAAAGGACACTTTGGTTGACACTTTTAATGTGACAACTGGGCTAAATATACCACGATTACAACTTCTGGGAAATATACTGCTCTCTAAATCCTGTTTTCTTTCCTGCCAAGAGTTATTGTAGTTCCAGTTGTTTTCCATTTGTCTCAAAATCAGCTTCAATTCATCCTATACAGAAACAATCAGCTACCACAACCTCCACTATGTACCTCTCCCATCCTAATTGCAAACAGAATTAATGGCATTATTTGATTCGTCCTAAAATGATTGAAATGAAATAAAAGATTACGTCACAATAAATTATAATTCAATAAAATCTGTTGACTTAATTAATTTCTTAAATTGAAAATTAAAAGGGAAAGGAAAGACGAAAATTAGGAACTTAAAATAAGCGAGGCGAATTCTATATCGATGGATACTCACAATCAGAAACTTACAAGTTTCGACTCCAGTTGTTTAGCACTTGTTGCGACGGAAATAGTAATAATTAGGAAGTATTGAGTTGTTAAATTTGTTAAATATAAATTGTAGTAATTAGCCAATGAGATGTGGTAAAAATGATGGTGAAGAAAGTCAGAATGATAATAGGATTCATTCTGTGTCGAGAGATACAGAGAACCACAAGTTAAGGGCAAAGGTCCTAAATTTCATACAAGTAAATGTGAAAGTAAAACAAAATTGTTAATACGAATAAAGAATTGATTGTTGCATTGAAGTATGCTGGTCCTTCGATAATTTGTTACAAAACGAAAATAAGTCAATTTTCAAGAAAATAACATGTTATTAATTATGGTATTATTTAAATTCATTTACTATCCAATAGATAAATTTTTGCATAAAAATCGAAGCCATAATGGACTCAAATAAACTCGAATCTAGAGTGTATGTAAATAGCAACCTTTAATAAAGTAAATTCATGCAATAACCTTATCCTTGACTTACTCAAATAGTCAGATTGTGACAAATCCATAGTAATCAAATTCAAGTGAATCATTAAAAACATGAAATAATGGCCTACACAAAATAAATGGAAAATCACATGTGATGATAAAGGCGTCTGTAACTTCATGCTAATAAATCGATAAACTTTGTACAGGAAATAAATCCAAGTTGAGGCACTGAAGGATAACCAGAGACATGTTTTCCACTTTTGACCAAATATCTGGACATTCAAGGATTTTTTATTCTGCCGTTCGTATGGTACAGTTTTCAGGAATAATCCCGACTCGTAGATGTACTCAGCAAGTTTGTGCTTTGTATGGAAAATTCAAACTTTCGCAGGAAATTCAATCATATTATAGGTTTGTGTATAAAATGAAAATATATGCGCACAAACTTTCAAGTGAACTCGTTGATAAGGGTATGGAAACGCTAGCTCTAAAGTTAATCTTTTATAGTGAGCAAAGGAGGTGAGGGATGTCATGGATCGTTTGATGCAAGAGACCTTATTATAGTACTTTCTTGTGCAATTTGTAAGAATTCAAGAAATTGTGTTTGTATTCAGTTATTCCTTAAAAATAATCGTCATTGGATCGGGAGAATTTGTTGTTATATCAAATAAATTTCTAGAATAAATTATTATTAGACACACGAAGAAAAAATTAATTGTTGAATTAAAACACTTTCAGATTTGACTGATTTGAAGGAAATGAGTAAAATATGAAACGGAATGTTATTGTACTTCCCGGAGACTATTATACTTGATGGGATTGTTATGCCCCTACCTATTATATGTTAATAATAGGTTTATTACATATATTTACAATTAGTATTTTTGCAGTACCAGGATTAACCCATTCCGTTTTATCAGCGACAATCAAATATAATGTAATGCTAATGGGTTTGATGCATTGAGCGTTTGAGTGTCTCCAGTTTCCAAAATTTTCAGGAATTCCGAGAACGAAAAAAATAATAAAAGCAAAATTATTACAGATAGCTACAATGATAAGTTCCTTTGATCACAATTGAGTTAATTTCAATTCCTAGCTAAGCTCAGGGAAATTCTAGGAAAAGGAGAATCGGATCAGAGACTCGGCCCTTCAAGTATCAAAATTCTAGAGAAATGGAGAATTTGTGGGTAGGTTATTCGAATTCTAGGAGTCTACCGTGCACATGCACTTATGTACATTGCCAATAATTGCAAAATTAAATAAATACTCAAAAATTCATGGAAGCAGAGTAAAAGAAAATGGTTGATGTTAATGGCTACCGCTGGTGACAAAAACGACCAGCATATTTCAGTAAATCCAAATGAGGCATTTTTTTTGGATAATATTAAGAAATGTGTTTCAATAAATTTTTTAAGCGAACGTGCCTAGATTTATGGGAATCATTTCCCCGAAGAAAACTTAAGCCAGAGGTTTTTGCTCCGAGTTAAATATTTTAAGTCACTACGGAAAACGCAGGGAAAAATGCTAAACAATTGTTCCGGGTTAAGCTCACAACAGGTTCTCAGTTTCTTTGCCGAAAAATGGGAATTTCGTATGTACTTTATATTCCCATTAAATTAACTAATTTGTTTTTTGAAATCACAATGTTGCCGCCAGAAAATGCACAGGTTGGGACAGAATTCCTTCCCTGATTTGGTCAAATTAGTAAAAAACATTCGAGGGCTGCTTGCAAATTCTGTACATTCCATTTGACTAGCATTGCCAATTTTCACGAAATACCGTACCCTTTATTACTATTTAATGAAGATACAATATCCCGAGTAGAAATTTTGGTCAGTGCACGGTTATTAGTACGCTAAAAATTGACGTCAGTTGGTCCGAACAACGTCCAGTTGTGACGTCCAGCTGAATACAATATGCCCGCTTTGACACCGACAGCTGAACGTCAGATACTTCCGAAAATATTACTTTAAAACAGGTCGTCTGGTTTACGTCAAATATCGTCGTTTAGGCCACGCAATTTATCGTCACCATTTCACCTATGTAGGTTAAAATATTGTTTACTGATTAAATTCTGTCACAAAAAAATAAATAAGTAGTGCATTTCATATATCTCTCCAGATAATCATTCATAGATATTTAACCATTATTCCTCAGTCCTAATTTCTGATTCTAGATCTCATTTTCTGCCCCTCCAAACGGAAAAATGAAACCTGGAAATAAAAAATATTTATCTGTAACTTAAAACAAGGCACAACAATTAATTACCTACTTTTTAAAAAACTTGCGGCTAAATATTATTTTAGTCCATTGTATGTATTCACAACGTTTATTTTTGTTTGTCCTCGTGCATGAAACTCGTTACTGAATAGAAATTGATTACGAGTAGGTACATATACTTGACTAGTAAAAACCCCTGCTCCGCAGGGAAATTTACTTGACGTCTTGGTTTGTTGTAACATATTAAAACCTGCATGCTAATAGTCTAGATAGATAGCAGATTTAAAGCCAATTAAAATGATAAAAATCGATAAACACACACCTGCGCATGTCCCATATTTGATCCCCAGACCGCGGCTGGGAGTTGGTCCCGCATACATTTTTACAAATCAGTAAATTTGACGATTAAAAACCTCCTTATAAAACAATATTTATTGTAAACGTTTCAATTCTGTCATCCAGTATTTTACCTTGATGATCATTGTAGATAATTTTTCCTTTAACTTTCCTTCTATTGTAGCTCTGCAAAGTTTATATATTTCGGGCTCCACACAATTAACTCAATAAGTAACATTCCATTAACCCCGTATAGTTCCCCCTGATTCTCAGTTTTGTTGACAGATACTTTTACACTGTATTGAGAAGTGGCTCTAAAAAATTCTAAATAGAGTTGACCATTAATAAAAAAGGTTTTGATAACCAAATTCCTGCTTTCCTATAAAACAAACGGGTACCCTCATTTGAATTTAGTGTAATTTTGGGGAAGCAACATGGTATCCTGTTAAAACCTTAGCGAATATAGATTCTCTTTGAGCGGATCAAGCCACCGCCTGCGTCAGTAGATAACCCCCATTTCCCAATAACAACACCAACACAGTATAACGGCTTGATCCGCTAGTATTAAAATTCTATAGCCGAAATGATTTTTTATCGAATATTTCTAAAATAGTAATGTTTGCTTCTGAAATACGATTTCGTATAATTCTTTCTTTTACTTTCTTAATTCTTTAATTCTTTAATAATTCTTAAACTTCTTTAAATACACAATTGCTTGTGTAGGTTCCTTCACCTTTCTACAGTGTCATTTACAATGATCCCAATATTTATTTTTGATTTCTCGAAATTCCAACATACAGTTGACCATGTAAAAACATTGGCTTCGATAGAAAAATATCAAATGTATCCAAACTTTGTCCTTGAGAATTTTTAATCGTCACAACAAAGCTTACATTAAAATATAGTAATTATTAAGAAATTTCAAAGGTCTCACGTCGCAAGACCTCCTGACTATGACAATGTCGCCGCCCTTGCTACTGTATCTTGCTTTAATAAGTTATTTTTTAATTAAAAAAAAATATTCTCTCTTCTAATTTGAAAGAGTGAGCCATCTTGGTGTTGAATGGCTGCCCTTGTCAATTCCGCCGCTATCGCTACTGTATAATGCTTTAATAATTTATTTTAAAAGATATATCCTTTATTATTAAAGAGCACTTTCTGTCCATTTATTTAAAGTTTCGCGCGTTCATAGTTCAATGGCCTCACACAATGCCCAAAGGTGGCATGCCAAGCACTCCTTATTATTAACGAGCGCTACCTGTAAAGCGCTACTCTTAATATAAGCGCGCATGATTTAGGCATACAAGTCTCTACGACAGGGCTTGATACGTAAGCCGTTTTGCTTTTAATTTCTACAGTCAAACTACCACCTGTTCAAGTAATGGTCCCTGTGAAGCATAGGGCTTTTACTAGTTTTTAATAATTGTAATAATTTATTTAGCTCGCGTAAATTTGAATCTCAAGTCCATATTAAACCAAGACGATGACTGTCCACTCTTTGAAATTATCTGTACATATTAGAGAGGGTGCTTTTTTATTTTTTTACCATATGCCCTTTTACCGTTTGTACTTATTTACGCAGATAAGTAAAAAGCCTTCTTAATTATTACTAAATTACTAAATTAATAAAAAACCTGCACGATTTAAGCCATTTAAAATTTTAAAATTACATAAACACGGGAAACGATCATGGTTGAGCGCACTGGGGAACTTCCCTTTAAGGCCCTGCGCATGCCCCATGTTTGATCCGTAGATCGAATTGCATTCATTTTTACAAATGATTAAACTTATAGGCTAAAAACTTCCCTAAAACCATATTTGTTGTAAATTAATTTCTGTCATCAAATATTTTACATTGATGTTCAGTGCGACAATTTTTACTCTAACTTTCCTTCCAGATGTAGCTCTGCAAAGTTCGTCTAAACGGGACTTTCTGATATAAAAAAATACTTACCGACATTTTACAAATAAATCGCGGATACCAGCAATTGTGAGTATTCCCAATGAAAAGATCAGTACAACAAATAAAATTATTTAAATGAAAATGTACAACTTCTGCTGTTTCGGTAACGTGTACCTATCTCACTATCTATAGTTGCGCAATAATTTTCAAGTTGCATACATAACTTGACTTGAACGTGAACTTGCACTTGAACTTGATTGTTCAAGTATTTATTTTTCATGAATAAACAATGCTAAAAATTTTGTTCGCTATTGTTATAGCTGATAATGCTTAGGCCGTAATTAGGATAAACTAAACGGCATGCGGATGATATTCTTTACTTTAAAATTAGTTTAATAAAGTTTAAAATACTTGATCAAATAATTGCAGACATTGTGTTCTTATTTACTAATGTCCACAATTTAGAGGGCAGCAGTCGTATTATTGGCCTGTTCACATTAGTGTTGCACTGATCTGGTGAGTGTAACCAGGAGTTATATTCATGAATATTTGTCGTCGTTAATTTTGCTTAACCAATATTGATTTATAAGATTGTATGCTGTTCCTCTGCGCTATCATGTTTAATATTATCACAACTTATTCTTACAGGTAGGTGTGGATTATTAAAATAATTTTTACCCTGGCCCAACCCTCAAAATAGTGTGAACTTTTACAAATGTAATGTGAGGGCCTTAGTCAACATTTTTTTTACCCTGGCACAAAATGTTTTAACCTGGTCGGGCCAGGGTGGGCCACCCCGTAAATTCACCCCTGCTTACAGGGAATCATAAATTGCTCTTAAACTTCTTCTTAGCTTCAGAACAGGTGAGGAGAACAATAACTTCATTTTTATAATGGAACAAAAACCTCGACTACCAAGAACATCCTCATAAAACAATAAGTCGGAACTTTTAATTTAGTATGCAAACAGGACACCAGAATTATTCTCGATGTGGACCACTGGGCATCGTGGACAGAGCTGCGTTCGGGTCAAGTATTTTGAGGATCCGAACTTGAACTTGACCTGCACTTGAACTTTCAAGTAGATATTTGTCAGTACCCGAACTTGGCGTTTCGGGTCCCGGGAATCACTTGTCATACGAAGTCATTTCTTGCAAGTAATCTTTCCAAAACCCGAACTTGATCTGATACTTGAATTTCGGGTCCATAAATCTTGCGAACCGAACTTGGAATTGACTTGAACCCGAACTTGGATTTCAAGTACTTGAACCTTGCAACTTTGTAGTATGAAGTAGCAAAAACATTCCAACGGTTGGAGCTAAGATTTTCAATTTCCGTCGTCTTTATTAAATTCAGATTCGGGTTCACTCGTGGTTTTTCCTCATGTTACAGTCTCACCAGACAATTTATGTACTTCAATAGTTTTTCAAAAATAATGAAAAATTAGAAGAATAGTTTTAAGTACGACGATTTACAGAATACACAAGAGTAACTCCAAACGAAAGTAAGCTCCAGCTTCTGTGCATATCTCTGCAGCCAAGGTTTCTAGTGGGGATGTCAATGTTCTGGTCCGGACCATTTATAATGGTCCGCTATTGGTCTGGTCCGGTCTGGTCCCAGATTTGTATGGTCTAATCAGACCGTACCGCTCTGATTCAACACTTGGACCACACCAGATACAATTGGTCCAGTTTCAGGACCAGACCAGACCTGACCACAGGACCATGGTCTCAAACGTACGCAAAATAAAAATTTGAGTTAACGAAATCCCATGGAACAAATTAAAACTGACATTTCCGGAGATAAAAGAAGAATTTGACGGGATAAAATGTGATTAGTTAATTGCTCTCAATGGTTTTCTGGACCTTAATCCGGAGCATGGTCCTTGTCCTTGGTCTGGTCCGAACGACTGGATCAGACCAGTTTCATAAAATCTGAATCAAACCAGACCATTGGCATCACTAGTTTCTAGAATGCGTGTTGCAGAAGTGCGAAAAACCGAGTGAGAAGAATGCACAAAGGAAGCAAAAGTTGGAACTAGGATACTTGAATTGGTACTTGAAAGATCAAGTTCGGGTTCAAGTAAAATCCATGCCCAGACCCGAACTTGAACTTGATCCTTAGTTCAAGTCAATTCTGTGGACTTGCACTTGGAACAGAACCGACTTGAAATTCCAAGTTAGGATCCAGCAAATACTTGAACTTGACCCGATTCAACCAAGTAGAAACGCTGCTGATCCCGAACTTGCTCCGAACTTGACCTGACTTGATACTTGTCAAGTACTACTTGAACTTCAGCGCAGCTCTGATCGTGGAGGAGAATTTTTATGTCGGTGGAATAAAAACAAACACAAAGATGTCATTATTATAATGATTGGCTCTCAATATTATTTTTAGTTGGAAGCAGGAGATAAGCTTGATTTCAGTGACAAAAACTCAAGTTATACTCAAGTTTTATTCAAGTACTTCCACTCATTGTACTTGAACTTTACTTGATTTTGAAATCAAGTAATAAATTATTAACTTGGACTTGATCGAACTTGAACTTGATGTTCAAGTTTCAAGTTACATACAAATTGTCTGCACTTGACTTGACTTGAACTTGATAAGCACTTGAACTATTTAAGTTGTACTTGAACTTGAACGCAGCTCTGATTAGTACATAGTGTTAGGTATTGCGACCTGGAGTGTCAAGATGACTGCTTTCCTGATTACGTGTTTAAAAAAATACCCAAACTTTTTAGGTGTTCCTAAATAAGATGCGGGTATTTTAACTACCCGTAACTGTACTTGATGCAATCCACCCAAACAGGTATTATTCCCAGAAATATGTAAAATACAATATAAAATATATTCCGGGAAAAACTAAAAATACCGAGAATATCTGCAAAAAAAATCAAAATATAAATTACGAAGTAAAAAACCCAGTAATAACATGTCAAAATACAAATAACCGAACTTTTAAATGGGGTAAAATATCAAAACACAAATACTGTAATTAAGTACAAAGTACAATAAATTAGACACGAAATATTTTTGCTAAACCCCTTTCCTAAAAATTTTGTTCCATTTTTGTAATTACGTATGGGCACGTGCACTATCATGGTTTAAGGTGAAAAGTATTTCGAGAAAAATGTTTTTCACCAAAATCATTTATAATGCAAAAATATTTCAATACAAGTTTTTTGGTATGGGATTAAGGTTGAGGATAGGGATGAAGTATTTAATTATGTGGAAGTTGAGCATAGATGGGAAATGATTTCTCATGGGGATAAAACGTTTAGTGGGGGTAATGGTGTTAAATGAGAGGATAATGTAAATGTTGGGGGGTTATGAGATTGTAAAGTAATACCTACATGTATTTAAGAAATCTTCAGTAAATATGATCCGTTTAAAATACTTTTGTGCCTGAAATATTTTAAAATACACTTGAACCTAACATATTTCAAAATAAATACTGAATCCAAACATAATTTGAGGTCTCAAAAATCCTATTTTTCAAATGCTACATTTTGAAATACTTAAAACTACCTATTTTTCAAAAATAATCAGCAAAAGTTTTATTGCACAGTCCTAACTTACAGTGTCAGAAAGGGACTCCCTCATTTTAATCACAATTTCTTGTTAGTTACTTCAAAATTTGGGACATTGTTGTAGGTCACAGTGCTCACGGACAGGAAGCAAAGTCGAGATTTGTTTGAGAAATGCCAGCATTCCATATATTACGTTTGTTCACGAGTAGGGGTGAGTATCTCGTTGGTTTTAAAATTCTCGTTTGTCTCGTTCTCGTTTTTGGAAAAAATACGAGAACGAGATATTCTGATAACGAGAGTAGCGAGAGTAAACATTTAACTAGGCAAACGAGTCATACAAAAAACATGGTTTTTATTTAGCTATATCTACATATAATACTTAATTGTAATTTTCCAAACAATCTGGCGGCAGAACATGGAAGTTTATTCAATTTTACTAATCGAAACAATCATAAAACGCATGTTGTTCATTTTTGGATATAAACCAATAAATTTGAAAGCAAATAAAGATCTCGAAAAATATAAATAATCACTTACAACTTTAAAAATTAGGACATAGAGTTGCAAAATTGTCTTAATTCTCACGATGGCAGGACAAAACACCCGATTTTTCTGTTTTTACAGACACTAGCTAGAATTAATTTCAAACGATACTCTCGGTTAATTAAGCGAGATGTCTCGTCCTCTCTCGCTGGTGAATAAAGAACGAGATAAACGAGAATCTCGTCTCGTTGTCTCGCTATGCTCACCCCTATTCACGAGGAAAACCTTTTTGAAAATTTCTTTAGACGTTCGTTTGTAGAAAATGAAGTGGGCATTCCAGGGAGCTCTGCAAGAGATTTCTACGTCGAGAATTGTGGACATGAAGAAAGTACGAATTTCAGATTTTTTTACAAGATACAAAATAAAATACTTTGATTTCAACAAGAACCAAAAATGCAAAATATCGTATTTAAAATATAAAATACATATTGCAAATACTCTCAAATTTATCTCGAAACAAATTTCTGAGATGAACGTATCTGTATCTCCAGTTTATTCTCTCAAAGTATCTTGGACAATTAGGCAGAATAACTGGCTATACAAAAATTATTCAGCTAACTGTATGTGACATTCATGTCAGTAGATTTTAGAATTGTACATTTGGGTATTTTATCATGGTACAGAATATTTTTACATACTTAAAAAGAATAAGCTGATAGCTCATGGGTAATTTACTTACGAATTTTTAAGTTCGTGTCAATAATTGTAACATTATATAGCCCCTCACATACATTGAGTTTAGCGTATTTATCTCATAATTAAGTACTTCAAACCAGTTCAAAAAGTTAAAGAATTGACTTCAAAATGTGACGAAGTAGTAATGTTGGCTTTAAAATATTTTTAAGACATGTATTACAGACAACCTTGACACTTGCCAGAGCTATGTAATTTGGAATTATATTTTGTATTTGGAATACAGGTGGGCAAACGTTACATGATAAACAAATAAAAAATTTCATCACATTCGTAGATCTTCAAAATACGAAATGCAAAAAACAGTAAAAATTTGGTGCTGACCATATACGAAATCCAAAATGCCTTAAAATATTTACGGTAAGAAAAATACCCAATACAAAATACGGAATGTATCTCAAATACTATTTAAAATAGAACATTTCAAAGTACTCCACACCTCTACATTTAAATGCTGTCGTAAGGGGAAGATTATGCAGTTTAAAATTAATTTATAGCCTCAACACATTGTACGTAAATTGGGGTTAGTGAAACAAAAAGCATTTTTATGAGAATAAGTTGCACTGTAATTTACATCAAATCGTGTAATGAAGTGGATAATAATTATTATTTATTTAAATATGGTTGCAGCATTCTCGCATCTACCATTTACTTGAGTTTGCCCGTCTTCACAATCATTTGCTGGTGCACCATTGATACTCCCGACCCCGCCATTCTCCTCTCTGAAAATATGGAAGAAATAATTAAATCAATTCAACTTCAAGAAAAAGGATATTCACCAACTTTTGTTAATTATTTAATTAAAAATTCTTGTCAACTTTTGCATTAATATGAACCTATCTAGCGTGAACAAGATGAAATCATTACACGAATATTGAAATAATTAGTATTTGATAAGTTGAATAATTATTGAAGAGAACTTACGGTTGGGGCATCACGGGCAAGGGAATGTCATAATCGTCAACGTTATCACTTGTATATGTACCCTGGGGGCTGCAGCTGATTTGAGTTGGCTGGAAAACAATTGCAACAACAACAACTGCTGTCAGGAAACACAACCAGGATTTAGAAGACAGCAACATCTTGAGAAATTTTCCACTAAAGGGGAGTCACACGATTATAAATGCCAAAAGTCAAATGATGCTTCCCTTTTATAGGTAGCTTCCAGCTTGTGAACTGTGCACATGAGCAGTGTGTAAAATCTATGAAATCTTCTGCATGTTCACCCTTTCACATAAATTATGGACCTACATTTTTGCAATATTTCAAGAGCAATACATTTGAATAGAATTAATGCAAAACTGAATGTAAATATATAATATGTAGAGATCATCACACAATTTTCTCTCCCCTTGAGACAAATACACACATAAGAAACAATGATATGATTCCCTGATATAGAAGCTATTTGTCCAGATTTCCAAAAATTAGTTTCATAGATATTTTTGAAGAATTTCTGTCAGAGCTCACAAATAATTACTGGAAGCCAAGTCGAGGTGAAAATTTTGGAATCTCTTGAGAATTCCATCACAACTCCCAATAAATGGACTGGGAGGGAGAATAACCACATGAAACACCCTGTACAAATAATATAGAGAAGTTTTCCCATATACCGAACTAGGGATATAGTTACGCAACGGTGGGATAAAAATCACGGACGTGCATGACAAGTTTTGTATAGAATTCCAACCCGTATCTTAATGAGTCATAAATCAAGGAATTACACGTATCTGCTTTTATTCGAGAATTTCATAAGCTTTCAAGAATTCAAAACTTGTTTCTTTAATTTTGACAAGTAGGTAGTAATTACGTGTGCTATGCTTATTCCAGTTTTTAGAAGGACAGGTCAGGCTTGATTTATTTCTAGTAAAATTATTATGGATATTAAAGACAAGTATTGTAGACGCACATTGTTTGTAGAGTGGAAAAACTGCCTAAATATGTGTATTATTGTTGATTGCAAACTACACATGGTCATTGACATTTTGCTCATAACATAAAAGTTCAGAAATATGCTCGAATTTTTCCTTATTATTTCTACTTGGACCTTCGATATTCATAGAGTTTAATATCGCCTTCAAATGGCCATTTAAACAAAAGGCCTTCCTTCCTCCTACCAATGATTGAAGCCTTTAAAATTATTTCCCTTCCTTCAGCTCTACTTCAATTCTTAAATGAATTGGCTGAGTTATACTTTCCCGGCCACAAAATTACCTTCCACCGTCCATCAGTCCTTCCACCGCCAACTTGACCTGCCACTTGACCTGCCACCTGATTTTCCACAAATTTCGTATATACCTTCCACCTTCCACTTAACCTCCTACTGGACCTTCCACCGAAAATCTAAATTGCTCCCCGTAATTAGCTATGCAAACTGGAACGCTAAAATGCTTCAATTTATTTGGAAACATAAGCCGCAATACGATTCGTATCGTATATAGTTGGTGGTTCATGGTTAGTCGTTGTTTAGTCGCAGTTTCATTCTTGTTGGACAGCCGAAGCAAATTGAAGCGATGAAAACATCAGAATTTGTTGGTACTACATTTATTGTTTAAATAAATTGCATTCTGATAAAATTAAAAGCTTTATAATTTTCATGTGCACATTTTTGGTTGAATCCTTCGTTTAGTCTCTTTTATATAGACACATATCTCTCACTCTGCATCTGCTCTAGATAGGATTGATAATTGCTACTTACTATTTTAGCCTTGTTTTGTCACCATGGTTTATGGTACCGTACCAATGTAAGTGTAATATGTTCAATTGTACATATTTTTGACAGAAAAAATACGAATTCAAGAGAGACATTTTCAAATTAATAGACTCGAAGCAATACATATACTGGCAGGAGATAGTAATACTAACTAGGACATTGAAGTATCTTTGCAGAGTTGCATTTTATAGGACACACGTAAGAATACAGAACGCTATTTTTTTAAACCGAAGGTTGGCAAAGTGGTGGAAGGTCAAGTGGAAGGTCAAGTGGAAGGTGAGGTGGAAGGTCAAGTGGAAAGTCTGGTGGAAGTTTAAGTGGAAAGTCAAATGGAAGTTTGGTGGAAGGTGGAATGCCGGTGGAAGTTACGTATGTATTTTAGTGTTAATGAGTGGGTGAGTGGTAGGTGGAAGGTAATTTTGTGGCCGGGAAAGTAGAACTCAGCCAATGAATTCACCCTTACTCCAAATACAGCCTTCCTTCACGTCAAACCTTCATTTAGTGTAAAATTGTACACATGGTGTGAGCACCCGGGCTCTTAAAACTCTAGGTTAAAAACTATACTTAAACTATCCTAAAACTATGGTGGCTTATGCCTAGGGAATAAAGCACGTCCTCTCAGTTTAACGGCTGGCAGGGTTCTTCCTCTTTATTCATACAGCTCCACTTCCCACTCTCTCATCACACAATCCACTTGCGCACTCTCCAGTGCCGCATCCTCACACACAAACCCATACCCTAGGTATACATAAACCTAAATATTATTAGATGCTCCTCTCATTATCCCCCTCCCCACATTTTCAATCGTCCCGATTGATGCTGGGTCGCGGTTCAGGTTCAGAGGAGTCCCTTATTAACAAAAAAAATAAATGCCTCTGAGACACCAGGGCTAAAAACAAAAAATATGTTTACAGATCAAAATAAATCACAGAACTCATTCATTTTTTTACATATAAATGCATCTGTGGCACACACATTAGTACATAGGCAAAAACAATTAAATTCCACTGCTATAATAGGGCTTACAGAAAAGGAATTGAAAGCAAAAACATTATTGATTCATAAAATACAAACAAGATTCTTGCTCCAGGAAAAAATATAATATTTCCCACAAAATTAAATAAACAATGATAGAAGACAAGTGGGTATTATTGATAAATACTCTTCTCTCTCCCCTCTCTCCTTTGGGCTTGGGTAAATACGGCAATAATTGGTCCTCTTTTCGACGCTTGTAACACCCCCTGGTCTGGCGGATCTTAAAAGAAATTGTATTACTTCTGCTCATTTGAACTCTGGTGTGATCCGGGATTGGTTAGCTTCTCTGAACCGGCCAAATCAACTAAAACACAGAAAAGAAAGTCCCAATGACTCTCGTAATAAACCATTGACCCTTCCTGCTGCATAGAGCCGATTTCAGAGCAAAATGTAACCAAAAATAATAATATTAGCGATTAATTAATTTCTCCATCTCGTTCCGCCATTTACAGGAAATACACATAGTGCATATAGTTATACTAGCGGCGACATCTCCTCGCTGGATTAGTACAGGTACGAGTAATTCTATGGTAACAGGGAAATAACTTAAGGGATAATAAATTATATAATGCGCATAGTATGATTGTTCACAGGTAATTTTCCCCTACGTTTGCTTCAATTGGGAAACCTCATATTTTTCCCCAATACCTGTCAAAAGTTGCAGGAAAGAATCCAGAAGTTGTCGGAATTCGATGGGAGCTGTCACAACAGAGTATAACTTTTTTCAGGAAAATACATCAAGATTAGACCAGGTACTGACAGGTAAGGATACAATTCCTAGCTAAATATCGTATTCATCGGCTAACCCCAGGTAAGTATTTAAATAGTAAACTTCCCTCTATATAATTACTATAAAAAACAGATTTCGTGTTTATAATTTCTTTCCCTCCGATTTTCTATGTTCCAAAAATGTCTTACTCTGTGTTGTTTTCAGCTTACGATGTTATGTAAAAGAAATCAATTTACTCCTTAGTTTTAATTTTACATTGACTTTGAATTTTACAGGTTATTTAACAGGATGTTTTATTATTGTTGGTTTTCTAGGAAGAGCAACCTGGCCCCAACTCAATGCATTTCCTAACGCGATAAGACGGCCCCCCGTGTAACAGCCCGGAATTCCATATCGTGAAGGAATAGCGTGAAGAAATTAGGTAAGATATTTTTAAAAGTGAATATCAAGGGTAAATGAAACACTGGGATAGTATTTTAATTATTCATGGAGGCTCTTCAAATTATCTCGTCTCCTAGGCTGGGCAGTAATATATGTGTTTCCTATTTAACCATAATCTCTAAGTAAATCTGTAGATCTAAATCACATCATGTTAAATCAAACCGAGTAATTTATGTTATATGACTGAACGAGACTCCTAGAAATTATTATCCGAGAAACAAAAACAATAATAAAAATTGTTACTGTCTCAGTTCCCCATCGGCTACCATACTAGCGGTCAGGCTACGGCCTAAACGAAAATCCCCAGGAATTCCCTGCGGTTTTTCTTGATTTGAACTATTTTCTTCTTCGGGAAAAATCTCCAGCTTGGTAGAACTGCGTTTGGGTGGTTGCTCTGCCCGTTCTCCTAGGCTCGATGACGCTAGCAACGGGACTAGTCACAAATGCTCTCTGGGCTACTAGTTTAGCTGCTGGTCTTGCAGGAATCGGATGGGTTTCCATTTCGGGGATGGACTGGCGGCTAGCCTTTGAGCCAGTCTTTGAGGAAACCTTTGACCGAGATTCCCGTACTGATGCTTGACTCGGCCTGGAATTCTCCTCACTATCCCGACGGAATGTCGGAACTTTGGATTTCGGGGGAAGTCCTTGATTTGTTGGTGTCAGTCCAGGATTTACAACAGAAACTTGTCTGTCCTGGAAGATGCTCTCACCAGTAGGATGACTCTGGGATGAAATTTTACTGTGGCCAGGCACATCCAGGAAATTATTCATGTGATGTTTCAACGCCTCTGCGAATGAAAGTCTCTTCGCCAATGCCTCATCCTTTCCTGAAGAATTTCGAGGGGTATTTGACCTCGAGGTCCTGCGGGTACTTGTTGTACTTCCATTACTGAGGCTGGGTGAATTATTCTTGGGTGGTACATTCTCTTCATCCTCGCTAGCTCTATTTCGAACTTTCTTCCGAAGCGTAATCGAATCTTTTGAGGACTCAATTCTGGTTGGGGTGGCGATCGTGTGTGTAGAGGATGGCACCGTCGTCTCCTGTCTATTCGGGAAAGGCTTCATTAGGGGTAATCTGAACGGACTGTAGTCCATCTTCCTCTCAAATAAATCCGGAGAGGCATCATCGTTGACATGTGTAAATATCCTGGATCGATTTAGCTCTTCTGGAGATTCAGGTGAAGACTCGAACAATTTCTTTCCTTCCGTAGGGGTTGACGCTGCTATTGGGTTGCACGTTAATAATTCTGGGTGGTTCGTCAGGTTTCCCAACGGGTTCCTGGGGCTAAATGGAGATTTTTGTAATCCCCCTGATATATTTAGAGATTCCCTGGAACTTCCTGAAGCCAAACTAATATTCTGTCGGGAATCCCGGTAATTTTTGAAAGCCATTGAACTGTGCTGGGTTTCCGGGGAGTAATACTGGCTGTCCTCCTCATTGTTCCTTGACTGGTCCGACTGTGATGTTTCCCGACTGTTGCTCTTTCCACTTGATCCCTTGGGAGATTTCTGGTGGTGGGGTGATGGTGCTTTTCCACTCCCTGAATTTTGTGAGACACTTGGTTGGAGATATTCTTCATCTACAGGTATAACTTGAGGCTTTTCTTTTATAACCATATCAGCCTCTCCTGGTCCTGTGGGAATTAACTGAAATTCTATACTCGCTTTCCCTTGGTAGTATTCCGTCAATTGGGAATGGGAAGAGTTTAATTCCTTGGGTGGGACTGCTGGGATATAGATATGTTCCACTCCCTTGCTGGGAGTGTAATTAGTTTTGGTAAAGGGTTCGGCGGACAGCTGGAGTCCAATTTCCGGAGATACCTCCTTGCTGTTGACCGTTGATCGGTTACGCTCTCTCGGAGAACTTTCCGCGGCTCTCGGTGGATTTGGAGGGATTTCGGGCGTTTTTGCATGGGGGTCCGGGAGGGTAAACAATATTGGTGGGTCGTCTCCTAGACCTGAGACGTTACTCGAAGAGTTTTGAGTTTCATCGCGTAATGTAGGAGGCTCGACTTGGGAAAGTATTAGGTCCTCCTGGTCCTCACTAGAAACAGCAACGAAATTTGGCAACACATTTAAATCCTGAGATGGGGACTTACGCTGTAGTCTTTGATCATATTCCGGTGGGATTTCTAGCAATTCCCAAATTATTGAGTCTTCCTGGGACTCGATCAAGTGAGTATCTGGTTGTATCTGAGTCAGTCTCTCCTGTCTCGTACGGGCTCTTGTCCTTACTGGAGACCTCCCTGAAATAAGTGTTGGTCTCCTTGGGGACACAATTTCGTCGTTTTGGCAGTTTGGCTGAGAATTTTGTCGCGTCGTACCTTGATTCATTTCTTCTCGAATTATAGCCGCTAAAGGTCCCTCCTTCGGGGCTGTCGGTACCTGGCTTCGGAGAATGTCTAGTAGGGGAATAGTATTTCCTGGAGTTTCTTCTCCCAGATCGAACGACAATATGGACTCACTCAACAGCTGAGTTCTTTTAGGGTTTGATGTCTCCGGGGCTTCCCTCCGAATTTCCTGGAACGAAGTCTGATTTTGGAATTTGGCTAAGACTTTATGTTTGAAAACCTCGGCATATTCTTTCTGCCAGGCTACTGGGGGTTTATATGCCTTTACTTTATGTGAGTGTACCCGGATCAGCCTGTGTTTATTAAGCTGATTGCCTCTGTACTCAACAATAAAGGAAGTTTCCCCTCGGGCCTCAGTTATCTGGTATGGTCCTATCCAGTATAGCTGGAGTCCTCTCCTTGACGAATCAGCGATCCAAACCAGGTCACCTACTTGGAAATTGTTTGGCTTTCGGTTTTTATTAAATTGTTTTGCTCTTTTTTCTTGCTCTCTGGTGGTATTTTGGTTAGCTCTGAAAACTCGGTCTCTCCTGACCTCTTCTCGTTCCTCTGGAGTTGGAGCTTGAAGTATTTGAGCTGCAGGGGTTAGCAAATCCAATTTGGTCCTAGGCTGCACTGCATATACCAGACTAAAGGGAGTGTATTTTGTGACCTTGTGTACATGCTGGTTGTGGGACTTGCACGCCAGGCCTAGTTTCTCGTCCCAGTCATCGCGGTACTTTGAGACGTACTTCCTCAGGTACCGTTAGGTAGGTAGCAAATCGGCTGGTGTGGTCTATGGCCAAAAATATATACTTGTTCCCAGACCTGGACTCCTCCATTGGGCCAACATAGTCTATAGCGATCCTAGTAAAGACGTCATCCGGGGGAGGGACTATCTTCATAAGTCCTTGAGGTTTAGTTGTCCTGGGATTTGCGGTCTGACATGTCACACAGCCCTGAACGTACTTCAATATATCTTCGCGCATATTGTTCCAGAAATAGCGCTTCATCAGTTTTTGGTAAGTCTTAAAAACTCCAACGTGACCACCATCTAGGGAATCATTGTGGGCTAACTTTAAAATGGGGCCTCTCAGGGTTGATGGTACCATTAATCGGTAAGGTTCACTCAGTTTGTGATCCACTCTGAACAAAAGTCCGTGAATTAGGGCATGTTTGGAATTAAAGCGGTTATGGGAATTTCCGGTTCTTTCTCCGTGGGCTTCTAATTCTTCTATTATTTTCTTCAGGGCTGATTCTTTTCTCTGGTGCTCCTTAAAAATATCCACGTTACCTCCGAGAATTATCTGAATAATGGGCTCTTCACCGATGATTTGATGAAGATTCTGGCCCGAGACTGGGATCCTGATTGATCTGATAGGGTACCGTGAAAGGCAGTCTACGTGGGGGATTTTTGACCCAGGCACGTAAACTATCTCCTTTTCTTGTTGGGCCATTTCTAGTTGCATCCGGGCAACTCTGGAGTGGGGGTCCTTTAAATTTGTGAGGCACTGTAGGGCCTTGTGGTCTGTGTGAAGCTGAATTTTCCTCCCATAAATGTACGGGCGGAACTGCTGGAACCCGAAAATACAGGCCAGGGCTTCTCGCTCTCCCGTGGTGTATTTTTGTTCCGCAGGCTTCACCAATCGTGAAGCATACGCTATTGGGCGCCAGGTCTTGCCATCTCGGGACTGCTCACAGGCAGCACCTACTTGATAGTTACTTGCGTCAGTAACTACCCTGATTGTGGCTTCTGGATCAAAATAGTCTAGAACTGGGGCTGAAATCATGGCCCGCTTGAGCCTCTGGAAAGCTTCTTCCTCAGGTTGCCCCCAAACGAAGCTGACATCCTTTTTTGCCAGGTGGTGCAGGGGTCGGGCAATTTCTGCGAAATTTTGGACAAAGGTCCTATAATAATTGCAGAAACCTAAAAAGGACTGGACATCTTTTAAATTCTGTGGAATCGGGAAGTCCTTAACGGCCTGGATCTTCTCCGGATCTGGCCCTGAACCCTCTCCGCTAATTACGTGGGCCAGAAAGTGGAGCTCGTTGAAGCCGAAATGACATTTGGACAATTTGAAAGTGAGGGAAAATTCCCGGGCTCTCTGTAGGACCATTTCCAAACGAACCAGTAAGGTGTCGAAGTCTGAGGCAAAAATAAGGAGGTCATCAATGTAGACCAGGGCAATGGTGTACTTCAAATTTCCTAGGATAGTGTCCATCATGCTCTGGTACTCGGCGGGACTATTCTTGTAGCCAAAGGAAAGCCTGTTGTAGCAAAACTTCCCTCGGTGTGTGGAACATGCCGTCTTCAACTTACTCTCAGGCGCCAGCAAGAGCTGAAGGAACCCCTGGAGTGCATCCAATGTGATGAACCAGACTGATCCGGACAGGTGATCCAAGCAGTCATCAACTCTGGGAATGGGATAGGTATTTTGCTCAACCTGGTCGTTGAGCTCCCGGAGGTCCACGCAAACTCTGTGCTGGAGGTTCCCATGTTCGTCTCTCTTCTTGGGCACCACGATAACTGGGGAGTTATAGGGAGACACGCAAGGCTCGATTACCCCCAGCTTGAGGTTCCTCTCTACGTGCTCGTCCAGTACTTGTTTTTCTAGATGGGCAAGTCTGTACGAGTACTTGTGGAAGGGCTTCTTGTCACCAGTGTCAATCACCACAGGAGGAAAGTTGACCACTCCCAGCTCATCGTCGGAACGGGCAAAGTTATCTGAAAATTTATTTATTACTTCCAGGATTCTTTGTCTCTGGTCCTCATCTAGATTGGGCCCCATCTTAATTTCTTCAAGAGAAAAAGGCTGCCTCCTCTCAGGGTTAGTGATTTCGGGTGAAATCCAGTTGTTCCGAGGGTCGTCCATTTGAATCAGGTTCGCATCATCAAAAGGTTTGTAATGTCCCAGATATCGGATGGCTGGCATCGTGACGTGTTGTTTAGTGGGATTCAGGATAGCCGTTTGAGCTTTCCCGTTTTTGAGTCTCAGGATGGTGTTCCCAAATAAAATCCCTTTCTGTTGATGTGGGTTAGCGGTAACCGTGATGTCTCCGGAAGCCGATGGGTCCCTGGAGTAAACGGTGATTTGTCGCCAAGACATCGCGGGGATTTCATGAGGGCGTTTGGTAAATACTGATTTGGAAATTCTCCTGATATTTTCAGGTTCACCCAGTGTGCTCATGGGAATGCCCTTGCCGCTGACTGGATGACTGTCCTGGTAATTGCTGGAGAACGATTGAGTTGAGGTACTTGAATCCGAGGTAAAATCTTTATTTTTCCTCCTTTTTCTGTCATTTTTGGGTGATGGTGAACTTGAACTTTCAATTTGAGATTCTTCTTCATTGAAAAGAATCAGGTCGGGCTCTGGGTTATGTTGTTGAATTTTGTCTTTGATTTCTGTCGAATTCCAGGTGGGCGTACTTGACTCTGTGAGAGGGCCGTCCAGATCTCTGAAACTCCAGTCGCTATTGGTTCCGATCCAACCTTCCTCGGAATCTTCGCCATACTGGTCATCTGATGGCAGATGTTGCTTCCCCTGGTACAAAATAATGTGTTTAACTTTGTCCATAAGGAGTCCAAACCTCAGATTAAAGTTGTATCCCAGAAGCATGAGGGTGTCCATGTCTTCGATTATGCAGAATCTGTAATTGTAAGGGGCGGAACATTCGTCATCAACATGAAAAAATAAAATGGCTGAGCGGTTGTAAGTACCGCCGCTTCCAGGGAGGACCATAGCGAAAGGTCTGGGTTCATGTTGTACTACTTGGATACTTTTTGGACAAAATTTCTGCAAGTAAAAGACGGCTGCGGCTGAAATTGTGGACATGGCTGCGCCTGAGTCTACCACAGCTCTCATCTTGACGGGGTACGCTGCTATACTGAGGTGGTATATATCTTGGTTCTTACGGTAAGTCTGATTCCAAAGTCGTAAAAATTCGCACCCCATCCTTTCTTCATTTGAAAGAGTCTCGACATGGTGCATTGAATCTTGTGTATAAACTCTGGCAATTTTGTCTGATTTATGGATTGCTCTGAGAGCCATCCTTTTACGAGTTCTGAGCATGGGGGCAGGGGCTCGATTCTGATCTTGTAAAATCTGTGTGTCTTGTACACTCTCTAATGATCTGGAATTTTCTATGACAGGGGAACGTCGAGGGAGTTCCTCTTCTAAATCTTCTGTTCGTTCCACTATACTTTCGAATCTGCTATTCTTCTTTTTAACGAAAGAACTTCGGGGGTGTTCTTTCTCTGTACTAATTTTCTTTTTGACATTTTCAGGGACTGTCTCCGGAATGTTGATGTGTGAAAACGGATCTTCTGGGGAGCCATTTAAATTTTCAATGTTCAAAGGTGGTTGGCTCATTTCATCTGGCCAAGCAATGGGAAAATCTTGCGAAGGTAATTCTCTAAAAAATAATGGCTCGCTTGTTTCCATTGACATCTGGGTTCCTGGATCATAAAGTTGATTTGGATGAGGCTGCCAAGTCTGGTCGTCCCCTAACGCCAGACCTAACAGTTTCCCTGGTTGTTGATTTGTTGTGGGGCGGGTTGGGGATTGGAGTTGCCCATGTTGTTGTTGTTTGATCTCTGAGGCTGATTGGCACTTCCTTGAGGGAAATTCCCTTGCTGTTGTTGCCCTGGACCATATCCTCTGTTAGCCCACACTGGTTGTGGACCTTGGAATTGTTGCTGATTGTTAGTACCACATTGGTTCTGATAATGAGGTTGGTTCATTGGTTGACTCTAATTAAATCCCTGGCTAGGTATTTGAAACTGCTGTTGGTTCGGGTTAAACTGAAAATTTTCGTGATTGGGTTGGTAAGGTTGGGTCTGATTCTGATACTGGAACTGGCCTTGATTCTGGTTGCCAGAATAGTTACCGAAGCCTTGGCTTCGCATCCTAAAATTACTATGATTAGGCGGTGCTCCGGGCTGGTGATTCTGGTGGCAACCCGAGTTATTCATGCTATGCGAGTAATTCTGATTTACAGGCACCATACCTCTGGGGTTTCCTCTCCGTGGTCTCTCATCGAAGAGCTGGGTCAGTCTTCCCGTATTGCCACTTGACAGATCCCGGTTCATATCGGCGCAGTGCTTCATGATGTGGTTGGTTCGAAGGCAGTAGTCACAGTGTAGGCCCGTTGTAAGGGTCCGGATGGATGTTTCCTGTAACTGGGGTGCTTGGGATCCTGAAGTTGTAGAAGTTGAGAATTTCTGGCCGGGGTTCATTTCGGGGTCGTTCAGTAGAGAGTCCAGGTTGACTACCAGTTCCTCTGTGGATTTGGCCGGTGTACAGGCGATGGCTGCAAACCTTGATGGAATCTGCTTCCTCGCCTCACTGATGATCTCCTCATCGGACATCTTTGGGTCCAGTTCCAGGCAGAGCCGGGTCAATTCTGCAACAAACGTTTCAGCATCAATCCCAGGTTTCAACTTGTAATTCTCTAGGTCGGCCTTTCTCTTGGCCTTCCTCTTCGAGTGGTCAAATCTTACACATAAAGCATTAACAACGAATTCCCAAATTTGCTCATTTGACTTTGATCCTTCACTAACGAAATTTCTTATTCTAGGGAATAAATAGGCATACCAGATTTTGACGGACTTGTCTGGGGACTCATTAAACATTCTCCTCATATCCTCAATGACGGAATCGAAACCAACGAAAAGTTTTACCCGTTGTGTGGCAACCTTCTTGGAAAAACCCTGGGGTTCATCCTCGGAATAGTAGTGTCCCACCTCCAAACGGAATTTCTCCAGCCTGCGGTAGTCGACTTCGGCACTTTTGGGATCTGGTTTAGCCAAAGATCCTGGCGTGAGCACATTTCCAAATTTATTTGGTGGGAACTGGAATCCCGAAAACCCTGAGGGTGGTTGTGTTTGAAGAGGGACTGGATTCCCAATTAATCCTGGAGAACTTCTTGGTGGAACTGGTGGACATTGGCCACAGCCTATTTTAGAAGGAGAACCATTATTAGACCCCGTACCAATGCCGCTCTGATCCAATACATCCTTTTTGGAATCATCGCCTGATATCGACATCTTTTCGGATTAATGGTCCCGCACTTTCCAGGTAGGTACTGTACTATGAAACACACTAAATTATTAATTACTTGGTTGTAAATGCTTTTCCCAACTCTGAGAAAATTAAAAGAGTGAGTTAAACCCACAAAAAAATATTATGGAGTATCACAGATTACTACGATTATAATTTTTAGCCACACCAAGGAATGACCTTACAAAATGACAAATATTACTTACACAATTAGGTATTAGGAGTTTTATTTAGAATTAGTTTTAAAAATTTAAATAAAAATGATAACCGAAGGCAATAACTACAAATTTAACTAATGTACTAAAAGGATACCTGAAGGCCTCACTAATTATTCACCATGTTTAGGTCTTTACATAATTTGAGACTTCAGAGGTTGACCAGGGGACATCTCCAGGAGTGATAAGGTCGGTCACCTTGCCACACCCTGAAATGACTTGAAATGACTGGCCATAAAAAAATGTTTAAAAATATTATTTTGAAAATTATTAATTAAAATTATGTTACCCGATTGATACCGCTTTCCTTTTTCTGTTCCATGCTCTACAGAATTCGGGGATCTGAAAAATCCAAGGACACAGGGCAGGCACTCGTCAACCCAAGTAGAGGTACTCGCTGCTGACCGCACCCATAAAAGGGTTACTCCAGGTAAGTATGTAACGGTAACTTTCAGGCTACCTCCTAATTCCCTAATTTTAACTTAAAAAAACTAAAATAAACTAAAATAAATTAAAACTTTTAGGCACACGTTTGCTGCTGAGAACGGAAGAAAGAACACCCGCTAACCTCCACCAATGTGAGCACCCAGGCTTATTCCTAAAACTACCCTTAACAACTAATTACTAAATTACACTTAAAACTCTAACTTAAAACTATGGTGGTTTATGCCTACGGAATAAAGCACGTCCTCTCAGTTTAACGGCTGGCAGGGTTCTTCCTCTTTATTCATACAGCTCCACTTCCCACTCTCTCATCACACAATCCACTTGCGCACTCTCCAGTGCCGCATCCTCACACACAAACCCATACCCTAGGTATACATAAACCTAAATATTATTAGATGCTCCTCTCAATGGTATCAAAACGTCCATTAATTTTGAAAGCGAAGTATCTAGTTTTGATCAAAAGTATTGTAACTTGTTAAATGAAAGTTCATGCAAATATTTAAGAAGGTTCACAATTTTGACTTGTATTTTATACATTAGGAACAGGTGGGCTTGATTTAAATCATGTTGATTTAAATCTTGGTTTTACTCATGTTGATTTAAATCTTGGTTTAACTCATGTTGATTTAAATCTTGGTTTAAATCAAGATTTAAATCACTTGTTTTTTTTTTCAAATAAATCATTTATTTAAATCAAAATTGACTCTTCAACTTTCACGGTTAAGTAAAATTAAATTTTACATCTCGAAATTTTTTGTAAAACGCGCATTTTTGTGTTTTTGTGAATTTTGGTCGTGAGACCATTTTAGATTTTGATAATTTTCAGGATAATTTGTGTACGTTACCCCATTGATTATCTTTCAAGCTTACACAGTGCCATAAAATTTGCATATGAGCTTCTGCTGGGGGAATTGTTATGTCCCGCAAAAGATTCCGTCTCGTTTCGTAATCCAGGGTCAAAAATAAATATCCCGATCCCATCCTGAAATAACGTACGGGATCATATTTATGTCCCAAGTTGTCTCGTCCCTAACAGAAACTCAGTATATACAGAAACATCCCAACATCAAATCTTTCTAAAAGGGTGCCATTTAAAGTGGCAAGACTTGACAGTGAATTTTGCATTTTTTAAATGTAATAATTACGCTATACTTCATAAATGTTATACATTATTTAAATGTTGCACGGAGATATTCACACTTGTTTAAACGGATTATTCCACATTTGCATACAATATGTCTGCCCCGACATACTCTACTATCCCATCCCTAAACACTATATATATGCACACACTATACACATTTTATAAAATGTGCATAGCGTGTACATAACTGCAGATATACATCAATAAAAATTCGAATGAGACAGTTGGTATCTGTATTTGTCCTACACAGCGTTTAACTTTAAAGACAAAACTCAGTTCGACATTGTTACAATTTAAAAAAAATACAATTGATATTTGGAATTGGCATGTAACCAGCTTTTTATTTCATTAGGTAGCTGACTTGTCATTTTCTCTCAATATATTTTACCAATTGTTTAAGTTTCGTTGGTGCCAACAGTGTACAATATTATTAATAAAATTAAAATCCAATATTTTGTATGATAGTTCTATCGTACGATAAAATTTGGCATTTAAATCAGAAAACCCGTCCTTCCTTTGCCTACAACTTTTGGTAAATTTAATGAAACCTTCCCTCAACCTTTACAAAAAAATTCGGCATACCTACCACATTACATAGTTATTGGGTTGAAAAATCAGTCGGTCGCGTTCAATGAAGCCTTCGTTTAAGGCTATCCTTCGAAGGCTGGGCATGCCTGATACAGTGTTCTATTACATGTTGGAAGTCCACTGTTTTTTACAACGTTCATTTTCAAATACTGAGTTCAATTATTTTTGTATTACTAACAGGAGTTTAGAAGTAATATTTGAACAGTAAATCGTGAGTCGGTACACCGAAAATCATTTATTTCCTTTTGTAATAATTGATATAAATAATTACACGTATTTTATGCTATTGGTTTGCCCAAACGTAAGGATGCAATCAACCTTGAGTATTGACAATTATCTCAACACGATGTAATATTATTGTACGAGTAGCCCTGTTAGTAGAATTTATTAAAAGTTATAGGCAAAAATATATTGGCCCGCTGCAATTTTTAACAATATTGGAAGTTTATTTTTCCGTATTTGTTTTGTTTTTCCGCCTTAAAAATGGGTGATTTCCGTATCTACAGCCAAATGGGAATTATTATATTGTTTTTGAGTTGATGGCATTGTGGAGTTGCCAATGGTGGAAAATATGTATCAAATTATTATAGACTTGTTCTCTTATGCTACCATTCAACACTTGATTTTCGGTTTAAAGAACGGACGCTTGTATATAATAACGTTTAGGGCGAAGCACCGTTTTGGAACTCAGCAGAATTAAATTTCCGCATGATCACGACATATTACAGAAGATACAATAATAATTATTATAGGATCCATCATTGTACAATCAAATACATTCTAAAATTAAAGCAACAAAATTTTATCAATTGAGTCCTAATAACCTTAACAATGATACACACTTCCGACTTACAATTTTTCTTCAGATGTGCGAAACTTTATTTTTTTCCATTCAAAATCAGCTTCCCTGGACCAAACCAGGCCGTCCTAAAAAGATGCAACCAGAGGCAACAGTGGGCATGGAACTTACTTTTCATGTACGGGGTAATGCGATACACGTATGCGCTATTTGTTTTTGCGGAAACCATTGCTAATAATTCTACCTCCAACACTGCAGACTCCATTACGATAGCAATGGTTTTCCGGGTATTGTATTTAATCGAAGGATGTTTCAGCTTACCCGTAAATTTGACAACTGTGGTAGCATCTCCTGATCTGATCATCATGGTCTTTAATTCACTGTTCCCGCCTCTTCCAGGCAAGCAGTCTGTCAAAGGAATTTCACCAACAGGTTGAGGCACTATGTTAATGATGAAATTATTAAATCTAAAATGCGCGTGCAAATGTGCAAATAGTATAAAAATTTGATCCAGGTCAAATTTAATACAAAATTAGTTTAAGATTTATCATTGAAATTTTAGCTGAGACTGAGTTCAATTGTGTACTTTGTATAAAAACTAAATAGCAATTTCATTTTTATCAGCAAGAAAAATCAAGACAATCAGGGGCCAATCCAAATCCAAGTGGAAGAGACTATCTCTCAAAGAACTGATCCTGTCATTCCTTTGCCACTACTGTGTTGTATTGACAGCTACCTTTAACACTGTCACCCCCTTTCTTTGCGACAGGGTTCATTTATTCCAGATGTTGCCTGACTCCTTCAAAAATCCTTTCACATTCGCATTCCTTTGGATCCACGAAATTATTTGGCATTTCTCGTTTTCAATTGCCAGCGTCATAACTCTGACGACTGGAATTTTATTCCTAGAAAGAACAGGAGACAATATCGTAGAGGAAATCTCGGCTTTGAACGATAATCGGAACGATCGGAAACTTTGGGTCTACAAGTTGTGCAGTAGTTTTTGCACAGAAACCAGCTTGCTCATTCTGAGCTTCAACATGGGCTACTCCTTCACAATTTATGTTTTTAAAAATATCACGATTAACGTTCTGGTCATCTGTAGTTGCGTCAGCATTCTTAGTTATGCCGATAACTTCCCAGTCGTTCTGTTTTGTTTGGTACTGGGCATTTTTATTACGGCTTTGTTTGCAATGACCTTTGACAAGGGCTTCGGGATCCCCGGGAATATAAAGACACTTAAATTAGAATTGCTACTGGGCATTCGGTCAAGTGATTTCCCTCCAAATGAGCGCCGAGTCTTGGAGAGAAGAATTAAGGCCATCGGTAATCTCGGTATCAAGGTGGGGGAGTTTCATATGATGGAAAGGGAATCCGTCCCAATATTGATTGATTTTTGCGTTCGGACAACGACGTCGCTATTGTTAACACGCAATTAATTGAGGAAACAAAATCCTATTTTGAGCTCATTGTTTCTTGTTCAATTAGTTTTTAGTTAGTTTTCTTAATTTAACTTTTGTTTGGATCAAATACGTATATTTCTATAAAATTTAGTAGTTCAAATAACCCGAGGCTTCGAAAGTCCTTGAGATAGTCCCAGGAGATTTCGAAGTCTCGATTATTTTGAGGTATAATAACAGGTAATATAATATAATAGGTTCCTGCTCTTTAAAATCGGTGGAAATGTTAAGAAGACTTTATTTTATTTCGTACGAAAAAACACCTCAAAAATTTGAATTCATAACGAAGTACTTCGGGAAATTTGCCGGAAAATGTTCGCAAAACGTTTGAACAACATCGGTCGAGTACTTATGGAGGAAAAGTACTGGACAAACAAAACCACTGACTGGAACTGGGACCCACGAACAACACTATTTTTAAAGGGACTGATGCTAATCTCAAAACCAAGTTGTTAGCTGTCGCTATGGATTCGACTTCTTTGAAGTTGTAGCGATATGTCTTGCGAAATATGACACTGAATTTTGCTGAAGTTATGTACTCAATACTAATTTATTCTATTTACTAAAATCCTGTTGGTAATGATAATTTGGTTGATCATGGTAATTTTAATGCCTTTATTGTCAAATCAACTCGGTGCACAAACTGATCTCCATTGACAAACATGTATAATAATAAGCTAACTGATTTTTCTATAAATAGTTTCATAGGTTAGGTCAAATTAGTTCACAAAAAATTACTCAACATGATGATGATGTCTTGTTTCAGTAATCTACTTGCTTAAATTATATTGGAAGTTTTTCACGCTAATTTTGGAATGAATGCGTCTTGCAGTTTGTTTCTATATTTGTGCAGCCCGGTATTGAAAGGAGTTGTGAAAAAATGAAGATTTTAGCGGAACTATGAGAAAGTGTTTATTATGGGTGTGTCCCTTACAGAGTTCGGCTTCATTATTTCTTTTATAGTTACACTGAAGTATTTGATAATAAAGTCTCAGAAAATTAAAGCTATATAACTTAATAGATAAACATTTTTAAAAAATTATCAATAGTTTTTGACATTTTTGAACCAATAAATCAGAGAGAGAACCCTATTCTGGTATTGCATAATCGATGTGAGAGATACATTTGCGATATAAATACAATGGACATTAGTTTAGGTTTAATTAATTGCTTAAATTTAATGAGTGCGGCACACTCAAGTGAGAGCATTCTATTTACTTGAGTACAGTGTTTATTAAATTTTAGTTTGTTATCAAGATAGATACCTAGAGATTTAAACGTTCGTACTAATTCAGTTGAATTACCATCCCAGCTAATGGAAATAATATTAGGACGTTTATTAGGTCTAGACTTTTAAAATTCCATAAAGTAGGTTTTAAGAAAATTAACACTCATATTGTTGTTAGCACCCCAGTCGTTAATTATTTTCTAGATTGTCTTTTAATTTGTAATTGTTAGTCTAAACGAACTGGCCCAATGTCATCATCATATATATATAGCTGAATCGTTACGAATTGCTTTTCATACTGTTACTTTCAGTATATACATACGTTTACAACACAGATATCTCACCTAATAATTTGTACCGTTTATTATCTGAGCGTGAGTCAGACTTAAATAATTCTTTTTTCCTTTTAACAAATCTAAATGCCATGTATTCTTGAATAACTGATTTACAATGTAATACATATGGTTGTTGAGACGTAAATCGCCATATAATTGTTACATTGTAGCTGTATTGTTTGATACCTCTGTTAGCTTCAAAAGAAGAAAGAAATGATTTTATTTAACCATTTTTATCATTTGAGTTTATATAAATTATTTGACAATAGGAAAAGAGATAAATATGCCTTGATAGTGCGATAAAATGTATCATCAGATTATTGAATGTATAAGTAATTGATCTGTTTAAGTTAAGCAGAAAGATTTGACTGAACTGTTAACATCTCAATAAATACTCTAGTTAATCTTTAGAATAGGAACTGTTGTATTCGGGCAAGTCAAATACTTAACTGCATGTGCAGTCAGTAATTTCCATAGTAAATTCAACATCTACATTTGATTATTTATGATTCACACACACCTTAGCAATGGCTTTTCTAGATAGTGGCTTGTTTATATTTGAATATAACTATGGTTTGTTGGAAATATGTTTCGTAAGTATCACTTCTTTTGCGACACAGTTTTGCATTGTTATGGCCTTCTCCTTGTACCACATTATACGTTTTCCCGCTGTCGGATGGAATCTAGACCAAATATTTGCAATAAGCTAATATATACTTTAGATCACTTTGGAAGGGCAAGGCAAAGATAGATGGCAAGGTATGGTGAGGTAATAGTACAAAAATAGGGTTGGTCAGAAAAGGGTTAGTGTTGACAAGTGGAAACCCAAACAAGGGTAACTCCATGTGCAAAGAGAGATAATGGGTATAGGGTAGGTTCTGATGTATGGAATACATATCTATACAAAGTTATATGTATGTACGTAGGAAGCAGGCATATTCAGATTACATATGTACTACAAGTAGTACGTATATAAAATACAACAATCCTTTATTATTAAAGAGCACTTTCTGTCCGTTTATTTAAAGTTTCGCACTTTCATAGTTCAATGGCCTCACACAACCCCCAAAAGGTGGCATGCCAATCACTCTTTATTATTAACGAGCACTACCTGCCCGTTTATTTAAAGCGCTACTCTTAATATAAGCGCGCACGATTTAGGCATACAAGTCTCAACGACAGGGCTTGATTCGTAAGCCGTTTGGATTTTAATTTCTACAATCAAACTACCGCCTCTTCAAGTAATTTTCCCTGGGAAGCACAAGGCTTTTACTAGTAAAATATAAGGGGGAGTGGTGACTGATACAATAAATTATTTATTTGATGCCGCGCAACCAATTTCCTTGAAACGTTTCGTGAACATTGCATACATACATCAATAGCATGACTAACTGTGAAAATGGTTGAACTGGTTTTTACAAATACTTAAATTTCGGAAAAAATTAAATACTGAATTATTTTTCTGTGTATGGTGTTTGTGTGCATTTTTGATTATGTCAACAGTATGGTTGACTTGCAAATTTGGGAGAAATTAAACAAGTCGTGTTGTAACAAGCTTCTCTCCAGTATATATGACGTATAGTATTATATGGTGTCACGATTTATATACTGTTCATACATATCAGAACTATTTGAGCCATACCAGTACTCTTAATAAAAGAGAGAGAAAGATTTTATTGACACTGCTTCTCAATAGAAGTAGCCCTTATGGACTCAGTATACTATTAACAATTTTCAATTACGTAACTAATTAGTATAATTTATGACTTATAAAGATGATTATTACAAATTAATGCACTGTTCTTAAGAACTAAAGATACTATTTCTTCAATAACTTTCATTGATATCCTAAATCGTTTTAGGAATGATACAAAAAAATTTGAAATTGTTCCTCGTGCCCCAATGTACAGCCCAATTGTTTCCACTTCTTTTAGATTGAATTTTGATTGAAAGTAGGGAAAGCATGGATCATAAATTGATTTCTTTTCTTGATTCACTTTTTCAGGCTGGTGAATATCTTGTTCCATTCTTATTGTTGGATCTAAAATGTATCCTTTTTTAGAGTTTGGTTCAATAGCAAGAATGTCAACTCTTCTACTTGTCCCATTTTTATCTTCACAATATACTTCTTCTTGGACTATATATTTATTTTCTTTAAATTTTGTAGCTAACAATGAGCGAATGCTGTGATGACGATTATTACGTAATAATTCACCTCTGGGGCATTTACCAAGGATATGTCCTAAGGTTTCAAACTCATTGCAATATCTACAATGGCTATTACCTTGGCTGTAACCCGGATTTGACTTATTAGGCAATACGTTTCCGTTCATTTTGATTGCATTTATCCATTCAGATGTTGATAACCCAAATTTATTAGTTATTCATTTGTTAGCAGTGGGACATTCGGAAAATTGTGCGACCCTTTACTTGGAAGCGTACTCCATTTTTCATATTCTATCTTTTGCAATTCATTCCTAATAAGTTTACATTTCTTTAATTTTTTTTTGGTTGTTGTTTGTCGGTGTTATTCATTAATTCTTCTCTATTACTTTCTGAGGTATCTTCATCTTGATAGATGTCTACAAGGGATGATTTTAATTCTTCAGTCATGTTTAGATTATCCAAGCATTTATTTTTTTCATTGTCAAAATTTCTTATTATATTCAGAACTTCAATACCACTATATTGTAGATTGTCACATGCATTATAATTTTGAATGTTTGCTTCCCATGATGTTTTAATAATTCCCAATCCTTTTACCTTTCTACTAGAATAAATCATAGCGTCAGGGGTTGATGTTGGTATTTGCAAAATTTCTTTAACTGCACTTTTAAGCAAAAAAACTTAAAAGTAAGCTTAATATTTATTATTTAGTTTATTATATTCTTTTGGTAAAAGTTAATTAAAACCAACTGTGGTGTTTGTTTATTGCTATTTTCTCAATTGCGGAGGTGGTAATATCTTAAATGTTTCAGAAAGTTTCCAAATCCTGGCTCCTCGTATTTACTTTCCGTATGAAAATTATGAACTTAAATAATGAGATCACCCTCTAATTTAAGCCACATTAATTACGACTTAAAAATTAAATAACGTATCTTGAGCTAAATTTACCCTGAAAATGATTGTGATCTTGTAATTACTTCCGTTATTTATGATATGAGCAGTTTAAAATTACTTGAACTTGAATTATAAAGTTCATTGTCAGTCTTTTGCTTTTCATTATTTGACCCTGAACCTTGAGGTTCAATCAAATTTGTCAAATCCACGACGTGTTAAACAATCACGTCTTGTTACAAAACATTTTGCCCCTTCAGACTCACCTGAAAATACTACCTGAAATATTCTTAAAGAAACTTAACGAGAATCCAGAAGACATAAAATACATCCCCGTGATACACAGTACTGTGACACGATGCTTCAGCTACTGAGCGTTTCAAGGCAATAAACCGCCGCTAAATCAAGCCAGTAACCAAGCCAGTGGATAATGGCATCTAATAGACATTGTGAGAATATAATTTGAAACACGAAAATCCTTTTATTACATGAAATAAAAATCAGCGACAGGAAAATGTACTTTCCAGAAACTCACTTCCTGTTATAGACATCATACAAACACGCCAACATACGTCAATGCGACTGTCCAAGTAAGTCTATTTATTATCTACAGCGACAACAAGCCGTTTAAAATTATGAGACCAATAATATTAAACAACCCCATTTTGCGGTTTATGAACTTTACTCACAAACAAACATTTTTCGCTGCCCCCTCCAGATTTTTGAAAATCCACCAAAATTAGTTTGTTCATACCCGGAGTGCAACTTTAAGCCACACCTGCCACCTGAAAAATCCTTCGTAGTTTTTAAAAAAATTTGGCGCGGAATCAATTTGTCTCGAAAATCAAAACTGCTAAATTTAAATGGCATTTAACATGGGAAATTACAAGTGTCACGTACACCTACCTTCAAAACGTTGATTTTTTTGTCAAACGGTTTTTCCTACCGTAGTACTTATATTTTTCTACCAACAATATAATCAGCTAAATGCGTATATTAACGACATTAAGGTTATGAATTACCATTGTAGGGTTAACAGTAACCAATGCTGCAACTAGTTGGCCATTATACATTTGTAACCAGACCCGAAAAACCACTCGTTCAATTTTCATCTGAAAATGAATATTCAAAATCAAAGGTGTGGAATATTTTGAAATATTATATTTAATGTAATATTTGAAATACATTTCGTATTTTGTGCTTGGTATTTTTATTACCGCAAATGTTTAAGGTATTTTGTATTTGATGTTTTGTCAGGACCGTTATCCATATTGTATTTCGTATTTTGAAAATATATGAACGTCATGGACAGCGTACTTTCGGATCACATTTTCATACAACTAGGAATAAGTGCGAAACACCCGTTTAGTGTTATTGACTAGGATGCGTCCAAGTCACAATTCGAATCTCAATAGGGTAACTATGAAGACACTGACAGTGCACGTCTCAAGGCTTAAAGTGTTTATACCAGAACAAACTGCTTCTACATGACTTCTCTATTAAACACTGAAAACAAAATATCCATACCGGACTGAGAGTCATCGTTGTAAGTAGAAACTGAAATTAAGCTAACAATGATCAACCCATTGACCTACGGAACCCTCGATAAACGTCAAATTTCGAGACTAAGAAATAATCAAGCATTATTAGTATTCAATTGATTAATATCAGACTTCCAAACCAATGACCGCGTTCCCCTCAATTACCAGGCATATTCCCACCTTATACCATTAAACGTTTTTCGGAATACAGCCGGGACCTCCCTAATATAACTATGAAGCCTATAAGCACACAGAACCGTTACGTGTAATACCTCTTCAATAAACTCGTTGTAGTGCCTTGTTTCTGGGCTCACTGATGATTAGTATTCATACGTAAACACGTAATTGTTTCAGTTTTACTCAATGTGCGTATACTCAATCAAATTTTGAAATCAATTTTTAATTAAATTAAAACGTCTTATTATAATACTATGTTTTAATTATCCATGTCAAAAATACCATATGCAAAGCATTGTTGTTCCACAGATTTATCCACAATAATATTGACTCTCGCATCGTTTCGTGTACACAATGTGAATGATGCACATGATCCACATGAATGATGTCACATAGTTGTAATGTGGACAATTAATTCAGATAATACTGGATTTAGACCAGACCTGAACAGATTAAAGACCAAACCCGAGTAGACTAAATGTTTTGTTTGGATCGAAACAGTCCCAGCACTAACTCTTGGTAACGAAATGGGCCAAATTTGATCAACTAGGTTAAACGAACTATTCAGGTAATTTAAATTATTTTCGTTGTATTTTCTGTCTTCCAGTCATGCATAATCTAAAATAAACTAGTCGAAGTGCTTGCATAATGTGCAAAATTAAAAAAAATGGGCAAATATCAGTGTGTTAAAACCACACATGTACGTACAAAACCAATAGGCTGGTCAAGTCTACTCATTGTTGGTTTTTGATGTTAACTAGTCTAGTCATGTCACAATAATATCTACAAACTCCTTGTCAAGTCAAGTCCAAGTCACGTATTTAGGTCAGAAGTCCTAGTCAAGTCATTCTAGTCCCTGAAAACATAATATATACGTCATTGTAACTATAATAACTGCGTGCGTATTTATGAAGAAAATATTGCATTTAGTTAGACAAAATAAATAATTATATTGCAGTTTGTAATAACATTAATATGATTTATTGTTTCAGGTTTTTGTAAAACATTATTACGATTTAAAAAGTAAGTTAGTTTAGAAGTTTAAAAGAATTTAGTTGTAAATAGCCCGAATATGAACACGTTGTTTGATTGTTTGGTAATTATAATAAAAATGAATTCCACTGAACACAAATAAAATACGAAGAAAAATGAACAACATAATATATTTTTATATACAATAGTAAGCATCAAATCCGGATAAACAGAGTTATCATTTTTGTATTGATAACATTTATAATTAGATACACTTCCTGTTTTCAAAGACGCGACGAACTTAAACGTTTCTATGCACTGAACGTTTTGAAGAATTGGACAATTAAATATTGCGCAAGTGGCATTCAAACAGCACACACTTCCGAATGCTGAAAATACATTAAATTATATAATGAGTTTTACACCAAATAATGTTTTCAAGCATGTATAGTGACAAAAAACTCACTTTTCCCGTCGTTTCGGCGTACATTAATAATTCATCCAATTCTGCCTCAACAAATTTTTCGTAATTATAAAATATTTTGTCTTCTGGACAAATCCTCTTGTCCATAATAAGCACGATTCGCTGATCTCCGTTTAGACCCGACGATAGAAACGTTGTTCCTGTTAAAATAAAATTACAAATTTGACTCTGAGTTGAAATTTTTAAGTATGGTTATAGAACAATTGCACCTGGCTGAAACTGTACCAATATCATTTCCGGAGGTTCCCAGTGCGCAAACCATATTCCTGATTTGCATTTCGGAGGTAACATCCACAACTGGAAATATAGATGTCACAACTGAGCAGCCAGATGCAGAAGCGTTTGCGACAGCTTTTGAAAGATACGCCGGTACAGATCCGTAGAGGTCAGCTAACATCCCAATAATACGAAGCAAAGCTGGACTCGATAGTTGCTGGATCTTTTCTTGAACTCTTTTGAATCTCTCAGGGACTGAATCCGCTTTTATGGGCCATCGGAAACGAGCAATTATCCTACAAATTTTCGGACAATTACAGATAATAGCTTACATGTATAGATCTACACTTGCAACATTTCTCATAACAATTTCTAATGATGTAACTATACGTTATAAATGGTTGGTAAGGTATGAATGTTCTGTTTCATATGTTCATTAACACGTACATAGATCTTGTTGCTACGTTTTTAGTTCAATAAAAACAAGTCAAATTTCAAAACCTACACATGGTTAACTGTGCCTCCTGGATGATTCGGCATTGGTAAAGGTATCACGGCTGGTAAAAATTCCGGGACCGGAAGGTGTGCTTCTTCAAACATGCGTTGTAAACCCCCTGCTAAAACGGAGAGTAAGACAATAGGATAGGACGTATCTAGTTTGTTCTTTGCTAACTTAACCTTGTCCACTGTAATTGACTTGAGGCAGGTGCTCTGCAAATCCCTGGTCCCGCCAACGGGTGGGAATTGCCAGTCGGGTTGATACATTCGTTTGTCCATTTCATAACCCGCAAGGTCATAAGGCAGCCGGAGAAGGGAGTAGAGGAAAGAGTTGCCCGTTTTAGATTCCTTTCTGGCAGGCTTGAATTCAATTTTGGTTCGTAGAACTTCTGACGTGTAGTTCATTGTACTAAAGCCATCCATGAGAGCGTGGTGATGACGAAAAATAAGTAGGGTTTTGGAGGACGGTCCAGGCAATGGAATTGGAAATGCTTCCCAGGGACTCTGTCCTACCTTCCATGGTGCTGTAATCAGCTTGCCCATTATGCGGTGAGTATCCTCTTCAGTAAATTCTTGTCGAAGCTCCAAATCTCCTGTGTAATCATATTCCCGGTAGTGGTTCTTGGAGTCAAAATTTAGATCTTCCTTCCAAAATTTGTAGCCGCAGAATGTGGTCCAATACTGCAGTAGCCTCCTGTAGCGCCGACGACCCTCATCATTTAAGGCGCGTACAAACCAGTCGGGCTCAGGAGAAAGGTGTTCATCGAAATACCAGTAATACACTATGTTTAGGTTGGGATAACTAGTGAAGACTCCACTCAGTCCAGTCACGATATCGTCCAAGTCTGGCCTAAATATTTTTGCCAGTATAATTACCAAGCCTTTGAAAGGTAAGGTAGAAATTGCCACTAGTACCACTACAGGGATCACAATAAAAAACAATGGGAGTGCCACAAGCGCTTGTAAAATTTGCCTGCGAAGCATATGTAAAATCATATTTTTTAGCGACAAGTATCTAGATTTATTTGCTTAATTTACGCGGTGACGAATTTTAGAAGACTCCAGGTACAATTTAAGTATACAAATATAAGATAACAGGTAGGTCCTGCCTGTTGTATTCACAGAACGTTTTTGGTTCAGACAGAATGCTTTACTAATTACAGCCGTTTAGTTTGGTTGCTCAGGTTTCCTCCAGGAGTTAATATTCAGAACTGCAAATAAACTTTAAATATGATACTTAAACTTTAATATTTAATATGATATGGCCTCAAAGCAGAATGCCTAGTTGTGCTCACTACACAAATGCTGAACTGAATGGCCGTAATTTTGTAGTAACATAAATCTATACAACAAGAATCAAAGGCAACTCCATTGGGAACAAAAGCTTCCACGATTACGAGGTTGGAGTCTGAAAAACGTGTTTGCAATCACAATTAAGAATTCATTTTTACGGTAAGTCCTACTACTTAAATCATCCATGAAGTTTTTCTAATTAGCAATTGTAGTTTTATTGAAGGGGACTTTTCTAACAAAATATCCAGGAAAGTAAACCGTCAATTGTATTGTATACAGCGTGGAAATTCCGTGAAGGTCCCTAATATATATGTACGTAATTACTTGCGTGAATGTGAATGAAAGTAGATTCCGCAAAAGGTTTTTCCGGTCTGAAGAATTTTTATAGCCCTACTTTTATTACTTAAGGATTTTTAACACGGGTGCTTCAAAACATTATCAATCTTACATCACGGGACAATTAATTATGTTAGGTATGGACTCATTCAAGCACACATGAAATAGAAATTACATATAGAATAAAGAAGTGAAATGAAACGCCATTCGTACTATGGAAACAGGGAAGGATATTTAACATTATCATCTAAATGAAGTAAATTAATAAAGTAAACAAAAATCGCAATAAATTGGTAGTATAAGAAACATAAGTGTAATTCTCTTTATGTTTGATATAGATGAGAATTTGAATTGTTAGACAGGAAAAACACAACAAATACATTAATATATGTATGCAATAATGGAAAGAGTTTGGGGTTAAGAAGTAAATTTCCGTGTTTAAAGGTGCAGTTCTTCTCTTTAAGTGAGCCTGCAGCAATATTTTATTACTGCGGGAATTAAAGAATTATGTAATATAAGGATGGTATTGCACTATTTTCGTCTGCAGACCGATTCATTACTATAAGCCAGGCAAGGATTAATATAGTCTGAATTAGTTAAGTACTTTCACGCACTGTCTTCACAAAGAAAATAAACACTTTGGCTCATTCTTTGAGGAGTGACGCATGTTCATTGTAATTTAATCAGTGCTCGGCACGGGTACAAAAAATCGGTACCCGTACCCGTATCAGTACCCGAAGTGCGGGTATTTCAATATCTGGTATCTATACCCGTACCCATACCCGAGTATCCGGGTACAAATTTTTCATACCCGTACCCGCAATGTTATCTCGAACCATGTACCTGTACCCGCATTGTACCCGTACCCGAAAAATACTCGAAAATTGTACGCGGGTATCTCAGTGTCGTACCCGTACTCGTACTCGGGTACTTTATATCCAGATTTCTCTAAACGTAGTACACAGTACGTTATGTATAATAATGTATGACACCTTAGTGTGTAATTTTGACTAGCGGGACTGTTTTTTTGAAAAGGGCCACCCATGAATGCAACTATTTTTATAAACACATTTGTAGAGCCCATTAGATGAAATGTTTGTTTAAAAATATATCCACACGTTTTTCCCCCATAAATCCGAATAGGAAGGTTAAAAAATCGAAAAAACCCGAAAACTTCAATAATTTATTGTAGCTACACCGATTTGAATATTAAAAATTGGGCTACCCCAAACACATTGGCTAACCAACTACTACACTCGTGATGTCGGTATCGTTGAATCAAAATTTCGGATTTTTGCAAAAAATCACATGGACAATTTCGAAATTGCGGAATTTTTTTTGACTGCCGGCACACGCAAGTCCGCAATTTTTAAAAGCTCTAAACTCAAGGGAAGCACGAAGCTTACATTTAAATTTTTTTTAAAGTGAGGACTTGCGGGTGCCGGCAGTCAAATCGGGGAAAACCCGAAACGGGTAATTTGTATACATATCTGCGCAAGGCGTTGTGGATGTGTTACGTTTACGCATAGTTTGCATGTGCATACATACAGCGCGCATGAACGCATGCTTGCTTGCTGTAGTAGACGAGGAGAGGAGTTTCCTCCCAACGTAATACATGTGGAGCGCCTTTCGTGTAAATAGAAAGCCCTATCACGCTCCATTCAAAGGGACTGTGCCGCAGCTCAAATAATCCCAAATTATTTTTTTAATAATTTGGGATTGGTGATTTGTAGACCAATCATATTTGGTCTCAGGACTACCCTTACTAAATGTACATAAATAAAAAAAATCTTCACTATGGGAATGGCTCTTTTGAAAAAAATAGACCCTAGCTAGAGCGGTATTTGATACTGTATATTTTCATTGAAGAGTAGAAAAACTAGAAGCGTTTTTTGATTAGAAATAAAATTAACTCCAATAAAATAAAAAAATAAAATTGACATCAAAATATTACCAACCGTACTAAATTTAGCTGAATCCTATTCTCCATTTCTATTTTGTTATTATTCCTTTGTGTTTATTTATTTACACTTCCTAAAACCTGTTTCCATAAAATCATATATTTTAGCTACAGTCTAAAATAAATTTACTGTATGTTTTAAGGTTAAAAGAGTATTAACACTAAGCTAAATGTATTCTGAAACACTAAAAATACGGACAGAAGTTTCTAACGTGCGGGCATGATGGTATAAAATTCATCAAAATGTCTCAATTCTCAACGTGTCCAAATACTCGGGTACAATGGTCGTGGGTACGAGTAAATGACCCCATTATACCCGTACCCTGTGGGTATACACCCATTTTGAAATACGTGTACCCGTACCCATACCCTTATCCGTACTCGAAATTTTGAGCCGACCAACGTGTACCCGGGTAGTGCCCGAAATTGATCGGGTACACAAAATCGGTACCCGGGTAGTACCCATACCCGTACCCGTACCCGTTTACCCGAGTATTACCCATACCCGTGCCGAGCACTGAATTTAATGTAGCAAAGTAGCAAAGACGTAATGAGCAGTTTTATAAAACTCTACATTAATACGCCTGTGAGAAAATACCAAAATCAAAGGTAACCTGTTTCGCTCTGTCATTTTCAACACTTGAACAAAACCTTAATCCTGCTCCTGTTATGTACATACTTATTTAATGGCCTAAAGTATCCCGGAATTCTCAAGCATTTCCTTGTTTTCCTGTTTATAATTAACTGACAAATCATTGTCCGCGACGTCCATGGTCCTATGATTAAACCAGAAAAAATATACAATAGAAAAGCATAAAAACTAATGTGTTTCGATCTTTTTATCGGTATACGGTATTATCGGTATTTATCGGTAACCGACCTTTATTATTACGTTTCTTTACTGGAAATCAATTATTCAACAACTTAATAAAGTCAAACATAGGCAAAGGTAATTTAGATTTCACTAGCGGTATTTCCTTGAGTTTATAACGCATAAACACAGTTTGGATTCTTTTAAATGCAATCGTTACCAATATTATTATCAATGTTATAGCATTATAAATAATAAATCATTTAACTATACTTTATTAGGGACATTGAAACTCGTGGACAGGCACTCCGGAATAAGGGGGGACAGGTGGGACACTGTCCCCCCAAAACATGTCTGGGAAGGACCCACAATACAACTGTCCCCCCTACTTCTCAGGAACTAAATTAGTTTTGTCATGACTTTTTCTGTCAAAACTGTAATAAAAACTGCAAATCCTGTGTAAATCGCTATTAATTGTATTTAAAAAACTTTAAGTTCTTGAAAATTGAGAAAATCTGTACATCAGATGTTAATATGAGCTAGGTAACTTAAAATACTGTGTTACCTTATAAGTGCGTACATACGTTTATATGCACTAGCAAAGCAGCCAAAATTAATTAAAAGTTTTGCCCCCCCCCCCCACTTTTTCGGACGTTCCGGAGTGCCTGCTCGTGGATATCTTGTACGTGAATATCTGCTCAGGGAATACCTGCGCGAATTTATTGGGGGAAATTGTATTATTGTTAAATCCATGACTACGGTAATTTTTCAGTTGTTTCAATAATTGGGATGTAAGTCAAATTAATTAATTCGTGTAGAGTTTATAATATGTTAGTAGTAACTATTGTAGTTGAAATTCGATGACTTGGTTCAATAAAATACAATCATTATGAAACACAGAAATAATGCTTACACAAGGTTAGTGGGCTGACATCCTTAGTTAACATTCAGAATTCCTTTTAAAAATCCGTGCATTGCACTGATTTTTGCACACGTCATTTGGTGTGCAGGAAAGTGAAACTTGTATTGAAATAGTTGTGCTAACGTACGGAATTACACCGATTTGCTAAAAATAATCCTGCATGCAATTGATATATTTTAGGAACGCTTCGTTAATTATTCCGGTGCTTTGTACTCTAAACTTTATTTTTAACAGAATACGATATGCAGAAACTCAATTGTTGTTGGAAAGAACGTCGCAACAACAAACGATTTGTTTAACTTCTACCAAATCTGCAGTCAACTATACTGTTGATATATTGTGTAATTTCCACAAGAAGTTTCATTCACACTAAAATAGTTCATTGGTTTTTGAGATATTCGTTATTTCATTTTTTTTTCCAAATTTAAATATTTAAATAAAACAAATGCACCAAATTTAACAATTTTCACAGTCAGTCATACTATTGATGTAAGTAATGTTGACCAAACGTTTCAAGGAAATTGGTGGCGTAGTATTGTACAAATAAGGGAGTGTGCACATATAACGTTTCATTTTTAGAGGAGAGAGGGGGTCTTGAAGCTGAGGATTTTGTGTATACCAAGGGGGGGGGGTGGGGGTAACCTTGCTGATGATGTTTCACATATTATCACAAAAGTGCAAGGAATGAACAGGGATAATTGATAGACTCAGTGTTTTTCGTAGCAAACTTTTATTGCTGAAAGACCACTGATACATTTTATAAACATGCCTAAGTGATACATTAGTTCAAAGCTCTGGCAACCATGAACATCTCGAAAACTCTTGGCTTACGCAGGAATGGTTACAAAATCATGTCTGTCAATCTCAGTGTGTTTTAAAAATAATTCGTTCTCACGATCCCAGTTACGTCGCCTTTGCCCTAACAATACTACAAGCACAAGCGCTGACAGTGTCAATTTGAACAAGCTCGTGACATTACAGGAAGTGTTGAAATAAAGGAAGCCAGCCAGCATGTGTTATGCATTTTAGAATTATTCCTGTAAGCACCACAATCATAACAAACTTGTGATCCTAAAAATTCTAAAAAAATTAGTCAAGAATGATGCCAAAATATACTTTAGACAAACTGTTGGCCAAAATAAATTTGGTATGCCTAAAATACAAAATCTCAGTATGTTTTGCAAATAATGTGTTGTCATCCCAGTTGCTGTAGTCCTTGGCGAGGAACTTCTACTGAAATTTCTCCCGGCTCCCGTGCTCTTTAAGCAGGATGTTTCTGGAATTCTAATTTGTAACTATCGATTCATCTGCCTACTTTGGCTGTTTGTCATGCTAAATGTCTGAAAACTATCCCCTATGTCTACTACTACCCGAGCATTCAAGACAACCTTGAAAGTTAAACCTTGCATATATGCAATCACTATTTTTCTAGCCAAATTGGATATGAATCCCAGAAAACAGCCGGTCACAGAAGTTCGTTAGAAAGCATCTCGAAAAGTATTGAATATGTTACTCAAAGTTATCAAATGTGGGGTTAGACGGCATGTGAAGCAGAGTATTCGTCGGACTCACCGGTAGAAATAATTGGAAATGTTGCTGACTGGAATCAGATCGAATTTGCCCATATTACTGACGTTAAAAGTTCATTTTAAAGAAATAATAATAGGCTCTTTGCAAAAGCAGCAATTGCTTTTTTGCGTTTGTCCGCGAAGGGGAAACTAAAATAATATGGCTGCGATCTCGAGTTTGCCCATCTGTAATCATTTATTGGTCTTTTTTATTATTTTTCTTTTTCTTCCTTCAAAATTTATTTTTTTCGCACGAACACGCTGACCGATTTCAATCAATAACTAACTACACGTTTTTGACAAAAAAAAATGATAAAAAAATTTTTGAACGAAATCGGTCAAGTAGTTTTTGTCTGTGTTTTTACTTTGATGACGTTAACAGGGGAGGGGGGGTCAAGGAAAAATGACTTTAGGATGACGATAGGAGGGGGGGGGGTAGGGTCCAAAAGTCGGGAAAAAAATGAAACGTAATATGTGCACACTCCCTAATTGCTTTTGGGGACGATAATTTTATTTTTCTTGAAGTAAGTAACTTTATGAGGTCACACGGTTGGTCCTGGGTCACGGAAACACCAAAGGGCACATATGCAATGTATTGCCGAATTTTTGGGACATGTTCCATGCCCGTATATCATTCCGTTGTTGAGTTGTGCGACTCACAAGGTTTTTGAGACGGACGGCCGGACGGATGGAACAGACTCGTCAAGAAAGTTTCACTTCCTAAAAATGATTTTGTCTCTGATTATAGGCACGCCCCACAGCAGCGTCCTCTCTGATGCGTTAAAATTTGTGGTTAACTTTAAAATCATAGCTAATCAACGTTGAGGTCTTATGATTAGTCATACGGCTCTAAAATGCGTACTGCTTTCAATAAATTTTATAATACAGTATAGATTTATGCCATTATATTGACAAATACAGGTTAATTCAAAAGTTGATGAAATGCTTTTGGATGTCAGAGGTCATATTGGACGTTACAGTTTGTGAAATACCTGTACATAATATGGATAAAATACAATTGATCTTGGTACTATTTTTCCAAACTGCAGACGACGTAAAATGAACTACCTCCAACCTGTAAATTTGCACATACCCATTTGCATTTATGTATATTGCTGATGGACCAACAGAGATATGTTTTCTGTTCAAATTTTAATTCGTACAGTAATTGTTTCCCTGTACAGGAAAACCACAAAAACAGTATTTGGGAGACCTATGTGGTGGATGCGTACATTGGTTTTTACTCGAACCATTTTTCCAGGAGTTAGGATTGATTCTATTTTTAATCTGTGTATCAATCCTGCTATATTGCAAAAATACAAACAATTGTGATGTAGAATAAATTGAGCATAAAATTCATCTTCACCACCAATTGAAATTTTGACTGGTTCCTTAAGACAGACTTTTACTGTACGAGTTCAAACTTTATAAGAAAATACTATTTCTGGAAGACCTTCAGTGATGCATGTGTAAATCTATTTTATATTATTATTTACATAGAAATTTGTTTTCTTTAGGAGAGATAAACTATATAAATTGATTTGGCTGTCAATGTTTTTGCAGTAATAACATTAACGAACAAGCGAATTACCAGATATTCATTTTCATATTTGTACGATGATTTGTTGTACGGTCGGGTTTGGTATAAGGGTTCTTCCATTCATTTTTTAATTCTGCAAGTATTCATAATTTATCTATGCTTGCAGTATTATTTTCAAGTTACGCTAGGCATGTTTGAACAATCCAAGAATACCCTGTTCCTGTTGGGACTGAATTTTTACTAATATGCAAAATAGGAACAAATGCGTCCTGGCCATGATACGTGTGCATGTTCTTTCTGCTGGGATTTAAAAACCCTACCAGCCATGATTAAGTTCAGTCAGGAGCTTTTAGAGTATACGGAACATTTCTGTATTGTTGACCTGTTTCAGGTCGTTTTCGATACGTAAGTCAAGCAAATTTGTCTGTATTTCAAGCATTTTCAGTAAAACTCAAAGTGTTGGCAAACCCACAGCCGCTGCATTAGCCCTGGTATACTGTATCATTGAGTAAAGCATCACCAACCTTTCTAACGTTCGGACAGTTTTTCTCGTATAGTGAGGCAAATAATTTCGGATTCTATAAAACCAGCTTTATTGAATTTAGGACAAACTAAAGTTGTAGCATTATTTCAAAATTATCTAGCTCTATTTTCACTCAAAACTTTGATAAATGAAATAATATCTCAACACTGTTTCTTTTCTGTAGGATCTAATGAATGAAGTGAAAACTTGGTTAGATTTTTATGAAGATCCGAATGAATCTAGACAAAATGGCCCCGTTGCACCTAAAAGCAAAATGGTCTACATGGAGTATTCACTAAAAGTAAAATGAACTCAATTAAACATAATGTGCGTGGGACGTTTTGATTTTTTTGAAAATAGCTGTAGACCCTTTTTCTTTTAATTTTACGCACAACAAGTCAACTTTGTCTTTAGCGAAAGTCCGTCCAAACCATTTTGTTTCTAATAGTGAATGCATCAAGACCTTTTTGCCTCTTCGCCCAAGATATGCAGGATTTTTTAAAAACATCTTCAGTGTAGAAATTATTTATTGTCATTTTAGTCGGAACGTCCGAATGACTCATTTGCATCTCAATAATGCAGTTCGTTAACAGCTGTTTCTAAAGTATGCGGAATTTGAATCAAAGTATTAACACGATGTCACAGCATTAAAATTAATGATAATATTTCCAGAAATCTTCATAAGATAACCCCTCACTTCATCAGACTTGTTATAATAAGGAACATGCGGGCTATAGGTCGATCCGCGTAGTTAAAAAACGTCCAGGACTATATACATAAATGCGTATACTATGTACTCTCCAACCTGGGCCAGCTTAGAAGAGTACGTTTATTCTATACATACTTGGTAATAATAAATTCATATTGGAAGTCCACTGTTGAATACTGAGTTTAATTATTTTTATATTGCTAACAAGAGTTTATAGATGTACTTCCGCAGTACTCCGTGTGTCACCCCAATGAAAATTACAAAAAATTCATTGTTATTTGCTTTGGTCATAATTATAGATAATTATTCATATTTTATAAAGCTGTTTTTCCCGCACGTAAAACTGGGACTTTCCTGGAAATTTTCCACATGATTGTCTTTCTGTATTGCTCCAAAGCTTACTAACACGAATATAGAAACACTTTATCAACTTATTGTCACAATTGCTAGTACAGTTTTGATACTACGAAAAAGCTACTTACTTCATTATTCCTCTGAAGCCAACCTAGAACAAAGTTTGCACAACCATTATATTTCAACGTTACATATATATTAAAAACAAAAACAGCTTGTTTTTTCTCCATTTGCTTTGTTTTCCCACCTTGAAAATGGGGGATTTCCATATATTTAGCCAAATGAACCTCGTTATATCGATTGCGAGTTGACGGCATTCTGGAGTCACCAATGTAGGAAAAACTTTATCAAATTATTCTAGACCCGATTGCTACCATTCAACACTTGACTTTCGGATTAATGATCAGAAGCTCATGTGTAGGTATAAGCTAAGAGTGAAGTAGTGCAGGAACTCACAATCAGTAGTACTAACTTTCCGTTTGATCACGAAAAATTACAGAAGATATAATAATTACCACAGGATTCACCATTGTACAATCAAATACATTCTAAAAGTAACGAAACCAAGTTCGATCAGTATAGTTCTAATAACCTGGACAATGATACTCACTTCCGATTTAAAATTCTACTTCAAATGTGCAAAACTGTATCTTTTCCCATTCGACATCAGCTTCCCTGGACTAAACCAGGCCGTCCTAAAAAGATGCAATAAGAGACAACAGTGGGCATGGAACTTACTTTTCACGTACGGAGTAATCCGATACATGTATGCGCTATTTGTTTTTGTGGAAATCATCACTAAAAATTCTACCTCCAACATTGCCGACTGCATTACGGTAGCAATGGTTTTCCGGGTATTGTATTTAATCGAAGGATGTTTCAGCTTACCCGTAAATTTTACAACAGTGGTAGCCTCTCCTGACTTGATCATCAGGGTCTTTAACTCATTGTTCCCGCCTCTCACAGGAAAGAAGCTTGACAAAGGAATTTCTCCAACAGGTTGGGGCACTATGTTAATGATGAAATTTTAGGCCAAAAATGCGAGTGCACGTGAACAAATAGAATAAAAATTTGAGCCAGGTCAAATTTAGTGCAAAATTATTCACAATCATTTATCGAAAATTTTAGCTGACACTGAGCTTACGAGTTCAATTGTGTTCTTCGTATAATTATAGAAAACTTCTCATCAAATTTTCATTTTGTTTAGCAAAACAAATCAAGAATTTTGGGGGCAAATCTAAATCCATGTGGAAGAGACTGTCTCTCAAAGAACTGATCCTGTCATTCCTTTGCCACTACTGTGTTGTTTTGACAGCTGCCTTTAACGCTGTCAACCCCTTGCTTTGCGACAGGGTTCATTTATTCCAGATGTTGCCTGACTCCTTCAAAAATCCTTTCACATTCGCATTCCTTTGGATCCACGAAATTATTTGGCATTTCTCGTTTTCAATTGCCAGTGTCATAACTCTGACGACTGGAATTTTATTCCTAGAAAGAACAGGAGACAATATCGTGCAGGAAATCTCGGCTTTGAAGGATAATCGGAATGACCGGAAACTGTGGGTCTATAAGCGATGCGTTAGTTTTTTCACAGAAATCAGCTTGCTCATTCGGAGCTTCAACATGGGTTTCTCATTCACAATTTATGTTTTAAAAAATATCACGATCAACCTTCTGGTTTTCTGTAGTTGCGTTAGCATTCTTAGCTATGCCGATAACTTTCCTGTAGTTTTGTTTTGTTTGGTTCTGGGAATTTTTATTACGGGTTTGTTCGCAATGACCTTTGACAAGGGCTTCGGGATCCCCGGGAATATAAAGACACTTAAATTAGAATTGCTACTGGGCATTCGGTCAAGTGCTTTCCCTCCAAATGAGCGCCGAGTCTTGGAGAGGAGAATTAAGGCCATGGGTAATCTAGGTATCAAGGTAGGGGAGTTTCATATGATGGAAAGGGAATCCGTCCCAGTATTGATTGATTTTTGTGTTCGGACAACGACGTCACTACTGTTAACTCACAATTAATTGATGAAACGAGTATCTTTTTGGAGCTTACTGTTTCTTATTTAATTTGTTTAAAGTTAGATTGTTGTTTTAGTTAGTCTTCTTAATTTAATTATTACCAGAAGTTGTATTATTCCTACTAGATATTGGTAAATAAATGATATGTAATTATGTATTTTAGAGTGTTTAGACTGTCACTATGTTATGTAGTCATATCCTCAATAATTATAACAAGTAAGCAGCGTTTCTGTTTTGATTTGTTGATTCTCTCCATAAGAGCGTACTTAAAATCTTTTGTAACAAATGTATGTTTACTTCGTCCACTTACGAATTAAATGTAATTAAGTAATATTGTAATTTCAAATATTGGTCCCCCAGAATGGGCTCAAATGGAGCAACAATAATTAGTACCATCAGGAAATAACACGCAAACATGCTTTTGTTTCACATGTTTGTACACTAACAACAATATGTTTTTGCTTACATTACAACTGACTTCCTACTAATTGTTTGTTGTGGAGGAATTTCCGAATAGTTATTGGGAAAGTTATGAAGCAGCCTTTATTGTTAATCAATGTCGACATGCCTATTGTATACCAGCACGTAATTTGAATTTATTACTGTGCGAGTCTATTAATTCAACTTTAACCAGCATAAATATTATTGTTTTTATACATGACCTCAGTTAATCCTCTGAGGTCAACCGGAAGAAACAAAACCATAGGCTTCTTATTTTGAACTACTTTGTCATTTTTGTAACCGTGTCCGGAGACAGTTGACAGTGACACTGCTTCAGCAGTTATAGTATTTATTGACAAATGGACAATTAGGGCAACATCGCAACTGCATTTTGGATCCGTCACTTCACCTAATAAAGTCCTTGCATGGGTCCTTAAATGTTTGTTCCAGTCCCTAGGGAAGGATTCTGAAATCGTAATCAATATTTTAGGGGTATTCCAATTTATTGATGTTGTTACCCAAATTGTCAACATTTGTTGTTCACCAAGAAGGAATAATCTGAGACCTTAACCCCCCCCTCTCTTGGGGCAAACTATCCTGTGATGAAGTTTCATTTAAATAAAAAAACTTTAAAATCATGCTGACTAGCGTTCAAAATTTTGAAAAAAGAAATTTCAATAACCAGTGTATATAAAAATCGAGAAACTGCATGTAATAACTCTTAACAGAAATGTTGTATCTTGGTCATTAAGACCCCATTTAAAAGCTACGTAAATATCCTTTTGGCTTCCGTCATTTCAACCACTATTTCTATATTCAATTTAACATTTGGGTGGGGCATTCTAAATTGTTTACACAGAATTAATTGTCTAAGATCTTGCCCTCATCAATCCCTCGAACTCATTTCAAAACAATTAAACAGGAGTTTACAGGAGGACAGTGAGGGTTATGTTAGTTTGGTTGGGGAGGACTACCGTGTCAGTTCAGGCTCCAAAAAGGTGATCATGCTAACGGACTATATGCTCATTCATATGATTCATGAGAAGAAATGACAAATGTATTCTTAATTATAATAATTAATAATTGTATAAAGCATAAAACTTTGGAGTTCTTTTAAAACCTGTAAATCGTATATCTTATTTTAATATTTTCAAAAAACATCAGAAGACTTTAAAACATTAATAGTTGCAATACAACAATAGGCTGAACCATACTGTATTCCGTTCAGAAATTATAATACATAGTGTCATTTATTTCTGGTCTGTCTGTCGATTGACCGCAAGCAAGACGTTAATTTTTTTTCCTCCCGTCTCTTCTTCTGCTGTATTTTAATCTTCCTTTTGGCGATCTTGGCGACCGTTGTGTTCATCTTAACTCTCCTCAAGGTTCCCACTCCAGTGATCAGAGGATACTGTCCCAATGGAATGTCTGGAATTGCACTAATGCTGCAATTCCTTTCATCAGAGTTATCTCCTATGTAACGCCATGCCAAAGATTTGCATTAATAGATGTATAGATACCACCGTCGTCAAATTAGGAAGGAATACAATTTTATTTAAAAATAACGTGTACTAACTGCAATCCACCTGCCCGTCGCATACCCACTCCTCGGGGATACATAGTCCATCAGCACACCTGAACTCAGCCTAAAATTTAAAGCTTCCACAATTAAGGCATCTAACATATTTAGCTCCTTCAGAAATTATTACATTACATCAACTTACGGGTTTGCAGACACAATGATCCTCATCATTTGAGCAATCCCATTCACCGTCACATTCCTGCACAGAAAAAATATTTAAGGTTACTCCCATTCTAATGTGATCGGAACCAACCAACTACTTATATTCAATTGCGCCAATTTTATAACAATTAAATTTTCCAGTCAATTTCTAAAATCATGATTCCTATAAAAAAATGTGGAAAACTTTGGGTATAATGTGTTAAACCACGCTATTATTTTAGGGTCCATTAAACTTCCAGATCCTTAATAGCAGAGCAAGACATTTTTGTGAATTTTCAAAAACATAGCGTACCCAGCTCCCGGGAATACAGTCACCATCCGAGCATTCAAACTGGAAAATAAAAAGGACCAGGACATTTGTATTTGAAAGTTCAGAGCTCAATAATTTTTGAAGCAGTGACAAAATCATTAAAGCTTACTCCTGGGCATGTAGGGCAGAACTCATGTTCATCTTCTTTCCCAACACAGTCTGGGTATCCATCGCACTCCTGTAGTTCATTATACTTATTAATAAATTGTTATCATCCAATGATACTACCGACCGTGAATATTGATTGAATTATCTTAACACAATGTAATGTCACTGTACGATAGTCCTGGTGCACGAGAAATTATCGGATATCATTAGCAAAAGTATATTGACTCGCTTTCATTTATAATGACAATAACTAATTATGTTAATTTTGCCTATTTTTGCAATTACATTATTACGAGGCCAATTCAAAAGGTCATCTTGGAAGAGCTCTTATATAAACTTGAAGGCTCTTGTATGTGCTCTGGGTCAAGCTCTACTGATCAGAATAGATACTAACTTAACTTACAACCCATTGCTCAGATATTTCGTACTTTAATAGGAGCCCCAAGATGGAAATTGAAATTTCATAAACTCACCCAACTGCTAGGAATGCATACACCATCGTCGCAGGTGAACTGTAATTAAATAAGGACTCAATACTTAAATACACGAAGTTTTTGAAATTGAGTAGTAAAATCACAACGTGCAATTCCATTGCATTCAATCATATGTATATTATGTACTTACTCCAGGACAGGTAGGGCAGTCTATCTCGTCTTCCCCTCCTGGACAGTCAAGGAATCCGTCGCAGATCTAAATACAATGGAGTTTAAAGCTTTCTAATTATTGAAAATCCAATTAATTCTAGCCACCTTGAGAGCTTAAGTAACTCTTCTTTTGACATTCATAAAAATTAAACTGCATGGCTAGACATTATCCATCCGGATTGTCATCTCCAGCAGTGACTTTGAAACCATGAGTACTTACAATTAGACTTAAAAGTATCTACTTTGATGATTGTAACAACCAAAAATATTAAATTTGTCGAAAACAAATTAAAGAACATTACTTACGTCCGTGTCGCGAATGCAAACTGTAGAATTTGGGCATTGGAGCTAAAAAAGAATTTAAGACAGTCATTTAAAAAATCTAGAGCAATATTCAACAATCTATCGTTTAGCTTCCCTAATTTAGTGTAAAGTGAACCGAAAATGCTTACCTGTTCTGGAGGGCAATGAGTATGAGGGCAACCAATCTCATCCCAAGAATTGCTACAATCAGTGTGAGTCCCATCACATTCCTGTAAATATCATGTATCTATAGATTATTTTTGTTTCAAAATGTATTTTTAAATTGGTTCAAAAATCGGGGTTTTATGAATGACACATTTGTTTTAAATCGGCATAATATGGATGTTTGTAATAAAAAAATATGATTTGAAAGTTACGTATTCTGCAGGAATACACTCGTCCTTAGTTCCCTGACAAAACATCTGGAAATAAATATTGCTGAGGGTTAGAACGGAGGAGTGAAAACTTTGAGAGGTTTCAAATAATTTTAAAAAAATAATTACCTTTCCTCTTTCGCAGAGCTGGGCAAAGCTCTGTGCCATCAGAATGAGGGCGATCAAAAGAGCAAAAATCTTCATCTTGGATACGTTATGATCTGTAGGGGAAACTTTTCTCGTAGAAAATAATTATTGGGTAAAAACTGCTCCCGTAAAGTTGACCTTCGAGGTAATGTTTAAGCTTAGAACTGAATTTAGACACTCTTTATATTCCTCGGAAATCTGTTTATTTTGTTGTTGTTTTTTTCAGATACGGTTTATCAGTTATCAGTGCTCTATCATCATTGCACTTCTATAATTTTATTATTATTATTATGAAAAAAATGATATAAATGATGAGCACGTTCCAATAATTATATGGAAATATCTATGCAATACTTGTATTTATTTCATTATCGGGATCAACATTATCCTCATCAGTGCTCGGCACGGGTATGGGTAATACTCGGGTAAACGGGTATGGGTACGGGTATGGGTACTACCCGGGTACGGATTTTGTGTACCCGAACAATTCCGGGTACTACCCGGGTACACTTTGGTCGGCTCAAAATCTCGGGTACGGATACGGGTATGGGTACGGGTACAAGGATTTCAAAATGGGTGTATACCCACCGGGTACGGGTATAATGGTGTCATTTACTCGTACCCGCGACCATTGTACCCGAGTATTTGGATATGTTGAGATTTGAGACATTTTGATGAATTTTATGAAAATAATGGAACTTCCGTTGGAAAATTCTGTCGGTATTTTTAGTAATTCTGAATACATATAGCTTATTGTTTTTACCCTTTTAACCTTACAACATGCAGTACCTGTATTTCAGACTGTGTTGCTAAAATATATATTTATATCTACAATATATATTTTTATGGAACCATGTTTTAGGAAGAATAATTAATAAACAGACGAGGAATAATATCAAAATAGAAGTGGAGAATAGGATTCAACGAAATTTTATGCAAAACATCTTCATAATGTAGTATTTTGTCATTAATTGCATAAATAGTTTGATTGACACGTATGCACATGATACTTCATTAGCCACAATGAATACAATTTAAAAATTAGAGTTCCGATGAGTTGGATGGCAAGATATTTTTGTAATTGGTAGTTGATTAGGAAAAGGCGGATATTTGTAACAAGCTATTAATGAGTTACATGTAGTGCTGTAATATTGTACTCGTTTAGTATTGTACTTTTGTATTGTTTTTGTCTTTGGTACAAAACTAAACAAACAATATCCATTTTCGAGATACAAAACTAAAACAAAAACAAAACAGGAATTGAAAAAAACAATACAATCCAAATTGTATTGTTTCAAGGTTCTAGAGACGCTAGAAATTTACTAAAGTGATTGTTGTAATAGATTTCTAGAGCACATATGAATTGATTTGTGTAATTGGAATCGTGAAAAAACACGTCAAAGCACAAAAACTGGGCATTGACTAATTATTGGTAGATTCGCCTACTATCGCCCATATAAAATATACACTTACATTGAGTATGTCATTCTAGTGTCATGTGACCATTAATGCGCCAATAAAGTCAATCATAGGTGATTTACTACTAGTTACTCACCAAGTTTCATTATAGGTCATGCGCCCCTTAAAACCGTAATCTGTCATGAGACTATTGGTGACCCAATAAGGTCAATTTGAGGTCACATGACCTTACTGTGTCACTAGTAGTCACATGACCTCAGATTGACCTTACTGTGTCACTAGTAGTCACTTGACCTCAGATTGACCTTCCTGTGTCACTAATAGTCACATGACCTCAGATTGACCTTCCTGTATCACTAATAGTCACATGACCTCAGATTGACCTTACTGTGTCCCTAATAGTCACATGACCTCAGATTGACCTTACTGTGTCCCTAATAGTCACATGACCTCAGATTGACCTTCCTGTGTCACTAATAGTCACATGACCTCAGATTGACCTTCCTGTGACACTAGTAGTCACATGACCTAGCCTAACAAACGAACTACGCGATTTGTAAATGTAGTCCACGCATAGGGGACATTTCTACATCGATGAAATAGGTGGTAAAAGCCAACGGCGGAGCCAATTGAAAATATAGATATACAGAGCCCACGCGTCTACTCTATCCGTTCTAATTTTAAGCAATGGTAGTGAATATTGTTTATGAAAATAAGGTCTTCTGGAAATTACAATGTGGTTATTAAAGGGATTATTCACAAATAGGTTGGTGCCACAGAATTGCACACTTCAAAATTCGACCGTCAACAGATTCAATGCATCTTATATGGGAGATTAGTCAATGACTGGTTTTTTGATCTTTTACGTAATTTTTAAACAACTAAAGTTGCACACATCAATTCCTACGTGCTCTTGAACTCAGATACAACTATCACTTTAGCAAATTTCTAGCGTCTTCTAGAACCTTAGAACAATACAATACAGATTGTACAAAAACAAAAACAATCTGATAGAAGTACAAAACAAAAACAAAACTCGGAGTACAAAACAATATCTTAGTTGTACTACTTTTGTACTTTTCGCCAAAGTACAATACAATACTAAAAGGACAAATTACAGCACTAGTTACATGTACACAGAGCTACTGAGATGAGAAAATTAATGTAAAAGGCCGAATAAATCAAGAAGTGAAAAATCGAGTAGCCAAGTCCCAAGCCAAAAATGCAATTACATATGGACTGGGTGCTATAAAATACTATAAGCCCATAAACAATCAAATGGGGATAATTTTACTTGTAATCAAAAACACTTATAGTTTTCTACTCTTCAATAAAAATATGCAATGTAAAATACCTCTCTAGCTAGTCAAAATTACCCACTCAGTCATACAGTATTACATATAACGTACTATGTATTACATTAAAACAAATCTGGATAAAGTACCCGGGTACGAGTACGGATACGACACTGAGATACCCGAGAATGGGTACAATTTTCGCGTATTTTCGGGTACGGGTACAATACGGGTACAGGTACATGGGTTGAGATTACATTGCGGGTACGGGTACGAAAAATTTGTACCCGGATACTCGGGTATGGGCACGGGTATAGATACCAGTTATTGAAATACCCGCACTTCGGGTACGGATACGGGTACGGGTACCGATTTTTCGTACCCGTGCCGAGCACTGATCCTCATTGCGAAGTCCAAATATCAAAACTATCTTTCTAATTTGCAGCAGTAGGCCATATATATATGTATGTATATATATGGCTCTCCAACACGTGGACGTATTAATCAGTAATATACAGTGCCTGAGCAAAATTCACAAGAAATTGACAGGTATCTGTCAAGATTAATTTGAAACTGAAGTTAATGCATAGACCAGAGTTCATCATGTTCAATCAATTGTTATTCCCGGTCAGTTACCATCCCTATGCAAATACAATGAGGATCCAAGCACAAATCACCAGGATGCCTCGAAACATTGTTCTTCTCTCCAACCCGAAAAATAATATTTGATTTGTAGCAACCCCATTTTGTAGCCACTTTTCTTCCAGAATTACAAAAAATTGTTCGTCCTTGTAGCTCAAAAACACCGGATACGGTGATAAAGGAAATGTGAGTTAAGGAAGTGTGGAGTCAAGGAAGTGGACAAAAGAAAAAAAATCGTTTGGAAAAGCTGACGTTTAAAACGTTTTTCAGTTCTTACTCAAATTACAAATTTCAGCAAAAATATCCCCTGACCTTTATTGTAGCAGATTGTTTGTTAGCAGAACTCCTAACTTGAATAGTTTAGACACTGGCAATGGAGGCAGGGCTCAGTCACGATGAATTGGTTTATCAGCTCCATAGTCGAAAAATTACAAAATAAAATTATGCCAGTGTTTAGTTTAAACTCTCTGATCACCTCTCGACCTAAGACAATATGTCAATATGAAGGAAGTTCTATCTAAGAGGAAACCACAACATTTTTTATAATGTAGGCTTTAGAAGTGTAAACTGAAAATATTTTTATCGGACATCCCGTGCTTAATGAACCCAGTATGGAATTTATTTTCAGTAGTTATTTTCTTACATCACATATCGCATTTAACCCAGCGTCACGGACAGTGTTTACAGAGCCTATACCTAAATTCCCGAATGTCTATGGACACAGAAAAGTATAAAAATACCAAGAATTGAAGCACTGATCATACTGAAAAACCACAGGATTTCCGCTCTAACCGGAAACTGTTTCTGTATAAAAGCTAAGCTCAATTTCAAATCGGTATTTACAAATCTGCAGTCGGCTAAAGAGACCACAAATCCTAAGGATGCAACTGCCTTGTAAATCCGTGTTTTGTTTCCTGGTAGGAGTTCTTGCTCTTGCAATTATTTCCCAGTCTGGTCAAATCAATTGCAACTCTCTAAATAGGAAAGCATTCCGTAACCACAAACCCAAAAATAGTAAAGCATCCAACCAGTAAGTTTACTTAAAAAATTCAACCGATCAAATAATCTTTTAGGATTCTTCATGTTTGCTAGTTTTAAGTATTGGCTAAGAAATTAATTGATGTTTTTCCCAAGTTATGTACATTTATTTAATTGGTTCTTCCGAACTTTCAGATCTTGCCCTGAGAATTGGGCTTACCTACGACAATATCACAAGTGTTATGAACTGTATTCCAAAGGACCATGTGGAGAACGGATGGAGGTAAGCCGGATGATCCAAGATGGACACTCTATCTCTTTAAACGGAAGCCCAAAGTGTCGTTGCAAACTATCGAACGATGGACGACCTTTAGTTTATTGGCGTGAACAAAACCGCTGCTATGAATTATTTGAACAGGTAATTAATTACATTCTTATATTCTATATTTTTAATACCAAGAACCAGTATTACAGCGGTTCTACAATACTTACTCAAATTAAACTGACAGGGTGACTCCAAAACTAATATTTTGTATTGTTTCGTGAGCAAAGAATGAATAGCTGTGACAATTCATGAGAAATAGATTGGATTAATTTAGTTGTGACGTGCAAGGCAGGCTAAAGCAAACGGAAGAGTTTCTGTCTAGTACGCGATGAAGACAAGGCCACAGTCAAGAATAAAAAATACTCGTCACAGTTATTACATATTGGGGATGTATTTTTGGCTCTTAACATGAAATATTCATATTTACAGGGACCCTGTCCTTCAGGAGAATGGCTGGTTCCAACCACGCGGAATGCAAGGTGTGAAAAGATTCCCTGCCCAGATGAGTTCAACCGCCAGTTAAATCTTCCGGACTCAATTGGGTTTTTATTCTCTTATGAAGGGCAGTGCTACAATTCTGGAGTTAGTTACCGATTGGAATTGGATCCATGCCCTACATCCAAGCTTGGAGCATACTTCTCTCAATACTATTTCTGGAAACATGTTTGCTATGCAAAGCGTCTTCATGATGTTGCCCCGAGTATTCAGAATGACCCAGTCTACGTCTGTGCGGAAGGGTTTGAACTTGACCCTAATGGTGGATGCGAGCGGCCTACAAACTTATAATTACTATAAAGATGGAATCCCGAAATACAGTAATATTTATTCGGCGTACTCTATAGCCATGAGAGACTATTCCTTGTACATACGTGCATTTTGTATATTTCCAAACTAGCGTACCCTGACGCATTCAAATGACGCAAGGAATTCATAACAAGAGCTCTGTTCATAAAGAACCTATATCGACATTTGCGTAACCTCATTATATTTTGGGCAACAAACTCTCAATTTACTGAATGCATTTTCTTTCTTTCAAGATGATTTGAGCATAATATACGAATACTGGATCCAACAAAAGTTTTACCAAAGCTGACCCACATATTTTTAGTATAACGCCTGTTCCCTCTTTCCAGCCTTCCAAATTTCAGTTTTCCCAAAATCAATCCCGAATTTCCTTCCTTGACAATTGAGTTGAGTGCTTATTGCTACACTAGCGGGCTAACATGCACACACAATCAGAAACTGATTTGCTTACGCAACTGGAAACTAAATATAATTTTCAGCCTGATGAAAGCTACGGTGTTCATAACACGTTTTTTGCTCCTCATTTAAAAGCAATTCCTAAGGAGAAATTAAGCTTCAATAAATACTTCTAGTGTGCTCTTCAAAGATAAAACAGAATAATCATTCAGGTAATTTTATAAATTACTAATATTTTTTCAATGAATTGTATTCGGAAATGTTATGATTGTAATATAATCTTCTGCTCAACATTTTGACATTGCCTCGTTACTTTTTGCAATGTGTCCTAGTTTCGATGCTAAGGATTAATTTAGTTTATTTCTATGTGTTAACTAAACAGTCAAGCTCTGTAAATACAAAAGGTAGTTTCGCCAATCACAGTCCATCAATTTATTGATCGAATCAATTAATTAAATCATAGTTCCTACCTTAGCTCCAGATAATGTACATATTAAGTCTTATAATCTAAAATTATAAGTAAACTTGGCCTTGAGACTATTCCTTATCCTTCTCTGCGACGCTCTTATCTTTAAAGTTCTCTATAAACTGACATCTGAAAGCAGCATTTGAACCACACAAAAGCAATATGTTAAAATGTGGAGTATTTATCTATCGGGAGTGTCTATCTCTGCAGCGCATAAACTCCCACAAGTAGTACGGGCTACAAGTTAACGCGCTTCCCCGGAATCGGGATGATCTACAAAATGATCATAGCGGCATGCATTTTAATTTAGCTTGGAGCAAACTTTTAAAAAATAACGGATATCGTTCAAACACACTTGTTTGCTCGTGATGGAATGGACTACAGTAAAAGCCTGCGGTTTCACAATTGAGATAATTTCGTGGTGCGGCGAGGGTACTAATTGTAAGAATGTATGTACTGTCGAGTCAAGCCAGGATGACACTTTACCAATTAAGGACAGGTGTGTTACGCACGCCTCTCTTGCCTCCGATAGGCTTATGCTTGTTACCATAGAGTGACTGTCAACCATCGTTTACTTGTCAACCATAGATTGACTCTGTATTTGTAATGAGTGAGTCAACCATCGAGTTCCAATTTCTTAATCATGTTGCAAGATATTTACATTGCATATGCATACATCCTTTTATTTCGCGCTGAAAAGCATGAAAAATTATCGGCCAATCGCAGGCAAGAGAGGCGTGCGTAACACACCTGTCCTTAATTGGTAAAGTGTCATCCTGGCTTGACTCGACAGTATGTCTTTCATTTTTTAACGAATAGTTTCCAGGATTTTCTAATATTTAAAAGTTTTGAAGAATTACCATCTGCATAATAAAACCATTTTATCCTGGTCAGCCGTTGTATGAAAGATTATAATTTCGGAATCCCGTATATGGTCATGGTCAAGATGGGGAGGGAAAATAATTTCTGGATTTCTGTAATTACATAGTTTGCCTAACATTGATCAGACCGAACGGTATATGTAAGAGGAATTGTAATTTTTAGGAATTAATACTGTGTACTTGCATGTGCCATTGTGAAGTAATAATCAGTTTTAAATATAATAATAAAAATGAATGAATATACCAAACATGAAGATTTAATCAGTTGCTTCTATGAATTCATTAAAAAGAATTACTATATTTTTTCTATGCAAATAACGGACGTACATTTGTGAATACCTATTCATACACACATTTATTATTCTTTAATTTATTGCAGAGCCCGATTGCTTTGATTATAGTTAAAGTTGTGCTGCTGGCTAAAATTTAAAAAAACTGTCTTATGCATTGTATTTTTCAACTGCTCCATCCATTCTTTTCATTTTCTTAAATTGAATTGAAGCCAATTTTAATGGTCATCTTGGGAAAGCGCTTTTATAAACATATACGATCTTATATGTCAACTCTGTCAAGCTCTGCTGATCATAATACTAAAAATTACAAGGCAATAACCAGAGATTCGATACTACTAGATGAGAGATGAGACTACTAAACCGAGCCTGCGGTCTGGTGGTGCAGCGAATCTGTAAGGTTGCAGAAGAGCCGGCTTTCGACTCTAGCTCACCCCAAAATAATTTCAGGTCCTTTCTATCTTTCGATATACACTATTGGTATGCAAATGAGGTTTGGAGGCATGTTGCTCATTCTTGGAAGAGTATCAGTAGGAGTAGTGTGTGGCATACACTGATAATGATTCGAAAGATGAATCGGTGTATTTGCATATACTGCGACTGCAAATATTCGGATAAGATTTTGTCCGTGGCATGACCCTTGTTTCTTCCCTTCTCTGCATATCTTCTTTCTCTACCTATAGCTTTACATTTCACTCTCACTCTATGGACAGCAGGAGCAGTCCAGCACTGAATGTACTCAACTACCATCGTTGAGGAATGGCTCTAAGAACCCAGTGCCCCTGCTGTTGCGGAGGTGTGACCAGTGAGAAAGATGGATGTTGGGTTCTGGGGGATGTTGCGGCTGGTTACAGGGCGCACTAACGCTCACTCAACCGAGGGAGTGGAATTACGGTTGCCTCGGCTCTACTGGACCTGTGCTTACCTGCAAACACAAGGCTTGTACTCCTTCAGTTCGTCGTGGGATATATTCTCCTTCTATGTTACCTTACTCTCTCACCTCCTTAGATTAAGTAAATTAAGACATGGCTGTTAAACACAAATACACTTGCAATGTATGGATGATATGGGCTCAGCCCGAAAAGATTCCTGAATAAAGAATTAAATTAAATACTACTAGATGTAGCTTTTCAAATTCGCCTTTTATGGTTATTTCAATGAAGTATTGAATATTTTAACAAAACTCCATATTTTTTCCAGACTCGTTTGTCTCTTTTATTGTTTACTCACGTACCTGTGGTTTTCAAATTGTTCTCGATTTCTTTTCTCTAAACGATAACGAGACAAAAGAGATACGCACCCCCACTAAGTTGGCTAGAAAAGCTGGCAAAATGCAAGGAAGGGTTTTGAATAGACAAAATGTTTACCCACCTTTGCAGAAAATGTGAGTGGATAATTTGTAATTTTCTTTTATTTTAAAATACATCTATTTAGTCTTCACCATCGATGATGCAAAACGACATTTACGAAACTTGTGCTCAATAAATCTTTATTTTCCAATAAATTAGCCAATACATGTAATTCTAAATGTTTTACATTGTGTGTTGCAAATTCTCTATACGAATGCTTGTAGCCTACAATGTACATTAAAAATTAAGGACAAACACACGAAAAATGTCTCATGGTAAAATTACCCACATCATCAAAAACGCCATGAAGTAATAGTTCCTGGCCACGACGTGACTAATACTAATATAATCCAAAATAATGGGAAAATAATAAGCAAGGTTTAATCAGATAATGGTAAATCAGCTTCATAAATCAATAGAATTTAAACGAAAAAAGAGTTAAATCACTCCAGTACTTCTGTTGTAGTAAAACAGAGTTGTTTTGTCTCAGTATTTTTTATATCGCCCTGAGCTACTACTTAATGTCAATGCGTTTGGAATTAATGGGTTAGGGATGCGAATGGTCTGGTGCGGACCATTTATAATGTTCATTATTTTTACATTTTTTTTGAACAGGTAATTACCATTATTATTTATTTTTGATGCCCTGTAAGAACCATTATTACAGCGGCTCCAGAATACTAACTCAGGGTAAACCCAAGTGGTAAATCCAGAACATGTAAATAGATTTTATTGTTACGAAGAAAAGAGTAAACAATTGTGTCAATTCATAAGAAATATTGGATTTTTAATTTATTGTGAGGTCCAAAGAGCGCTAAGGCAAACGGGAAAAGAACATAAAATATTTTTCACAGTTGTTAAGTATCGGGGATGTTTTTTTGATTCGACACACGATACCTTCATATTTACAGGGACCATGTCCATCAGGAGAATGGCTGGTTCCAACCAAGCGGAATGCAAGATGCGAAAGGATCCCCTGCCCAGAAGAGTACAAGCGTCAGTCCTATCCGTTGGACTCAAATAGGTTTTTGTTCTCTTACAAAAAGCAATGCTACAAGTCTGGATTTTATTACGAGCAGGCAAAGGAGCCCTGCCTTGTACCCAAACTTCAAGCATACTTCACCCGATATTGTTTCTGGAACCTCGTATGTTTTAAAAGGCCCTCGAAAGTAATTAAACGGGTTCTGAAATAGAAAAATAATTGTATCTTACCTACAAGTTCCCATAGCTATTATACTCAACATCAGTGCGCTAGGGACATGAGGGCATGATATCATGTTTTATTTGTCCCTATTTGGTTTGTGTCTGCGTATGTAGAGTATTTTATATTTTTCTATCCTGTAGTACAATGGTAAATGCAACCCATGAAATATGACTGTTTTTAAGTAAATTGTTTTAACTGTTTTTCGAAATTTGCCCCTAACCCACAATTTTGTCATGATCGTCAAAATGTACCCTTAAAGAAAGAAGCAGGGGTTTTCAGGGATTTCGAAGTCATAAAGTGACAATTGATTTTTATTGATGTATCTACTCGAGTACGAGTACGGGTCGAGTACGTTATCAACTTAAGATTGGTACTTGTACTCGTCGGGTCGAGTATCCTTTCTCGTACACGAACTTGAGTATATTTCTAACGAGTATCAGAGCGAGTACGAGTACGGTCAAAGTACTTAAACCAAAGCACGAGTACGAGTTCGGGACATAAATTCAAAAGTACTTGAACCCGCACTTCGATTTATACGCGATACTCGAGTAATTTCCTCCAGCACAAAGTCTACATCCATATACCCTTGATTACAAAAAAAGTTGTTGTTATTCCGAAGCGAAAAAGGAAAAGCGATTATTTCAAAATGACTACGAATTGCATAAAACGCACCTACACCTGGATATGGCTGAGTCAACACTTGAATAAGTTGCGAATAGTTATTAGGTACCTATCATGTAAAATATCTTGGAACCGGAGAATAGTGCATAATTAATGGAGGTTGATGATGAGATTGACCGGACTGAAGATAATCCAGTCGATATGACTTGCAGTATCAAATCTTGATCTATAGTTCATCAACATTTTAACCTCGTTGGAGGCAATTTTCATCGCAAACACTGTTTGTAAGTTGCAGTTAAAAATCCTTGTTAGCTGAATTTACTACTTGTCAACTTCAATAACAAAAAATAAAGTACAAAACTAATTTTTTTCGGTGTACTTGATACTCGAGTACGGTTTGAGTTCGAGTTCGAGTGCGGGTCGGTCGGTATAAACGTTTCATACTCGTAAGTACGGTCCTAGTTTGGTAAAAAATTAAGAAATATAATACCGTCCTCCGAGTAAAGGATTTTTTACTCGTACTTGAAGACACAAGTCCGGATCAAGCGGGAATTTGGTCCTACAATTCGAGTACGGTTCCAAGTACAAGTACGGTATGGATAACTACTCGACCCGTGAGGAGCTATAGTCGGCACGGACTGAATTCGTGGCCAATTATCATGTTTTTTGTTTTATACATAGGTACATGGAACCACATTCCTTTGCCTCCCCGCTTGTAATCTACGCATTGGCGTGACTCATAAATATTTGATTCCACATGTTTGTAGCAAAATCTCCAAAACAATAAGACAATGTTTTGGATTGTTTAGAACGATAATTTCGTATGCCGATGTAAGGGGAAAGCTGTCTATTAAATCTAAAATCGAATGTAAACCATTTTCCCTCTCCAATATCGTTGACAAGACTAATAATACGTGACCTTTGACAAATGTCAAATAATAATGACTATAAAAATTCACCGACATAATTTCCAGGATTCCATATACTTATTAATTACAATTCAAGTGTAATTAAACTGGTTCTGAAATATAAAAATAATTTTATCTCAACAACAAGATCATAAAGCCATTACTCAATGTAAATGCACTAGGAATTGTTTACATGATATTTAATATTTTTGTACCCCCGTCGCCCCTACAAAAGGGTAATGGTAAATATGGGACATATGTGTTTCCTTTTAAGTAATTTCTTTTCCACTTTTTTTGAATTTTTTGAAAAGATGATACTGCTCTGGCAACAAAGTTTTTTAAAAATGTGTCGTTATCATTTGGCATTAATGAGGATATTTTTCGTTCAAATGCCACTTACGCCAATATAAAGTTAATCCAAAACCTGTAATGAAATTCAATTGAGTACATGGTAAAAGAACGTTCATCATTTTTTGCACAAATAAACATTTCGGAAAACCCAAGGGTTAAGGAAATGTGATGAGTAACCCAACAACTTGGCAAATTACAAAATCCATGAAGGTTGGTGTGGACATTCGGTCTAATATATAAAAACCCCCGACTTGAATTCCATACACTGGAATAGAACTCAAAATCTTTTTAGCATAATTTGCTTCAATACACTTGTGTCTTCCGAGCAAACGAATTAATAGTTGTTTTGACAATTCCATACCTTCAGGGATCTGGTACATTTGCCCCAGAACTAAGACAAACAGAAGCATTGCTTGGAACCCCATAACAGATACTACAACTTTTAATCCGAGATTTTTGTCAAATAATCTAATGCCTGAGAAAACCCCCAAAATAGCTAAGAATAGTGTTCCAAGCTTAATCAAATAATTTAGGTCTGCGTAGACGTAGTTCAGTAACTGAATTTCTAACTGGGTCCTGCGTATGTCGATCAAAACGGTTTTCATGGCATGCGCATAGAGTTCTCCATTTTCTAGTTTTCTGAAATCAGAACCAGTATGAGCATGTGCACATCATTAACTGCGCTGCGCCACATAGATGGAGATATGATTTGGTCAATGGCTATTTTTTGAAAGGTTACTTTTGTGCTTACTTGATTTTTGTCATTATTGTTCCAAGACATTCCTCTTGCAGCCTTGGTAGAATATTCAAAAAGCAATAAACAACCAGGCATGCAGGAACAGCAGTAAATATGACTACAAAGCTATCCAGAGCGGTAGCAACGAAAAGGGTGAATGGGTTCCGGAATTCTTGAGGTATTAATGAAAACAGCAAAAAAATATTGTTTTGCCACAGGAACAACCCAACAATTAGGACTGTCATTGCCGCGGATGCCATCGGCGAGGTTAGAATCATTAGCTCACGTATCGAGCGCTGGCGCAGGAAAACGAAGGAGTTCATATATTTATGGGTGCATGCTGTAAGCATGGTTAAACATTTTAAACTAATTAATATGTGCATAACTGTATATAAATACATTAAAATATAATTCGAAGTTTAACAAAGATGTAACTCCCAACCGTAGTAAATGAAAATTCCTAAATGGGAACAAATCACTACTCAGTATCTCGCTGTATTTACAAATTTGGAACGTCCAGAAATTGAGTACCTTGCTGGATTAACGAAAAGCCTTTCTCCTTGTGTATCAATGTAATGATGAAAGCGTTTTCTCTCCCTTTCAAATAAAACACGAAGTGATGTGCAAACATTCCCAAACACGTAAGGATGCAATGCATTATATTAAAAATCAACTCATCCAGTTTAGACTGGTCTTTGCTTTTAAACGATTGACAGAGAAAGAACCATTTTTGAATCACTATGCTTAAGTAAAGTGCCATTTAACATTTATAAACTCTTAATCTTATTGTACCACTTTTAAATTTCAATACGCTCGTAGTCCCTTCGAAATGTATAAGAAGTAAATTTAATCGAGATGATATTTCAAGAAACTTACAATTAAAATATAAATCCCTAGCAGATACCATTGCAAATTTTTAGTTTCGACGCAAACTTAACCTCGACTATAAATTAGCAGAGGAATGTTTCTGGAATTTGTTAATTGAAAAAATTGATCTGAAAGTTTGTGTAATATTATGTTACATCAAAGTACGTTTCAAATAAATCACTACAACAATGATATTAGAATTTGTATTCGTCTTGAATTTTTCACAAATATGCACCCCCATTTTAAGAAATAGGACAGCCTGTTTTTTTAAATACAACCTTACTGATCAGGCCGTATTAGTCGAAAAAATTTAGTCGTTTTAGCTGTTTCTGCTTGGATGGCATGAAAATTATTTTAAATGAAAGTTGCCACAAGTTGAAACAAGAATAAATGTCCCATTATATACCATTGAAACCTTGTTATTGCAGGGAACCTTTTTTACTTATGTATATCACAATACTTATTTGTGATATACATACTCTTCACGTTTATTATTATTTTGTATGCATTTTTTTACATGATGTTATTGTAATATTTATTAAATTTCATGCAAAAAATAACAATAGTGACCATTTTTTGCAACAATCTTTACATTACAGAAACACTGGTGAATGTGATCAGTAACCAGGGTTGCTGATTTTTTTGTTTTTTTTTTTTAAAATCAAAAAAATCGGATTTATTTGATTTAAATCGGATTTTTTTGATTTAAACCAATATTTCCTTATTTAAATTCAAAATTTTATCGTACAATAGAATAACCATACAACTTTTTGGATTTTAATTTTCCTCGTAGTATTGTACACTGTTGGTACCAATGAAACTTAATAATGATGAACAATAATAAAATATATTGAGAGAAAATTACAAAGGCAAGTAAACTACCTACAGTGAATTTCCTATATAGTGGTTTCCAAGGGAGTGACCTGCCACTATATAGGGATGCCACTATATGTTACTAATGGTTAACTATATACTATTATTGTTTTTAGACAATAACTGTAACTAAATGCATTTATAAATTTATTTATTTTTACAGAATACTCAAAATTATGAGGTATGCTAAGCTTCATTGAGTTTAAGATGTTCAGTAACTTTAGGTTTCCTCATACTATTAATAATATTAGTCGGAACAAACTTTTCGACTGCAATGTCACCATTCCAGAAACCAAAATCCTGGAATTATGGCAATGGGAATTACTTCCACTGAGTACTCTTTTTCACAATGAGGGTTTTCTTGACTGTCTGTTTAATGTCATTTTAAATCTTCAATATAATAATTCAATTTATTTAAAAAAACCAGCACGAATTGAAACTTATTAAAAGTGAGCCAAGGCAAAAATGGCAATGATTTGTGTTATAACTGTTCGTTTTAACTTAAGTCACGGATCATATGCCGTAAATCCAGCTAATCATACCAGGGCGTCAGTAAACCACAATAATAATCAAACTATTAACATTTGAAATTAAAATTGAACCAACCGACATAAGCATTATTAAGCGCCCGCACGTTTTATAACATCATGTTATACTTTTGTAGCCATTATCTAGCTAATTTTATGCCAACTGCCATTATAATTTTGCATTGTCTGAGCCACCGTAACACCTAATAGTGCCATTATAGAGGGAATACCATTATAGCGGGTGCCACTATACTGTATGCCTTTAACATTGCAAACCTCTAGGGAGGGTTTTTTGATGCCATTAAAGAGGGAATGCCATCTAAGAGGAAACCACTATATGGGAAATTGACTGTAATATGAAACAAACAGCTGTTTAAAGGGCAGTTCCAAATATCAGCAGGATTTTTTACATTGTAACAATTTGGAATTCGGTTATGTCTTTGAGGCCAAACGCTGTGTAGGATGGATACCAGTCTCTTTTGGATTTTTATTAATATATAAATATATTTATAATTATAAATATGTATATAACGTGTATAGTGAGTACATATATAATGATTCGGGTCGGGATGATAGAGTGTGTAGGAACAGCAAAATTATTTGCAAATTCGAAATATACCGTTTAAACAAGTGTAAATATCTCTCCGTACAAGAGTAACATTTAAAAAATGCAAAATTCACAAAGTAAAATATTGTCACTTTAAATGGTACTCTTTTAGAAAGATTGGATACTGGGATGTTTTTGTAAATACTGAGTATCTGTTAGGGACGAGAAAATTTAAGGGCATAAATATTGTTCGCGTGTTATGTCGGGACAGGATTGGGATACTTATGTTTGTCCCTAGACTTTGAAACGAGACAGAATCTTCTGTGGGACATAGCAATTGTCCCCAGCAGAAGTTCTAGTAATATCCAATATTTAAAAACTCACTCATATCAAATTTTATGTGATAGCTTGACAAATAATATATAGGACGTATCAAAATTATACTGAAAACGATAAAAATCCAAAATTAACTCATGCCCAAAATTCATAAAAACACAAAACTGCGCGTTTTACAACTTCCCCAGATGTGAAATTAAATTTTACCTTACCATAAAAGTTGAAGAGTCAATTTTGATTTAAATCAATGATTTATTTGAAAAAAATCAAGTGATTTAAATCAAGATTTAAATCCTTCTTACTAAAAGCTTCATCGTAGTAGTAGTGATGGTTGTCGTCCTTATGTTCATACCATGTTGAAGCATAGTGGTTCTTTTTTTTATTTCATTTATGCAAAAAAATTCTTTAAAATAAAAATCTAGCTTTTATTTTTTTATTTTTTACATTATTTTTTTGTTAACTTGAACAGGCTTAAATAGTAACTAAGTGTTTAACTTAATTCTGTCCAAGTCAACAAAAAATAATGCAATTTCAAAATACAAAAGATAAAAAAAGTAAAAAAGAGAACAGAAACACCGCAATGCTAAACAACTTGCTATGCTGCATCTTGGAATTTATATGGTTAATTCGAATACTGTAAACTACCACTTGCGTTTTATGTACACTTTTGAATATTTAGTATAGAGTGGCTAATATGATCAGTCGTCAGTCGTCATCCTTTTTTACCCTTTCGTGGTCAAAATAAAAAGTAAACAATAATCAAGAGCATAATATGTCTACATTTTTTGTAAAAAATAAATTTTGCAATCATATTCGAATGTTTCACCCCCACGTGAACAAAATCTCCAAAACGTATCCAACATTTACGTGCATAGACTCGAGTGGCTCATTTAGCCATACTAATAAATAGTTCATTCGATTTAAAAAATAATTCGTTCTACTGATTTTAGTAAAGTTGTCCGGCATAATGGATACTAACTAGGGTAATTTCAAAATAAGACTGACTGACAAACATTTGGTCTGCTTAAATAGTTTAATTTACCGTTTTAAAAGCACCATATCGTTGGCCAGGGTTGGGAAGTGGCAAGAAATGGACTGGCCGTTATTGGTTAAAATCCGGTTCTTACCGGCTTGGTCCAACTGCTTATGTTAGTATAAAATGGTCGTAATTAATATTATCCAAATAAATCCACTGTCCAATAAAAACCGGTTTTAACCAAAACATACCACCGGCTTGGCTAATATTACACAAGCATGAACACAGGGTTGCCAAGTGGTCAGAAATGGTCTGGTTATTATTGGTTAAAATCAGGTTCTAACCGGCCCGGACCTGTTGCATAGGTTGGTATAAAATGGCCAGAATTCATACTATCCAAATAAGTCCACTGTCCAATGAAAACCGGTTTTTACCATTTCTTGCCACTGGCTTGACCTTTATTGATAAAAGCCGGTTTTTTGCCAACCCTGTCGTTGGCTAAATTCTAAAAAGTACCATTTTCATTGCAGATCCCATTTAAAAAGCATAGATTATGAAATGAAAAAGGTACCTTTTAAAATTTAGAGAACGATATATAGCTTTATTTATCAACATTTAATTATTTTTAAAAAAATACATAAGCCGCAATATAATATTAATTTAAAAACAATTCTATAATTTACTTTTTGCGAACCGACCTACAGGCATCCTAACGTAATTTAAAAAAACATCGGATCCGATGTTGACCCACAATTGGGATAGCGATACTAACATAAATTGGATAAACTAAATTTTTTTGATGGGTTATAAAAAGCCCTGTCAGTTTCCATACGATTTTTGTTTATTGTCACAACAGATGAAGCCACTCCAGCAATGAAGTTAATAAAAATAAATATTTACGAAATGTTAGAAAAACAGTAGTTATTTAATATTAGGAAATTTCTGAAATAGGCTACAGACGGGGCAAATTGGATAGTTAAACCCATTTCACTTTAAGATTATTTAACTGTTTTGGTATTTTATATAATAATTCTGTGTAATTACTGCAAAAAAAAAGAACTTCTAGGGTATTTGTATATACAAAAATTTTTGTATTCAAATTATTATTACAATTAAAATTCATTGCTGCCAGACATACCATCCGCTTCGGCGGATGGCTTGATTGCTAGTCAAGATTTAAATCAACGTGATTTAAATCAAGCCACCCTGTCAGTAACCCAACAACTTGGCTAACCACGAAATCCAAGTAAATTGGTGTGGACGCCCGGTCTATTATATAAAATCCCCCGCTTTAATACCACATACTGGAATAGACCTAACACCTTTTTAGCACAGTTGACCTCCGGTGAACTTCGTATTCCGAGCAATTCAATTAGTCGACGTTTCGAAAAGTCAATACCTTCGGGTATCCTGTACATTTCCCCAAATTCTAAAATAAACACGGCCATTACACACATGTATGTAAATAATGTCACGGTTTCTGATTCAGGGTTTTTGCCAAGGAGTCGAATTTCAGAGAAAACCCCCATAAGAAGTGATCCAAGTTTAATGTAATAATTAAAATTTGCATAAACATAGTACATTTATTGAATCTCCACCTGGGTTGTTCGTATGTCATTGCAAACGATTTTCAAATCCAACGTACATAGTTCTTCATTTTTCACTTCCATAAAAATAGAATCTAAAAGTATTTTACTTCCGAGAATTGTGGGTGGTGACTATGTTTGTAAAACCAGTGGTAGCACGTTCAGAACGCAGTAAATCATGAGGTACCCTCCAGCTCCTGGAAATACGACGGCAAAACTATCCAGAATTGAGGATAATGTGTAAGAGATCGAGTTACGAAACTGGTCAGGTATCGGTGGCAACAGTAAAAAATACATATTGTTTCGGCATAGAAACAGTCCGATACCAAGCAGTATGCTTGACCCGCAGGCAATTAGTGTGACTATGATCATCAGATCCCGTAAGGATGAGTGCTTGCATAGGTTTGGGAATCAACAACTCTGGCCGTTTCTTAGTACCGGGAATAATTTCATTAGAACGTTTCAGTTTAATCATTTGATTAGCCGTAAATAATTTACAAATAACGTTGGCTAATTCTTGTTTATTGTGAATTCTTCTCCCCCTGGACCGCATAAGGGAGTATCTCATAAAATTTTGAATTTGTTCAATTCTTTTCCATATTTTCTAAAATTAATCTGAAAGAATTTGCTTCAAATTGGACGTAACAATTATTTTATGAGTGACTCCCTTGCGTGGGTTAGGCGAAAAAACACTTCCAACATTGACGCAGAACAAATTTAAAAAAATGTCTTTCACATCGGTCGCGGTGTTCATACTAATTTTAAGCGTAGAAAGTGAAAACTTGTGCTTCTCATTTTTACTTGATTCTAATGCTGAGAGCCATTTCTCCTTGTACAACAGTGTAACAACGTAAGCATTTTCTTGACCTTTCACGAAAAAAATGAAAATATGCACATACAGTGGATTTCCCATATAGTGGTTTCCTCTTAGATGGCATTTCCTCTTTAGTGGCATCAAAAAACCCTCCCTAGAGGTTTGCAATGTTAAAGGTATACAGTATAGTGGCACCCTCTATAATGGTATTCCCTCTATACTGGCACTATTATGTGTTACCGTGGCTCGGACAATGCGAAATTATAATGGCAGTTGGCATAAAATTAGCTAGATAATGGCTACAAAAGTATAACATGATGTTATAAAACGTGCGGGCGGTTAATAATGCTTATCTCGGTTGGTTCAATTTTAATTTCAAATGTTAATACAGTTTGATTAATATTTTGGTTGATTGAAGCCCTGGTATGATTAGCTGGATTTACGTCATATGATCCGTGACTTAAGTTAAAACGAAGTTATAACACAAATCATTGCCAATTTTGTCTGGGCTCACTTCTAATAAGTTTCAATTCGTGTTGATTTTTTAAAAAACCTTTTTAAAATAATAAAATAAATAAAAAAGCAAAACCTCATAGTGACAAAACCGCAGAGTACTCAGTGGAAGTAATTCCCATTACCATAATTCCAGGAATTTGGTTTCTGGAATGGTGACGTTGCAGTCGAAAAGTTTGTTACGACTAACATTATTAATAGTATGAGGAAACTTAAAGTTACTGAACATCTTAAACTCAATGAGGCAAATACCTCATCATTTTGAGCATTCTGTAAATGTATTTAGTTACAGTTATTGTCTATAAACATTAATAGTACATAGTTTACCATTAGTCATATACAGTGGCGTACCTATATAGTGGCAGGAATTCGTCACTCCCTTGGAAACCACTATATAGGAAATTCACTGTATATGTAATAAACAAAGACACCCAATACCAGGCCTGGATAACGTTATTTCATAACGTTATTACCGGAAAAATGACAGTAACGGTTTTTGAAATCCTAACGAAAACGAAAAAAAACGAATTACGATAAACGAAAAAAAAACGATAAATGTGTTTTAGTAAAAACCGAAACCGAAACGGAAACGGAAAAAATACGGTTATTTTAGGTTTTTTCTCAACTGTAAATGCGACCAGTACCCCTCCCTTCCAACTCCACTTCCAACCCTTGAACTCAATGAAAACGTATGCCGTTGGAATGCGTGGCTAATTGTAAACGTATTTTATAGGAGTATGTACATATCGGTGCGTTGATTACTCACCTAGTGAGCATAAATTACTTATTGTTAGATTCGTTAAATTTGAGCGTATTTCGACTTGCGTATTGTTAGTTTCGTACAAACACATCTGCTTTTGCTAATTGTTTTCTATTTCAGCGTATTTAGGTTTCTACTAATAGTGCTAATTGTTTGTTCCACTTTATTTACAACGTATGTTCCAAGGGTTTCAAAAAATTTGACCACAAAAATGGGCAGACAAAAAGTCAGCGTAGTTTTTCAACATTTTGACTTCAGAAAACCAAACCATAACGGCCCATGAAGCTATCCTTTCAGTTTCCAAACGGTTAGAAAAGCTTATTGAAATTGAAGAGCAAGTTGTCGAGCAGCCTAAAGCTAATGTTTCTGATGACGAGGAGGACCCGTTCGAAGTATTTCTGAGGAATAAAGACAAGAACAAAGAATCTGCATTTACGGCTTCTGTTTCCAGCAGAACAGCATTGTTGGAAGGTTTAGCCTTATACGAGAAAATTCCGCGTGAAAAAAACAAAAAAGGCGTAAAGTTAGATCTGTTCGAATGGTGGGCCAGTAATGGTCCAACTTCGTTGAGATATATAGCTAGAGTCAAATATGGGCCTTTTCATTCACCTAGCCTGTTTCCTTCCTATAATTAAACTAACATTAAGCGCCGCCCTATATGCCTATAATTTGTAGCCTCGTCAAGTTATCTCCCCCTTTTAAGGAAGTGTTCAACCAAACGCCTTCCTTAAATCCTATGAAAGCTAAAGCAACACGAATTTCCTTCCTAATAATATAGGAAACAGGGAGATGCCTACCTACATATGTGCATCCCTATAAATGTTCTTATAATATTTCTTTTGAGAGTATCATGCAACTATACCCTATTAGGAAGTCCAAAATCCAAACCTACTGCTTCCCTATATAAGCACACGCTTAAAGTCCATGCAGAAAACCAAAAACCCCGCATGTGTGTATGTCGAAATAGCCTGAACGTAATAGTAATTACTGTATATTTATTTATTGCTACGTTGGTCTGTTGGTCTTTTCCACGCTGAAAATTTGTTTATATCATTGTCCAGATGTCTTAACAAACGTGCTATACCATGCTTTACTTCTCCACATTTTTAAAACCATTGTTAATTTGTTGTAGCGTAAAGGTAGGGAATTCCTAATTCAAATTTATACATTCCTCTTCGAAATTATGTGTACACGTTTTATTATCCAGTGCGTCAGTTGCATGACTACACCCCTACTCGGGATGTCGGCATCAGTAGCATACCTGTTCCCTTCATATTATATTTATTTATGAAGCCCCTAGCCTAAATTTCCTAGGTGCCTATCTTTATTTCCCAAACTTCCTATAATATTTTATTTGCATATAAATCCCATTGAACCTTGCCTACATCCTAGCCTAGAACCTTGTTTTTTTCTTCCTCCCTAGAATTTTTGCTAACAAAAGGGCCTAGATATAGGCAAGGGGCCCATCTTTGGCTAGAGTAATTATTTGCCTTCCTGCGACTCAAGTCAGTGTTGAACGCCTGTTTTCAGCCTTAGCATTTGTACTATCTGAAAGACGAAGCAGTATGAAGGACGAGGTAATGAACGCCGTTTTGTTCCTTCGAACAAACGGATTTTGAATGGTATTGGATCCGTGGTTTTGAAATGTTTGAATAATACTTTTGTTATTAGTCTAATCAAATATAAATTTAAAAATATACGAATAAATTTGTTAAATACCGTTATTAACCGTTTAACCGAATTTATTTTGATTGTAAACCGTTTTAACCGATAACGGTATTTTAAAATAACGAAAACAAAAACGAAAACGGAAAAAAAAATGACAATAACGTATAACGAACTAACGGAAACCTTATTTTTCGGTTATCCAGGTCTGCCCAATACAATAGTACGTCGATTTTGAAATACACTTATCGAGTTTAAATGAACTTTGGTCAGTAAGCGTTTGCGAGATCCACACACATTTTTGAATCATTAAAGTGATGTAAAACGCCACTTCCATTTTATAAATCCTCAATTTGGTACCACGGTTTTGAAATTGCAATACGTCCCATTTGTTATAAAAAATAATAGGGATCAAATTAATTTGAGATGTTATATTAGGAGACTTAAAATTAAAATATGAGTGAGTGAGTACCCCAGCAGATAATTGCCCGGCTTGTTTTGTGCATCTATTTTATAAATTGTATACGTTGAGTCATACATATACACATCGTTGATATATTATTTTTAGAAATGCAAATTTTTGTGGGAATGTAGTTTAGGTTCTTTTTAATACGCTGTATGTATTAGGGTTCCTCATAACTAGTGTTTCTGTTCGGTATCGGGAATTCCCGAGGTTCCGGTTCGGGGACGGTTTCGGGTCCACGTTTTAAAGAGCCGTTACATTTCGGTCCGGTTTCGGGTCATAGGTTTATGAACCGTCAAATTTCGGTCCGGTTTCGGGTACAAAAATCAAAACCGAAAGTTTTCGGGAAGGGTTTGTTAAAGCTGCATTTTTGGATGAAAACGCGAAACCTGCATTTGGCCAGCATTTGTCAACTATTATTTGAAAAGGCGACACAATTTTGACTTCCACACAAATGAATCATATACATTTTCTGTCGGTTCGGAAAGGAACCGGTTCGGGAACCGCTTTTATTTTCCGGATCGGTTCCGGGAAGTCAAAAATGTCCCGGACTCGAAAATATCGGTTCCGGTTTCGGGAACAGAATTGGGTTTTTTTTCGGTTCGGGAAAACGAGTCGGGTCGAGTCCATGTTTTGGTACCGTTCAGAAACACTACTCACAACTCAATTTATTGAGCTAGTTGAAATTGAATTTGTAATTGAAATTGAATTTTCAATTCAATTTGTAATGGTAAATTGTAATTGCTTATTTTTCAATCAAATACTAGACAAATAATCAATTTGTAGTAATCAAGTAGCAGCGCCAATAGTTGAAATTGTCAATTACAACGTTCAAAACTCACGCAAGTTGAAATTGACTTGTAATTGGGATTAAATTGAATTGAAATTGAATTGAAATTGGTTTTTTTAATTTCTTACCCGTGTTTACCAAAAGAAAAACTGGTTATAAATGAAAATAAATTCGACTAAAATAGTGTTGGCTACATCTGATCAATTTGTTTGCTTAAACTAAACTCATTCACCTTCCAACTGCAAACTAACAATAAGAACACCATTTTCAGGTCTGTCGATTTTGTATGGTGCTCTGAAAAATATCGCTCGAATTTGTCCCTGGAATCGTATTTATAACTAATCTTTTGAATATCAAACAGATTTTCAGATTCGGTAGTTGTTAGTTCCCCATTAGGTTTGGATTGGAGTTACTTTTTCAGTTTTTCGTTGCTTTTGTATTAAAGAAACAAGCAGAACATTAAGGTGTCATTTGCTTTGGGAAGTTGAGTAATCTCCGCGCTTTGATTACACATTCCTGCCTTTGCGCGCATTCTTGCCTTAACATTTACTAGTTGTCAATTATCAACTTCAACTATCAATTTATGGCAACGCAGCTATTTGAAATTGAAATTGTGGAAGTTCCCAATTATAATGACTAAATTGATAGTTGAATTGTAATTGAAATTGAATCAACAACTAAAAAGCTATTTTTATTTGAAATTAATTTCAATTTACAACTTGCAGATTATCATCAATTGAAATTGAATTGAAATTGTATTTGAAATTGATAGTTGCAATTACTACTTGAAATTGTGAGGAGCCCTAGTATGTATCCCAACAGGAGCAATTATTAGATGTGTCAAATGTCAGCTGAAATATTGTTTTAACTGAAGATTGCGCGGCATAATTTTCTGATGAAAATAATTGAAGGCAGAAATCCATAAAAACATTAAGTGTAATTATTTTTTTTTTGTTAGAATTTTTCAAAGCTCGATATTCATCTCTCCCAATGTTACAATGAAGCACATTTATACAACCAGCATATAAAAATGACATTTTTGCGTATATTGACGGCATACAATTTAATTAAATTAAAGGTGTCCGAATGCGCTTCTTTTGATAAACTACAATTATGTGGACCAAGTTATAACTGAAAGGTTTATGGTGGATTCTTGATGATATTTTTTATGTAGCGCCGTAGAACTTTTAGCATTGAGGTTTCCTACTGTATATAGTTTTTAATCATTTAATTGATTACTACTTTAATTACAAATAAAGTTATTTTGTTGATTTCCTCCAATCTCACTAAAGTTAACACACGAAGTATATATCTGCAAGATATGGATAGATATATTTATTAATGGTCGATTTGGCCTATGCCATTACAGACCGCTCATTATCGCATTAATTACAGAAAATTAAAGTTTATAATGAAAGTTTATAAATGAATTGTGAATTGTATAAGAGAATAAATATATTGTTGGTAATTAGAAGGTGACTGCAAGTGAGTGTTGTGGTGTGGTCTAGGTAAAAAAAATATATCTATACAATCAGGGATGGGAAATTTACACAGACTACCTGCAGGATTGGATTAACGGATTAAAGGTAAAAATTCCGATCACCTGGATTGGATTAACGGATTAAAACAAAAACTTCCGATCAACTGGATTGGATTAACGGATTAAAGGTAAAAATTCCGATCACCTGGATTGGATTAACGGATTAAAGCAAAAAATTCCAATCACCTGGATTGGATTAACGGATTAAAGCAAAAAATTCCAATCACCTGGATTGGATTAACGGATTAAAGCAAAAATTTCTCATCACCTGGATTGGATTAAGGGATTGAGGGAAAAAATTCCGATCACTTGGATTGGATTAAGGGATTGACGGGAAAACTCCAAACGTTTGGATTCGATTAAAGGTTTGATGAATAAAATTTACATTGGATTTCCAATAAAGATGCAGATATTAAGGATTGATGAACAAAATCAAAAAACAGGTCAAATCGCAATTCCAACCTACACATTTATGATACACATTTAAATTATTATATTAAACAGCTGAAATAATAGTACTGAAAATATGCACATATTTGAGGCAAACTTAAAGAAAATTTGTTACTCCGTAATTAATACAAAAACGCTTAAAGCTCCTACTATGCTCCCACTTTCTTTTATCAGATTTATATTTCTACAAACTATAACGGCATGATTCCTGTTGGAAATCACTAGCCTTGGAATTGCAACATGTCAACAAACACAAGCTACATGTTCATTGTGAAACTGCTAGATGTTGAAAAACGTGGGCAAAATGTAGCAATGACATAGCAGGACATATAATCCAATCCACACTACTGACAGCAGTGGATTTTGGGATTAGGATTGACCAAATAATTCACCAAGTTTTGGATTCGGATTGGGGATTAATTCGTCGCCACGTAAATAATTGGATTAAACTAATAGATTAAAATGAAAGCCTTGAACCGGGATTGAGGATTAAGGATTATATTCAAGTTTCCCCAACACTTGGATTGGAATTGGGATTAATTATTTTTTATAAATTTTGTAATCCGGGATTAATTTAATCCTGGATTAATAATCCATTCCCATCCCTGTATACAATAACACAAATATAGTTATTATTTATCTAAAGTCTCATAATATCTAACCTGAGTTCTGTAACATCTTCAAAAATTTCAAGAAATATTAACCGTAGTAAGGAAAGTGCATTGGAAAGTCAAACGTAAACGGTTCCTGGTCTCTAAAAAATCCTATTTGATTAGAATTAGTGTTTCTTAGCGAGACTAAAAAACTGTCCCGACCACCATTCCGAACCGAATGGAATGTCGCAAACCAGGAACCGCTACCGTTCCGTTACCTTAAATTTTAGTTCAGGAAATTATTATCCCGAAACCGAAAGAAAATGATTTGATTGTCCCGGTATCGATAGTATCCCGAAACGGATTGACCCGGTATTTATTTATCCCGTAACGATTTTTTCCCGAACCGTTCCGAGTCAGTACCGACTACAAGTTGAAATGTTTAATCCGCAATTGTAAGTATAAGTTCACATTTCTGCATATTTGAATCTAAAGCTAGAAAAAATCTCAAATAATAACTGCTGACTTGGACAACGTTTTTTTATTTCACTCATCAACATCTGTGAAATCAGTTACACAGGGAATCTACTAATGGTTTGAGAGTAGTACAAAAATTAAATATTTGCAAGTGGAATTACGTAAACAACTGCGCCTTGGCGCAACCCATTGACGGATGAATGCCAAAACTGTGACCTCGGTTGACCTTGAAGGTAATATACGATCCCATGCTTGAATACTTGCATAGAAACTCGACGTATGTACATACGTAGAGAGTAGGAGTAAAAATCATTGTCTTGAGCCTGATTAGCCTGGTTATTGCAAAATAACGTTAATCATATTGAGCTTGTGATGGATTTAGAGATCTTTGTGCTGGTCCAATCGGTCGCAAGTGGAGTCTGGTCATCTCGGTTTTTTCCCCTTCTTGCACTGTATTAAACAAATTTACATAAAAATTAACTAAATTTTGAATAATCTTGAATTTTAAAAATGTTCTGATTTGCACATGTAACCTATATGTACATACATAGTACAAGAACTCTATTATATAAAGGATATTTTAAGCATCTCGTAATTAAAATAAGCTTGTTGAATATTATAGTTTAACATATGATTTTAAAATCTAAGTTCTGTTTTGTGATTTCCTTCATCCTTTAAAATTTTCCCCTGTAAAGAGCATCCAATATATTTGTTTCTGCACTTGTGTCCCTAATAAAAGTATTTTGTATACAGAACACATCAAATAATGTAAATAGTATTATTCATAAAATAACGTCTGATTTCGTTTGTGGAGGTGGGAAATGGAAGCAACCCTGAACGAAAACGGTCTACATGCAGTTTTTTCTGCGTGAGTAAAATGAACTACGTGCATAGTAAAACAGAAAATAGACTGTTTTGCTTTTAATTTATCAAGCTACACCTACACCATTGTGCTTCTTCCACCAAATAGGCAACAAATTTTGCCTTTTCTTACCCCTTGTTATTTGAACAATTTTTATTAGATAAAACTGCTGCATTTTATAGCAATGATAATTTACACCTTCATTTTATGCAACTCAGGATATCCTCCACGTAATCAATATCACTCTCCTATTTTCTGTCAAGCAAGATGCAAGGGCGGGTGAGCTGGCGGTGCAAATAAGTGCACTGAGACCGTGGTGTGAATAAATTTTCCATGTAGCCTTGGAAAGTAATTATTAGTAATCACAACCCATGCTAAACTTAAAGACTGACTCTAAGGAAACGTATGCATATGCAATCAACTTAGTTTAAGAAAATTAAGAGCGGCTCTGGACTCAATGCTGGAGCAAGACCTTGACACCAAGACTCCTCTTATGTTTCCCTCTCGAGAGCAATCGTTTCCGGTTCCAACTTACAATTAGCATAGCTAAAATTAGAAGTAAGATAAAGCTCCGGTCATTCTACTTGGAAATGACCACTACACCTGAACATACTTATGAATGGTTGGGCTCGTACGGCACAAACACTGAATTGCACTTCTAAAAACACTTTACAACTAGCAGTTTGTTTCGTTGAACAATAAGTGTTAAATCGTCTATTTCTGCTTCCCAGAAGTTACAACATAACAAATAAAATTTCCATATCCTTTACAATGTTAAAAATTATTAGCGCTCTCGGAATTTTCCACACCCTCAGACCCTTTTTCAAAGGCATATTTAATCATCTAACCGGAAGATATTATTTCACCCTGAACAGTTGCCAATGCTAACGGAAGCTGAACAGGCAGGCTGACATTGACAATCATTGAAACTACTGTGTTGAAATAGCACTCACTAAACTGATTTCTTATGTCGATTTCATTGTATTAGACCATTTGAAAAGGTCACAAACGGAAATTTTCCACTATTTTCGGAACCTGTATTGCATAAAGCTAGACTAGATTCTATTGACAAGTAAGAACCGTCTGGATAATTAGGCTTACATTTAAACACGGAGAAGTTTGGGTAATTGATCGTGCAACTAGATTGGAATCTGCCATTGAATTATATATTTTATTGAAAACAAAATCACTAGAACCGTATAAATAGCTCCAAGAGCCACGGATTAGATTTTTAAAATAATATAAGCAATTACCAGGAACGTATTATTTGTACACGAATAGCTAAAATGAGCATTTTCAAATTATCTCTTGTGCTAGCATTAGTTCTAAATGAATCAAATTGCGAGCCATCTCTGGTACCCGTCAAAGTCACAACCATCAACCTGCAGGAACTACTACCCTCTTTAATTAAGGGAGTGTGCACATATTACGTTTCACTTTTGGAGGAGGGAGGGGGTCTTGAAGCTGATGATTTTGTGTATACCAAGGGGAGGGTGGGGGTAACCTTGCTGATGATGTTTCACCTATTCTCAGAAAAATATGAGGAATGAACAGGGATATTGTTAGACTCAGTGTTTTTGTAGCAAACTTTTATTGCTGAAAGACCACTGATACATTTTACATACACACGTAAGTCATACATTATTTCAAATCTCTGTCAACCATGAGCATTCCGAAAAATCTTGGCTTATATAGGAATGGTTACAAAATCACGTTCGTCAATCTCAGTATGTTTGGCAAATATTTCATTCTCACGATTCCAGTTACTGTCGCCCTTGGTCCTAACAATACTACAAGTGCTGGCAGTGTCAACTGTGAACATGCTGGCAATATTACAGGAAGTGTTGAAATAAAAGAAGCCAGCAAGTGTCACGTATTTTAGAATTATTCCTGTAAGCACGACAACTAGTGATGCCAATGGTCTGGTCTGATCCAGATTTTGTGAACCTGGTCTGGTCCAAAAAACGAGGCTGATCCAGTCATTTGGACCAGACCAGACCAAAGACCATGGTCCGGACCATTGTCCAGAAAACCATTCAGAGCAATTAAAAAATCTCATTTTATCCAGTCAAATTCTTCTTTTAGCCCCAGAAATTACATTTTTAATATGTTCCATAGGATTTCGTTAACTCATAAATGTTTATTTTGCGTACTTTTTGAACCATAGCCCTATGGTCTGGTCTGGTCTGGTCCTGAAGCTGGACCAATTGTATCTGGTCTGGTCCAAAAGTTGGATCAGACCGGACCAGACCAGACCAGACCAATAACGGACCACTAATAATGGTCCGGCACAGACCATTGGCATCCCTAACCACAACCATACCAAACTTGTGATCCTGGAAATCCTCAAAACATTAGTCAAGAATGGCGTCAAAATATATTTTAGACAAACTGTTGGCCAAAATTAATTTAGTGTGCCTAAAGTACAAAATCTCAGTATGATTTGCAAATAAATCTTTGTCATCCCGGGTCCCTCGCGGAGCAACTTAGTCAAAATTGTAATACCGAACTTTGTCTTGTTCTTGCTGTGCTCTTTAAGCAGCATGTTTCCGAAGTTCTAATTTGTAACCATTGATTCACCTGATAAATTTGGCGGTTTATCATGATAAATGTCTGAAAACTATCCCCTGTCTACTACTGCCCAAACATTCAAGACAACCTTGAATGCCGAACCTACCATATATGCAATTACTATTTTGGATTTTGTTGCATATGAATCCCACAAAAGAGCTGCTCATAGCTCGTTAGAAAACATCTCGAGAAGCACTGAATATGTTGCTCAAAGTTATAAAATGTAGTTTTAGACAGCATGTGTAGCGGAGTATTCGTCCGATATACCGATGGAAATTATGGGAAATATGGCTGACTGGAATCAGAGCGAATTTAACCATACTACTGACGTTAAAAGTTTATTTTTGAATAATATTAGACTTTGCAAAAACACCAATTGCTATTGTGCGTTTGTCCGCGAACGGGAAACCAAAATAATATGGCCACGATCTCCAGTTTCCCCACAGGTAGTCATTTGTTTGATATTTTTAATTATTTCTCTAATCTTCCTTCAAAATTTATGCTTTTCGCACGAACACGCCGACCGATTTTAATCAATAACTAACTCTTACGAGTTTTCGACAATCAATGATAAAACAAATTTGAACGAAATCGGTCAAGTAGTTTTAGTCTGCGTTTTTGCTTTGATGACGTTTACAGGGGAGGGGGTGTCACGGAAAAATGACTTTAGGATGACGATAGGGAGGGTAGGGTCCAAAAATCGTGAAAAAATGAAACGTAATATGTGCATACTCCCTAACTGCTTCATTCGAATTTTTGACATGAATGCCACCTTCGATTACTCCACACTCACAGTCCCCTTTGTTCTGACAAACGTCAACAGTTACGGAGTTGATGGAAATGTTCTCAGCCGTAATATATACGGATTTCAGGACCGAGTGGAACTGAGGGACACACGAAGCATTGCAGTGCTAAAGTTGCACACAATTACATATTTTGCAGGAGTAATTTTGCATGAAAATTATTACCCTTTTGTTCGCGGGGAGTACAAAACTCCATATAGTGAATTTCAACCGCTCCAAGAAATTTTGGACAATGAATATTCCTTGTGGTACTTCAAGATAGTCAACAAGAAGGTTCAACACCTGAAGAAACTGAGAATATGCCCACGATTTTATTTCTTTTATACGAATTCAATGTCTGACCAGTCAACGCACGAAATGACCTTAGATTCTCTGATTCTGGACCTCCTACGCCTCCATGATGACACACTGACGTACTTCAGAATAGTTTACCAAACAACCGGGTTAACCCCCGTTGAAGTAACGAAACATGTTAATGAGCTCTATTTCATTCATTTCAAATGTGACTGTCAAAGTTTGTATGAATTCAAGTGCCCCTATTTGCAAGACGGGCCGATTTATGAATTTTTAAAGTCCTGTTATAAGAACTTGATAAAGAATGGGAGACTTTAGTTTGCTTGGTCATCGGATGATATTGGTAACCAAGGTTACACCTATTGCAAATCTAAAGCCGCTACCCAAATAGAGTCATTTGGTATTATGAAAGCGACTGGGATATTCCTCCGAGGTGATTATAATCACACTCTGAAGGAAGAAATTTGCTCATTGAGGTCAGAAATCCATACACAAACACTAGAGGAGCCTTTGAAACTGTCTATTGCGACTAGTACGAGCTCTTCTCCGGAAGGATTTCAATTTTACATGGTTGGGTATGACAACGATTTTATTTTCTTTACCTCTGATGGAACTTACCAAGTAAAAAACACTTTCAGTGAATTCCTGGCACCTCATGGGACTATAATCCGATGGTTTTTACTTGCAACTCTCATTGTGGTCGTTCTTGTACTCACTGGTCTTACATTTCAATCTACCAATAAGAACTTTATCCTTGTATTTGTAAACAATTTGTTCCACGTTTTTGGTATCATCCTGGAGCAAGGAATTGATTTGCCTTCGCTGACAACTACAAAATCCGCATTGGTCAAAGCTGGAAAAATTGTAATGTTTTTTTTCATTCCATCCGCAATGATTTTTGGGAATGTTTACAAAAGCTTCCTTAAATCCGACTTCACTATACCAGTTCCCTATAAAACAGGATGGAATAATTTAAAACAACTGGTTGACTCCGACTTTGAAATATTTGTGCCAATGAAGGATTGCATATTAAATGTAAATCCACTTCAAAGTACACCTAAAAAAATCACATCTTGTAAACCCGATCAACCAGATTGGTGTGAAGCTTATGATTGTCAAGATCACATTCTGAAACAGGAATACGCGTCATATCAGCGAGCAGTGATGATTTTTGGTGCGGATATTTTGGAATTTGCAGCAGGGAACACACCGGAATACTATTCCGCAATGTTGGATCTTGGAAGTCAAACCACGTACGTGTGCCTTGAAGGTTTCCCGGAATTTGTGCAATCTAGTTTGAGTAAATCAAAAACGGCTTTAGTGATTTTCAGGCGAGAATTTAACATTTTTTGGAGTTTCATTCGAAAGGTGCAAATTACTGGAATCAAACTTGGCCACAACTTGGAAAGTGAAGACAATTTGCTGAAAAGAAGAAAATGATTCTATATTAAATATACTGGGGATGAAAATTACACGTTGGTGCACAAAAGAATGAATGTTCTATTAAGCTCAGGGATTTACTGGTTTTGGGAGAAATGGGAGCAGATACAAAATGGTGCGTTGGAACCCACTTCAAAAACGTTAGTTGAACCAGCGAAGGCTTTGGAAACCGAGGATTTTGAACTGGCTTTGGTTGGATAGATTTGTTTACTGGGTTTATGCACAAGTGTGTTTATGTTGGAAATAATTCGAATATACATAACTGCTTTAATGGGACGAAATTAGCAACCATATTTGTGGATTGTAACACGCTGCCATAAATTTGGTAGCATGTTAATTGCTTTCTCCAGCAAAAACTTGTAAGCATAATTGTTTCAACGATTTTTGCACTTCAATTTAATAAAATTGGTTAGAAAGCTTGGAGTTTCTTAAATTTTCCCGAAGACATTTACTTAAAACTGGCAAGTTTGTTGGGCACGGGTTTTGTTAGCAAATTGGAATCTTCGCGATTTTTTTTAAATCTGGAAGAATGCCGATAAGATTTTGTGCAAATCTGGAAGAGCTGCTAACCAACAGAGAGCGGATTTTTGTCTGAAGATGGAAGAGAAATGTTCAAATTTATTGACGTCCTTCCGTGATGAGGGTATTGATTTCGGTTCACATTTTTCAGCAGGGATTTAACGAATATTTTCTTGGCAACAGAGATATTGAAATCTGTTGACCTTCATTTTTGCATTGATTTTTGAAATCGCAGACGACTTCCTACCAAAGCTTAAGATACAGCATGGAGAATCAAAAATATTCTTCCAGAGAGATTTCTAAAACTCCGACCCCTGCTAACCATTAGAACTTAAATGTTACCCCAATATGATTATAAATAGGTACCTTTCCATGTCAGAAATAAAAATATTTCAGTCTAAATTAGACAAAAATTATAAGTCATGTATCAGAATGTCACTTTCAAATCTGTACCCTCAAAGTACTGCTGAAATCAGGACAAATCGGGGAAGTACTTTGCAATTTATGGTCATACACATAAGTTTGTGGTAAGGGATCAAAAGATGAATTATGTATGTAAATACATAGTTGGTTTCAGAACAAGTTGATGGATTTTGTATTTGATTTGTCCCGAAGTTGAGAATTATTTCCGTAGTAAAAATAAAGAGCAACAAAAAAGACGTTCAGTCACATGACAGAAGTGGAATTTTAGATTCAGTGGAAAAGAAATTTCTGAGGCTGTCATTTAATAATATTTGACGCGAGCCTCGCATTTTCATTGTATAAATCCAAATTTCATAGCGTTAAGCATAATTGGGGTGACATTTATTAGTGGTAGTATGGTTTTATTGATGTGGGCGTAAGCCCCTTCAATAGGTAATTACAATGGCGAACTTATAGATTTAACTAAAATGTTATCATACATCTGAACAAAAATAGTAAATTCGAATACATCTATCATAGTTATTTGATACAAAATTTGTACCAATGTTGTCTGTGCCTTTATAGATACATAGGAGTATGCTATTACAGGATTATATAAAGATTCCAGTTTCAGTCTTCAAATATTTTCTGTGCAGAGTTTGCATTTGTTGACATCAGATTCGCAAGCTGCTCGTAAACATTAACGTGATTAATGTACCAGAAGGTATGCTTATTTATTTGGATTGAATCACTTTTGGTTAAACAAGGTTCCACATAGCACTAGCAGTATACACTTTATCTTCAAAAAGTCATGGAGAGCGGAATCATCTTTTGTTCGGAGACCATTTTGGGCATTTTGACCAGTTCATTTTTGTGGTTCACTGCATGGAGAACTCCTTATATTATGATTCCGTTTTTTGTGAGTTTGAAGTCCTTCTTCTCAGCTTTAGCTTGCTTTCTTGCTTTAAGGAGTGCTGATCGTTTCTGTCGTAGCCAGAGTGGAATGTCATCTTGAATTTTGAAGTTCGAATCCCTCAGATTTTTGACATGCTTGAAGATTCTTGCCTTGTATTTCTCCTCAGGGAGCTTGATAAAAACTGGACGTTCATCATTCTTTGGATTTCGAAGTCTGTAACATTCTTTGAATTCAATGGCGCCAGTAGGTATCTTAAGTGACTTGTCAAAAAGCGTGTATACCTTCTTCTCCAACAGCTCATCAGTTTCTATACTTTCATATTTAATGCCATGAATAATTAAATTCAGTTTTCTTTCATTAATTTTGATTAATTAAATTCTGTAAGTGAGGTCATCGATGCGTTCCTTATTTTCGGCAACTGTTGGTGCCAACGTATTTTTGATTTGATTGACATCTTCCTTTATGCCACCGATTTCATTCCGGATTTTCACAATTTCTGAAAATAGATCATCCATTGTTCATTGTGTCGTGAGTTGTTTCTAGTTTTTGATACTTGGATCTGTGGTTCTTGCTCATCTAGATATACATCCAAGCATGTGATGGTATCTTCACTTGCACGAAAGATTCTTGGGTGGGTGTGGCCTGGTATACGTATAGTATTTAGATTTGAAACTTGGCTCCAATATTGGAATTGTCCTTCTGTGTTGCAAAGTGTACTCTGTGGAACATCATGCAGACGGGATTAGTAATTGTTGTTTCACTCGCTCCTTCCGTCGTCACTAAGTGTCTGTTTACGGAAAACTGCTCACCGATTGTTATGTAACAAGGCGCAATGGCAATATTAGAGAGAGGAAGTCAAGTTGGCACAAAATATTAATTCCATTTGTAGACAAATTAAAGTTCGATGTTCACCTTAGCATTTCAAATCTCCCTCGGGGTGACATTTAGTATTTTTATTAATTGTGGCTTGCAACCTTAGCGCTGTAGTTAGTAAATAAGATATCTAGCGCTTACATAAAACTGTAACTGCATAGTGTAACTGCAATGGCAAACCATATTTGTATTGAAACGAGTATTGTAATTATAACAGAGTAAAAAATACTATAAAACCCCCAATTGATTTTCTAAAGAATTTGTGGCTCGCAGTTTATTCAAATGGTGTATTAAATTTTGATTATTTTTATTCAAATGTGTGGGAATTCTTACAGCGACATTCCCGTAATACCTTGTGATGTCACAATTGATTCTGCCGATCTGGGCAACGGTTGTGCAACTACTGGGATAAGGAAAGTAGATTGTATTCCCACAATCTGTCTTTACAGTTATATTCCAATATATGTATAGGGGTTTGCTTTTATTTTTAGACAGCATTCTCTCTGTACTGGCATGGTTACCTTCACAGAATTTCAAATTAGCAAGTGGTACTACATGTAAATATAGTGGCATATCTATGCATATATTGGCAGTAATTTGGCCTCCCCTTCTTTAAATTAGTACAACCAATTGGTAGTAAGTATTACATATTTCTATGTATAAAATAGACTCGACGCGACTCGTTTTCCCGAACCGAAAAAAATCCCATTTCTGTCCCCGGAACCGATATATTCGAGTCCGGGACATTTCCCGGAACCGATCTGGAAAATTAAACCGGTTCCCGAACCGGCTCCCTTCCGAAAAGGCAGAAAATGTATAGGATTCATTTTTATGGAAGTCAAAATTGTGTCGCTTTTCAAATTACAGTTGACAAATGCATATTTCACGTTTTCATCCAAAACGGCAGCTTTAACAAATCCTCCCGGAAAGCTTTCGGATATAAATTTTTGTAGCCGAAACCAGATCGAATTTCAACCGTTCTTTAAACCGTTGACCCGAAACAGAATCCTCGGTAATTCCCGATACCGAAAAGAAAACCTACTCTATGGTCATAAAATAACTTTTTCGCAGCAATTCTCCCGTATACTGTAATGTTAACTAGTTGACTTGTTGACTACTCAGTAAACAACGTTCTCTAGAGTCAACTTTTATATACGGTCCCCTGCGATGTGACTATAAAGAGGTTTGACTGTATTACACGAAATGATTCTCGTCTTTCTGAGATCACTTTCTACCTATACCTACAATTCTTCCAGGTATGCACATCGGATGAGTAGCTACCCTGGTTGGAGATTGAAAACCCGTGTACGTCAGCACAAATAAAAAATTGCAAACATAGATAAAATGCCAGAGTTCAACAAAACATTGTAACAAATTGAAAAACGATATATATATAACTGCTCCAAGACTCGTCTTGGAATGATTTATGGATTCATTACTTGCACATTCAGATCATTATATTACCATTACCACAAGGAATTATTAGGACTTACACGTTCGACAATTAAATCCATGTCGGTTTCTAAAGCGTTCAACGAGAGGTAATGGATGTGCTTGGATATTTGTTGGTCCTAAAATAAACGGCACTATACACTGAAATGAGGGGTTCGTCTCGAAAACCGAAACGTCGGTTTTAACAATACGACGGCAATCGTTAGGACCATGCTCACATGTCTACATACAAGAGTAAAGTAGGTAAGATAAGGAAAATGCGCAGCAACCATTAGGCACAAGTACATCTACAAAGTGATATCCCAGAGGATCGATGTATTGATGATAGGTTTGAAAATGACTGAAAACCACAGCACACGGAAGACAAAGTGCAAATACGTTTAGCATTATACAACTTATTTATTTTAATTTTGGAAGTTTAAGTTTTTTTAAGTGTGGAAGTTTGATTTAATTGGATGTATTAATTCATGGTACCCTATCCATAATATCCTAAATTATCAATGGTCATTCTATACCTATACAATTGTGGGTAACCGAATTATCCAAATCATCAGTCCGCTTTCAAGAGTTTCGGGATTGTTTACTCGTACTCATTGAAACAGATTCCAGTGGACTTAGCAGTTTAGAAGACAATGGCAATACCTTTGATAATTTGTTTTTACTAACCCTAGGATTTACAATCTTTGATAGGTAGTTGATAGTCTTGGAGATGTTTTTTACAGATTGCAGAAGAAATTTTAAAGTTGCTCCCCAAGGCGGATCTTTTCTCTGGTTCGTTAGTGAATCTCCAGTGGAACTCTGCCTCCCATTCGGTTTTGTGAAAGCATCGTATATCATAGTGGTCCCGATCTTTCAATTCTGAATCAAAAAAACTCGATTCGATTCAATTCAATTCAATTCTGATTCATAATTTTTCGATTCAATTCAAAAGATGAATTGAATCATTTCATGCAATTCACTTCATGAATAAAATCACACGAACTGCCTTGAATCGCGATTCAAATGATTCACGTGCATCGTATTTGTTTGCATATCCCGCTAAAAAATGCAGCTAGAAACCCACCACATTAAAAAACTCGCACGTGTTTCTGAGACATTTTTGTTGGAAAAACGGTAAGTCAATTATTTCGTAAACAATTTTTATATATTAATTACATCATTTATTATTAATTATTATTACAGCCTTTACTAACGGTAGAATTTAGGTCATAATGGGACAACTAATTACCAGGATGCAACTCGAATTTGCTAATGTTCGATTCAATTCAGCACGCAGAAATGAATCAAATGGAATCCTGTTAATCGTGAATTGAATCGAATCATTGTATGTCATTCAATTCATAAGATGAATTGAATCAAAACGAAAATTTTGAATTGAATTGAAAGATTGGGACCACTAGTATATCATATAGCGTCAATCTCGGAAAGGAACCACTGCGCGAGTATTAAAAGTTGTAATGATCTCAACGGAAATCCCTGCATTCACAAGCGCTTATTCCAGTCGAATGGAGAAGACTGAAGTTATTTGTACGTAAACCTTAATTTTTATGACGGAAGCGTCATAATGGATTGATCTCGGTTCTGACCTTGTGGACACAAAGGCTTCCATGCTATTCAACTTATCTGAAAGCCAATTTCAGCACCACAACCTTCTGACAAATTTTCAAAATTTTGAAAAAGTTTCAAAAAAGTTCAAAATCGATATTCACGCTTCAAATTTGGCTTACACGTTCCCCTGACCTTGAACCACTTCGAATTCCCCAGTTTTCCAAAATTCCAAAAATTATGGGAAACTTCTCAACAAACGGAATCCTGGAGCGATCTCGGTTTTGACCTTGTGGGCACAAAGAATCCTATAGCATTTCCTATAGGTGAAAATAAATTTGTCCAACTCAACCTGCTTACCATGTGTACGTGCAAACTACTTAAAATTTTTTCAGTTTGAAAATTTTCAAAACCGCTATTTACGCTTCAAATTTATCTTGCACTTTCCCCTGAAGGTCCTGAAGACATTCCTTCAGGGACATAAGATTCAGCTGGAAAATTTAATAATGATTTTCCAGGTAGATTTACAAAAAAACATCCCCCCTGACTTGAAATTGTTTTCTTGAAAATTAATTATGGCACTATGTGCCAGCGCTCCGGTTTACACTGCAATATATTTACCTATTTATACCAGGCACACCATACATGTGTGACATGCTTATGTACATAAATTACATGATGGAAATTCCTGCATAAATGAACTACAGTAAGATGAACTTGCATAAGAACTACATTGGACCCAACGTTTTCAGTGTAAAAGGAAAGATGAAGTAAAATCAATAAGTACTAATTATTTAGTGCTTTTTGCTCCATCGGTACAAGTAATGTCCGCCCTTCAGCGAGAAATGTCAATCATCACAAAGTCGGGTCACGTAACAGCACTTTATTTTTACTGGGAGTGGAAGATGTTATGGACAAAAACATGTGCAACAGCGTAATGTATACTGCCATATATAATTATGTGAATATGTACTTTCCTGTTGTTGCAGTTTTTTCTTTAGGATTTTTTAAAAATATCCTCAGTTTGTTTTTAAACCTGCCCTCTGAATATTGGAAGATTATGCTAGAACCCTATAAAAATATATTGGTACTACAAATACAATTGAGATAATTATTGGCCAAATTTTGAACCCATTTCCGAATGCCTTTGACTCTTAGTATCTTACCCATGAATGAGCCTTGCTTTAGAGTGTTTATTATGGAATAAAACAAATTTTGAAAGAATGAACTTGTACAAATATTGCCAGATTGCATTGCATATCGTCAGCTTTCGGAAATATTTAAAAGGGCAAAAGTCAGGTATACATATCTGTACTGTTATTTTGCAGCGGAATGATTACTTACAAAATGAAACACTTCCAACGTTTCACGTTATTACCTAAATTAAAATATTAAAGTTAACCTTACAAGTCTACATTATGATATGATTAGTAAAATTAGTACTACACAAGATAAAATGATATATAATTTGTATTGCCCTACATGGCAAATGTCATTAACCCTTAAAAGTTGAACATTGCATAATAACGACAAATTCTCACAATTAAGAATCTAAATTCTTATAACAATGTATAATTGAACGAGGAAACATCAAAATTCATGGGTTCAAAATACAAGGACAGGTTTATGAATGAAGCAATTAACTTCCACTACTGTCGTAAGCCAAAACTTCAACTCATTCAGTATTTTATCATATCTATAAATTTCCAGGACACTTTCTTACAACTTTCAGGAGAATCTTTACAAATTTAAAATATCATTAAACTGTTCCTAATATATCTCTAAAACAAAAAATACTGCAGCACACAGGATACCCAAGAAATAAATACCAAAAATAACATAAAAATTGCTGATTCGAAGTGGTTTTGTAATTGCAATATAATCATTTATAAGCTGTTTCAATTTTTGATACACATAGCCCGTCGGATCTGAATTGATCCAATTCTTCCCTTTCGCTTTATAAGTCATAAATTCTTGTTGGCCCCAATAATCCACGAATCCTCCATCACGAAACATACTAGCTATCTTGGAAATATCTTCCAAATAGATGGATCTTCTTTGGAGACCCACACTAATGTATAATGGATCATTCAGAAAAATACTATCACTAAAACATGCAGGTTCAAAGGCAGATATAAGTGTGGCATTGCTCGCAAGTGTAAGCTTCATAAGGGACCGGGTACCAACGCACACCGTTTTCGGCTCAAACACAGCCGTCAACATACATTTTGCAATACTAGGTTCTAGAATGAAACGTTTCACCAAATCCCGGTGCATTTGACGCTCGGAAATATTGAACTGAGTGAAGTGTGAACTTTTCCAGTAATGAAATATTACCTTGTAGTCCGTCCTAGCATGAAGTTCTTCCACTGTTCGAGGCACATCTTCGGATTCAGGAAATGTCAGGGCAGCAAAGAGCTTGTCCTTGTAGCATGTTCCTAAGACTAGAACGGACAACAACCATGTCATTACAAGAATTTTAGTTCCTCTCTGAATTTTTGCGGTCTGGTCCAGACAGATGCGGATTGTCGTAATGACTGAGGAGTACGCATACTCAATAGAGTGTTCGTTTATAAGTGACATCACATTAACAATTACTGCTTGAGTAGGTTTATGTTGAGTATTTACCAGTGCCGTGATTATCATTGCAAAGAATAAAGAAAGCGTCATTGCTCCCAAAGCGACAAGAACTAGAAACCATAAAAACAACGAGAAAGGCTGGAAGATGGCTGCCCAAGGAACGCGTCTCTGTGGAAGGGACGTAATGAATATAAGGGCATCATTCCATAAAAAGGCTGCAATATCAATCAATCCATAACGTGACGGGGTTACTCGCATTGTTGCAGATAAATCAAACCGATGATACATTAGGTCACCCACCATCCCAACCCAGGTTCCATTCGATAATACGCGACCTGTTCCTTCCAGGCCGGGGCTTACGTTAAATGTAAAATTAAAGTTCTTGGCAGCTCCTGAGTATAACTTGTACATCATTCCTCCAATAAGTTGGTTATTTCTCATATTCACGAGTGGGGGAATGTGAACCGCTGTGATTTTCAGAATATCTCCATCCAAGCTCACACGATTATTCGCAACTAATTTAGGAAAGTCTGTCACTTCCTGAATTGTTTTTGGTGAAAGGATAATTCCCAAAACGTACTTTATTCTTTTGGGAGGCAACGCTTTGAATAGGTTTTGCACAAGCTTGGCCTTGCTACTCACGAAGATGTACTGATCTACGTTTGTTCTACCGATGGATAAAATATCGAGAGCAGATGGAAATTTCTTCGAGAAAGAAATTACGATGGTATCGCACTGATTTTGATATTTACGTAGGAATAACTTCAGAGCTGGCATTGAGCTGGTGTCCAACCGATCTTGAAATACATTACGTGCAACAATGTCAGTTTTGACGGATTGTGTGGTGTAGGTTTCTGATTGGTGATGAATGTTCCAGTAAGTGCTGCTGGTTTTGGAGTTTTTGTTGTAGAATTCGAATAAACGGAAAGGGCAAAATTGGCTACCCTGAGTGGAGCGAAGCGTGTTTAAAATTAATGGCAAATCATTTGTTGAAATAATATTGTGATCCATAGTTTGATGTATTTTAATCCTAGTTGTAGTACCAATCGGGTAAAAATGTATCAGCAGGATATTGAAACTTACCATGAAGTTCATTTTTATATAAGAAATATTTTTTGTGACAATTAACGGAGAGGTTTTGGTGTAGTACTAATTAACTGAAATATACCCACCTGGAATTGGTTACAAAATTGCTTCTATGAATACGGCTGCAAATGACTTTTTATAGGAAGGACTTATTTCTATTTATACCTACAGTAATAATTGGCAATTATACTTAACAATGGTAATACTCTTAACAATATAGTATGTGAAACTATTTTGGTCAATTTATAACTTTTTTACTTTAAACCAAATCTAATCAAATTCTGGAATAATTACATTGAAAATTATAATAATAATAATTCGAATTCACTCCACAGATATTATGTTTGGTAACGAACTATAAGACAGTGTGGCAGCAATAAATTGCAATTAGTTTAGCCACTGAGATCAACACCAATTCGATAGCATGGAACAAATTGTTGGCGTTTGATATAAAGCACAATCGCGTCTAAACTCTAGGCTATAGAAAAGAATAATAAAATTGTTTTTGTGCTCATTATCCTATCAAATATCCTACCCATGGGCAACTTGTGAAGCTTAAGTTTTTTAAACCACTACGATACTAATGTCTACTAATTCAGTTGATTATAAGACTAAAAGTACAGCTTGTATGTACTACTGACTGACATTACTAAATGTCTGGCCTTACCTTGAAAGTTTTAGTTCATTTTAGTCATTTTAGCATTAATGAATACAAAGGCTGTTGTCTCCTGGAGTTTCATCTATAATATTTATTGCTATGCCTAAACCTAGTATTGGGATGTTCATGTCAACTATGGGTTAATTGAATTTTCAGTCAAGTTCTGTTTTAATTAAAAGAAATTTAATTAAAAGAAAAATAAGACTCAAGGGAACTTGAGGCATCGTTCCGGCTTTGGTCAAGTATTTATCGAGACACACACATTTTTGACTATACTGCCAAAATGTAACAACAATATGAAATTCACAATTTTGTTATACCAAATTTCATTTCACTAAAGCTGAGATCTTAACTACCCAGATGTAGTAGAGGTTGCTGTCAACTGTAGAAATGATTTGTTCAAAATTCAAGTGATAAAATAATTGAACCGAATCGTCTGTAAAATTGGGTTTTGCAAACATTTTCATTTGATAAAATGGGAAATATTTTCCTACGTAAACAAAACATAATAGTCTACATTGGTGATGCCAATGGTCTGGCCTGATCCACAATTTATGAAGCTGGTCTTGTCCAAAGGTCAGACCAAACCATTGGTCTAGTCCAGTTTTTCTTATAGAAACAGCCCGACACCGATGAACCATGAGAAGCTGCCCATCTGCATTGATGGCTGAGAGCTAAGAAGAACCGGTATAAGCTTCTCAGTTGTAACTTCACAAGTCAGAAAAATTGTGTATCAAAATCCCCATCAAAAATAATGGGGCTCAAGTTAAATTATAGTAAGAACCTTGCAATTAAAATATAAATCCCCTGCAGATAACATGCTAAATTAAAAATGTCGGCCGAAACTGATGTTGGTTAATAAACCGATATAAATTTTATTCTGGGATTGAGCAAGTTTGCATGCATTTATAAATAACTCTCCAAAGCAAGGCGAGTACAGCTAATTTGATGGGCTATTTATAATAGACCAACAAAACCTTGTTCGAGCCTTCATTGCGCACTTGTAACAATCATTGACTGGCTAGGAAGAGGATCTAGATTATATTATTTTTTAGAAATGTCCGTTTTTGTACGAATGTAGTTTAGGTACTTCTTAATAGATGTCTGGTATCCCAATAGTTGTAATTATTGGATGTGTTAAATGTCGGTTGAAATATTAAATTTAATTTTCTGGTGAAAAAAAGAAGATAAAACGCCCTTAAATCATTATAAGAACCTGCCAAAGCTTGACATTCGTCTCTGCTGATGTTTCAATGAGACACATTTGTACAATCATCATGAAGGTAACATTTATAGTTTATCTGTATACATACCGTATGCATATATGTCGTCAAAGTATTGACGACATAAAATGTTGTTAAATTAAAATGTCAGAATTCTATTATTGTGATAATTTAAAAATGTTAACTGTAAGGTACAATATCGTATGCTTTCAGCGAATCATAATTATGTCCTTATAAAGGAGAAAGAAGCTACAGCTGACAAGGAACCTTTTTGCAACTGTTCTAGAAATTTTTTTCTGAAGCTTTGATCGTTTAGTAACTTCAGGTACTTGACTTCAGTGGAACAGTGATTCTGCTGCCACCTTTTGGTTACAGTTGCGCTACATTGCGCGCACATAATTGTGCCCTAAAATTTCCTTTGGGAAAATTGGAAACAATAACCGGATAACGTGTTTAGGGCACAAAGTTATGCACCCGTCATGTGCTTCCATTCAAAAGATTAATGCCTCCGGTAGTTATGATGAAATGTGGAATCGGATGTGAGGGCAGACTTGCTTAAGTCTCACAAAGATTGGAATAGCTTTACCTCGTAAGCAGCAAAAAATATATGTATGTATATAGCAAAAAATACAATTGCTGCAAAAGTCAATTAATCACCTACAGACTCGTTCCTTTACAATTGTTGAGGAATCCGAACTTCTGAAGTTTGGTTCATTAACCCTTTTCAATTGCTTTAACGGAGAATTTTTACACTTCTAAAATTGATTTCAGTGGGCGTGTAATTCTATACCGGTTAGCGCATTCAAAACTCAATGGTAAGATACATTCAATTTTGAAGTCATGCGTTAAAATGTGGAATACATGCGCAAGACAGAAAATTGAATAATTCTGCTTAATTCAAAACATCTGTCAAGCATTACTGTAACGTTAGACTGCAAACGTGATTAAATTGTGATACTATGTCATTTTCCGTAATGAATCTGACAATATTAAAGTAATATTTTTGTTTATAACGAATTTTACGACGTACGTTTGAAACTTCGAAAATGCCCGTAATTCACGAATTTACAAATGCTAACAATGTAAAAAAAACCTACGGGTGGTTTTGAATAGAGCAACACATTTAAAAAATATCACCGCAACGCAATTATTTGAGGGTTTGCGTAGGGTGGCGTCAGCTACTGCCGTCAAAATAGGATAAATTTTCGTTTTTTTCAAAATTTCAGATTTTTTTCCGAAAAACCTATTGGGTCGATTTCAACCACATAGACTAACCATCACGTTATACATAAGCAATATTTACAAAACGTTTCGTTGAAATCGATTCAGTAGTTTTAGAAATGTCGCGAGGAAGGACACACGGACGTACGGACCTACGGACAAGGCTATTAACAATCGGGGCAATTTCAACCACATATACAGTAGCCTTTACTTTTTACATAAACAATATTCACAAAACGTTTCATTGAAATCGAATCAGTTGTTTTAGAGATAACAGCCATTTGACATAAAGTCCAAAATTTCAAGTATTTTTTTCGAAAAAATTATCCGGCCCATTTAAATTAAATACGAACTCAGCCTTACTTTTGATACAAGTAATGTCCATAAAAGTTTTTATTGAAATCGGTTCAGTAGTTTTTGCGTAATCGTGCGGAGGGACACACGGACGTACGGACAAGGCTGTTTTACCAGGGGCTGAAGCCACCCTAAAAAGGGAGCGTCAGTCAAGTAATGTAATGTAATTGTTTTATTCTGTCAAATCAACACAGCGCAGGGCACTTATTTCCAGTGAAAGAGAGCCATAAATCTATTAAATAAATATATGTACTATAAGTAAGATGGTAATTTTATATACAACTTTCAATATGTACATATATTTAGACATACACTGCTGTTTATTTACAAAAAACTATTCCTCTGGCTTGAAATGGTTTTCTTGAAAATTAATTATGCAACTATGTGCCAGTGGCCCCGGTTTACACTGCAATACATTTATTTATTTATTCCATGTACACCATATGTGTATGACATGTTATGTACATAAATTACATGATGGAAAATCCGGCATAAATGAACTAGAGTAAGGTACTTGCCAGAGCTGCGTTCAAGTTCAAGTATAACTTGAACAGTTCAATTGCGTATCAAGTTCAAGTCAAGTCAAGTGCAGACAATTTTATAACTTGAAACTTAAACATCAAGTTCAAGTGAAATTATAATTTTAACTTGAATTTTCAAGTTCAACTTCAATCAAGTTCAAGTTAATAATTTATTACTTGATTACAAAATCAAGTCAAGTTCAAGTGCACTGAACGGAAGTACTTGAATAAAACTTGAGTATAACTAGAGTTTTTGTTACTGAAAAGCAATGTGAGCA